>BQKN01014447.1:0-33624 GCA_022839385.1 Asparagus kiusianus | reverse complement strand
AAAGGTAAATCCCTTGAGAGTTCTAGTGACTAAGCCATCATCTTTAAGCTGTCAGCTCGCAAAATGGGCTATTCTCTTATCACAATACGACATGCAATTCATGCCCCAAAAAGCGGTCAAAGGTCAAGCGTTGGCAGACTTTTTAGCTGATCACCCGGTGACGGGGACATCTAAATTATATGAAGAATTGCCCGATGAAGTCGCCGAAGCCTGTGTCACTCGGGAATCTACGCAAGTCTGGAAATTATTCTTTGACGGTGCATCCAGAGCAAACCCTCATTTCTTTCGAACGACTAAACCTATAAAAGTTAGGGTTGTCTCAACATCCCTTTTTGGTCAAAACTATCAAATGACTATAGTCAGAATTAGGATTCCTTTCGATAAACGAAAACATTTCACTCATTTCTCTCCAGCTAAACCTATAAAAGTTAGGGCTGGACTCCAAATTTCATCTTGATAAACAAAAAGACTTATTTTCGGATCAGATAACCAATCCTATAAAAGTTAGGGTTAACTGAATCCTCTCGATTCTTAGGGTGGAGATCCCATTTTTGGTTTCATCTCACAGATTCTTGAAGTGGAGATTCCACTTTAAGTTTCTTCTGCAGCCAAGGATAGAATATAAAATTCTTCCTCTTTGGTATCGGGTTCACTTCTCCCTTAAAAGAAGGACTGAAGATAGAATATAAAATTCATCATCTTCAGTATTAGGTTCGTCTTTGTCCTGTAAAAAGACACTACGTCCTAATAACTCTGTAATCCATACCTTACAAGTATGGGGAATTTTATCTCGAATCCTAAATAGAGATAAGTCGGCGCCTAATACGCGCTACCGGTTAGTCTCTTACCGTAAGAAAGACAAAGTCTGTGTATTCAAATTTGTAGCATTGAGTCTAAAGGAGTTCATTCCTTTAGCACAACGTTACTTGTGAAATGGATCTAGATAGTTCACAAGCTAGCCCGATTCAAACGGTAATCGGTAAAGTCATGTCAAATCCGTTGATGGCTAAGGATTTGCCAAAAATCCTATAGGTATTATGGTTGACTATTCTAAACAGAATGAGAAATCATAATAAGAATTAAAATAGACTGAACAAAATACGCGTATCACTAACAAAAGCAAGTGTTCAGATACAACAGCTGCAGTAACTTTACATTAAACTTATGACTAACAATTTGCTGCTCTAGCTTGGCTAACTCTTCGGCATAAGTACGTTCAAGCTCACGCTACAGCTCTGTCTTGAAAGAGTCCTCAAAAATAGATAGGAGTTGGGCAGCTTCTTCCTCTATTTTGGCTAACCTTTCCCTCGAGAGCGCCACTTTGCTGGACATCACGGCTTTGCTATGCTCCTCCCTGGCCTTGGTCACCTCCAAAATAGCTCTTCGTTGTTTTGCCTCTGCTAGTTTCTGTTCAAGCTCCGCTATTTCGACATCAACGGAGGCTAACGACGAGTCAATTTCGCGTAAATGAGCCAATCTTTCGGAAAGAACTTCCTCCGCTTGGTCGACACGTTTCCTCGACGCCTTGAATCCCAAGCCTAACGGATGCTCGAGATTCACGCCATGTCTGCAGACGAGCCTCCATTCGCGTAGCAAAATAGCCAGAAGCACCAACAGATTGGAGCTCTTGTAGTTTCACAAATTCGCGCTCTAATTGATTCACATCGTCAGTCAAAGCGTCAACTATATTGAGAGAGCCAGTGTCCTTTATTAAGGCTATTTTGCGCTCAAGGACCAGCCGGAAGTGGTTAAAAGGGATCCTCTTCTCCAGGAGTTTGTCGATTAACGACTCTACAAAATTAAAGAAATTTTAGATTTCCAAGCAAAGGAGGAGCTTATCCGGGTCGTCGTCAGATAATAAAGCATCAACGGCCTCGCGAAGTTGAGACGACAATCCTGCAACAACAAAAGAAAAAGGAAGCACTAGATCATGAATATCCCATAATTATAAGTCAGAAAAATAAAAAAAGATATCGCACGGGATTTACTAGTCCCTGAAGAGCTTTCTCCAACCGAACACACTACACCCGTTTCTAGTCGCTCAACTTCATGTGTCGCAGGAAGCGTTATAGGTGTAGTAGCCGTCGAAGCACCAACTTCTTTAGTTGGTCTCACGGCCTGTTCAGTCGAACTCCCACTAATTGTTGTAGCAGGTACAGTAGTTGGTATTCCCAAGGAAACTAGGGGTTGTTGCTGGAAGCCTGATGATCGAGCGTCAATAACAACCCCTGCCAAAAGTAAGAAATTGAGACCCTCAGATTCACCAGACTTTCCGTTAGGAATAGTTGTATCAGTCTTAATGATTGGTCCTACAATTAGAACCCTCCGATGATTAAATGAAAGAGCATGAGTAAATAAGTGAAACATGGGAATAAGAACCATACTTGCAGGCGAATCAGCTGTGATTATTGGATTGGCGGCCTCGTATTGGACTTGTTCAAGCAACATATCATCGAGCAGCATATCCTCTGAGGTCGATACCGGATCAAGTGAGGCTGCACCTTCCTCTTCAAAAGATGCGCCTCAGGAAACCCCCTCGTCACCTTGACCCTCTGTTATCGCATCTACAAGAAAGTTCAAGAGTCAAAATACAAATTATTTCGACTCACCAGACTTACAACAAAAGTCAAATAAGATTCACCTTCAACTACGACACTAGATTCCTATACCCTTTTGCTTCAATCCACCTCTTGCAGCTTTTCTAACAGAGTAAGAAGTATAGAAATAGTTAGCGGGGATACGAATTCTCCATCGTCCAGTTCCCACCACCTGAAAGATGCGCTACTGGTTTTAAGTATACCTAGACTCTTAGCCTATTCGGTTAAGCCTGGTTCGACGTTGTGACCCACTCCAGTCTCATCAGGAATACTTGTCTCAGCATCTACGGCCTTTTCGAGCCTGATTCCGGGAGTTGGTTCCGAGAAGTCAATATCAGGCGAGGAGGCGTCAAAGATAAATTCTCTTGCAAAATCTTTTTTTGTGAAGTGCGAAATTGTTTAAGTTCAAAAGCTCAACATATATCGGAAGAAATTATACGAAGAAGTACTCACCCCTTTCAGCCGTTAGTCCTTGATTCGCCGATCCGGTTTTAGAGTTGCCCCGTCACTTAGAAGTCAGCTTCTTGCGCTTAGCCGGACGTTCCTCCTCTGGATCAACAGGCCTCTCCTCGGAAAACTTAGAACATAATTCGTGCCCTGGAGTGACCTGAGTTGCGGGTCGGGACCGCGTCCGATGAATAAGGCTGGGCTCTTCTCTCTCCTCTTCAGAAGCTGCACCTGGGATTTCAACCGACATCTTATTAGGATAAGTGAACAAGACTTGCATATTTGGCTTCTTTAGAGGAGGCGAAGGTTTGGACAGTCGAAAGTGGCGAGTTCTTTTAGCAATTGCTAATTCAAATAATTCTAAGGAGAGGGGATCTGACACACCTGTTTCCAGCTCTTCTTCCTCGCCATCGCCTCCAATCTCTGCACTACCCCTAGCATAAGGTTCTGTAGTTTCTTTATTAGAAGGAAAATTAGACTCCCTCTGCGATATATGACTAGAAGGACCCGCTGGTTCCCTCCTTCTCCTCTTTTTGAGCTCGGATTCATGGACCCTTCGAGTAGCAACCCGAGAAGCTTCTTCATAGGTTGACTCGGTGATCGATTAAACTGGTATGTGTTCATTGGCCGCCAAGAGCCACCGACACTGTAGAAAAGTCAGCTCCAACTTACATTCGACACCGGGAAGGTTGAACTTGACACCGGTACAACCAGTGATGTTCCAAAGCCATGCTCGAGCCCCCATCTACTAAACCTCCACGAGTCCGGAGCTATCGGTTCGGATTTCCGATATAAATCTGATCATAGCCAAACTAACGGGCGAACCGACATGGCAAGTAGGGTTCTATGTAGCAATGGTTTTGTACGCGGAAGATCACAAAGCCCGGCCGGATATTAACTTGCCAATCGAAGCAGCCAGAATCGAGGGAAGTCCGACCCGTGCTCGGCTTCTCTACATCTATCAATAAGTCGCCGTATTGGCCTGAAAATCGTGGGAAGCAAGTAGGGAAGACCCAACACTTTTGATTCTGAAATTGCTTCCTGACCTCTGCAAAACCTCGTCCCTTCCATTTGCAATTCTCTATTATTTGAAGAAAAGGAAGAGAGGGATCCACAGAAGTTGGGGCCGACATCATATCCGAGCGATGAAGCACCAACCAAGCCATTAAATAAGTGTAGGGGAGTTCCAACTTTGTGAGAGGAATCTGAGCTGGCGGTGAGTTCCCCCTTTGAGTGAATGCATTCACGATCTGGCGAAGCCCTCTGTGAATACCAGCGGTCATTGTCGGAAGAAGACATAGGTTTTTCTGATGAGCAAGCAGAATCATAGGAAACAAAACTTCTAAGGGAAGTGCGTCAGAAGATTGGTATGGCACTATGCATTTTTTTAGCCAGATAGCTAGGTACCCGACAAGTAAGGTCATAGGCCGGATTGGTTTTACCCCTTGCCACAAGAATGTCTGGAACTTGGTTCCAGCAGCAAAATCATCCTCAATACCAGCTATGGTGTAGGACTGAGCATTCGACTTCTTGATCAACTCATTCACTTCGGAGGTGGTCAGCGGTGATAACTCACTAATTGTTTCATCCAGAACGCTATTCGTGTTCTTGAATAGATAATCCACAAACTTCTTCAAACTAATCTGCGGCCGTGGTTTCTTCGATAATGGATCAGCACCCACCAGAGCTATGTGGTAGTGACAGGTAAGATCCCAGAAGGTGTTGTAGCGGTTGGGAGTCCGCGATTTCAACTGCTGTAGCTCCCTGTTAGAAGGGAAATATTCTTGGTAAATCATATTTCCCATTGGAAGACCAGAGATCTTATGCATTTCATGCAACGCCAATCCTAACTCTCCATGCATGGTCAGAAACGTGTTGGTGTCAGGATTGTAGAGTTCCAACAGCGCCAAAAAATAAGGGACACTAATGGTCAGTCCATAAGTGGTGGCGCGGACGGCTGCATATAAACCACTAGCCTTCAAATCTTCAACAAACCGGTCTAAGATATAGTTGTTCAAACGAGTCCACCATAGTCTATCTGATGAATGTACCCAGCCATAACATCGATGGCCGGTCGCTGGCATCTCCCGACCCAAAGCCGTGAGCCGATTCTTTACAGTGTTAGCGACAGTGAAGATCTCATCTTTGGGTGGGTCATTCAATCCTACGATCCCCGGATACAACCCTGTTATCCAGTTCCGATTACTTGAGCCGGGAATTGTGCCGTGGGTGATATAGCCACAATGAATGCGCTCGTGTTCTTCTGTTAGCTTCCATGACATTTCCTGTGGAACGGCTTGACACCGAAGCTCTGTAAGTGAACGGTGATGAGGAATCGGAGGAAGATATAAATGGCCACCGTCATCATGGTGTAGCTATTACTCCATTCCAAGAAATACAGCAGCAGGATCTTCTATGGAGTCGCCAAATAAGTAGTCCGGCTTCCTCAACGGATGCGTAGAACTTGGGTCCTTCACTAATGGCGCGTCCGTTATGAGTTGCCTTAAACTATGGCGCCCTCCTTTCAGTATCAATCGTGGAAGCTCTTCCGGTACACTCGGAGCAAACTAAGGAGCTACCGGAACAGGGATTAGCTCATCAGTAGAGGCATAAGCCTCACTGTAGCGGCCTTCTACTGAATGAGCACCAAACTCCCTCGAGAGAAATTCAATTGAGGTAAAATAATAGGTAATTATTAGATACAGTCATAAATGTCTATGTTAAAACAGTATAGTCATCGAACTCGCCTCACAAATTGTGAGATAGAGTCACAGACTTATAAAAAGTGAGACGATCTCAATTATATCATACACGCAAACGACAAAGCATATTGACGTGCGAACAATACGATAGTATACCCGAGTCTGTGTGGTATGACACAACATGAGATCACCCTATATTATCTTAAAGCGTGTTTTGACACGTCTTGTGAAGCGTCCACCCCTACAAAGGAGGGTGGCGGCTCTTCTCAATTGCCTCACAAAGGAGAGCAAAACGAGGACATTATACCAAATACGTATTCACGATGGGTTAACTAGAGGAGACGATTAAGGACCACACTATACACACGAAGCACGGGATGTATTGTTGCACGAATAATGCGACAAAATACCCATCCTTCGGAGTATAGTACGGTGGGAAATCGCCCCAAGTTAATTCAGACGTGTCTTGACTAAGCAAAACACGACTTGTGAAGAGTCCACCCTCACAAAGGAGGGTGGCGACTCTTCCCAATTGCCTCACCAAGGAGAACAAAGAGGGGATGCAATATGCAGTGTGATATCTCAATATTTAACTCATGAATGAAAGAGACAAGGATGATATACCTGTGCAACTGAACGGCACCGGCTCGGGCGACTGAGTCGCCGAACGGCCTCGAACAACGCGATATCTCTTAGGCGACATATCTGCAGAGAGAATTAGCAATTCAATTACGTCAGAATTGGGATCAGATTAATGCAAGGACAAAATTATGCTCTGATCAAACTTAAGTAGTGGGCTCGATACAGTTTTAGTTTCAACCCACAACAGGTCGTGCAACAATTTAAGACAAATATCTCGGAACTTCGGTTCAAGATATGCACGTGGTCAAACAAGAAAACTCAATGTGCCTACAAATTTGATCTCATACATGGCTAAAAGCCCAAGGATGACAGACTTAAGGCTTGCTGGATTTGTGCATACAAACAATTCAAAGGTGACGACTTAATCGAAATACAAAGCATTCAAACCAAAAGCTTGAGGGCTATATATGAGGATCATGGGCAAAAGTCAAAGACCTCAACAATGTCTACAAACAAAGATGAAAGCTCTAACCCTTTCTCTTCATGAGCTCAAAATTCACAACATCAAAGCACAGTTCACAAACCGATTTCATGCAAGCTTGAGTTTCGGCTAAGTTTACATGCAAGTTCAACCCACCCCAAAATCAAATTCAAGAAACACCTTGGCTTCCCTTCAAAGTCAGATTCATTCAAATCCTCTCATATAACCAAGAACAAATCTTGGTTCAAGATTTTCCTAAGAACAGAGTCTAGGGTTTCATTCCTTCACCAAAACTGAAACATAAACAAAATTAACCCTACATGAAATTGAGGTTATGGAGAGCGAAAAATTACCTAAAAACTTGAAGGGGGAGATGAACGGAATCTGCAAGCTGAGTTCAGAACAAATCTCGAGCTAAAGATTTAAGCCAAAACCCTAACTCTCAAGAACGAATTTGTCAAGATGAAGGATATTCAAAAATGAGATTCAGAGTGGCGAAGAACAAAGAGGATGGGGAAATGTCTAAAATGGGTTCTTGAGGAAGTGGCTTGGAGAAGAGATTTGAAACGACGAAGGAGGAAGAAGAAGAAGAGATCGGGTTTAATAAACCCTGAACCGAACCTAAACTGTGGTTGAACCCAACCAGACCCTGTTCGAACCAAACCAAACCAAGCCGAGCCGAATTAAAACAAGCCCGAGCCACCCTCTGCTGGCTCGCATGCATGCGAGACACCCTCTACAGGCTTGCACGCATGCGAGCCACCCTCTGCTGGCTAGCACGCATGCGAGCCACCATTTGCTGGCTCGCATGCGTGGCGAGCTGTTTGGCTAATTCATGGGTATTTTGATCCGTCTTCGAGTATTTTCAACATATACGGTACCCGTATTCGTACTCCAATGGGTATATGAGTTTAAACTGTTTCCCACCCTTCGACGGGAAGTTTCTGAAGAATATTGTGTAGAATATTCTTAAGGATAAACCCGATGCCCTCCGATGGGTATATGAGGCTAAACTAATTCCCAAAACTCCTAAGAGTATACGAGTATAAACTGGTCCTCCCTGCTCCAACGCATAGCTTTTGGTCAATGCCTGTCAAGACGTCGTCAAAAATGAATTCCCAACAAAGATAGTCAGTTCAACGTCAACTCACTGAGATCAATCAACACACGAGTTTCTATCCGAGACTTCGACAGCGGTCAGACGATAAACGCAGAACCGTAAGAATTTCATCTATTCGACAAAATGCTGAGTAGATTGAAGGCCAAAGGAGTCAAGAGCTGAAGCCAATTACACGTCCTTTTACACCGACTGAAGGTTAGGCCTATCACATCCAAAGTATTTCAGGCTCTTCTATAAAAGAAATGAGACTGAAACACTTTGGAGGGTGTATCTGTTGGTGTTAAAAATTTCCTATAACTTCCCTAAACATAGTTCAAGATAACGAGAAGATGATAAACGTTATTATCAGAGTCAAGGGAATTTATCCAACACCAGTAAGCGTACGAAGTGGATCAGTAAAATGTACAAGTCAGCGAAATGATGAACCGTACGCAAAACAAGCAAACTTGAGGGGTCACAAATCACCAAAATGTTAAAAAGATGAACAAAACACCACTCGGAGGCTTGCGTAAGCGCGAGCTACCAAATGGTGGCTCACACCTATGCGAGCCACCAAATGGTGGCTTGCACCCACGCGAAGCCACCAAATGGTGGCTCGCACCCATGCGATCCACCAAATAGTGACTCGTACAGCCCCGAGCCACCACGATTCTTTTTTACTCCCAAACCTCCAAAAACATAGATTTCGATGATTTTTAAGGATTCTTTCGTCCTAAGATCTCCCCAACTGTTTTGAGGTTATCCCTAAACACGTTTAAGCGGTTATTAACTGCAGATGACGTTACATCAGTTCTTATCCAAAGAATACATCTCCAAAAGCCTATAAATAGAAGCCTAGGGTCTTCTTTCAAGAGGATCTGAAGTTGAGAAGGCGAGGTGCTGTCAAATTGTCCAGCTAACCACGAATTTCAGAGGAGAATCATCAGATCTTGGCGAATACTTTCATAAAGAAAGCCCTTCGAAAGGTTTGTGATTCATTCCCCTTCTTTCCTCCGGATTAAACTTGGTTTTAATCTCGAAAAGAGCCACAATCTCTCTTGGTCGTGATTATCGCTTCCGCAATTGTTTCCTTTGTGAAATAAGAGCGTAATTATATTGTCTATCGCGTCTGATCTGCGGTGGTCCACGGACTAATGCGTCCCCGGCACAGGCAAAGATCCCACGCAAAGCAGCGGGAGATAAATTACTGCTGTGTTTTATTTGATAAAGTTATAATCTTTATTTTTCATTGTAAGAAGATCTTATAAAAAGATCAACTTTTCTTTCAGTTTGAACTTGTAATCGATAATGGGTGTAACAGGTTTGAAAGCAATGGAAAAAGCAACTTTTGACGAAAACAAGTAACTCGGACCTCGGCTTCAAGTTTTTTAATTTCATCTACATCTATAACTTTAGAGCATAATTTTCTGAAGAATCCATAGCACTCAATAATAATATTCGATGTTTCTTTCTCCATATTGTTACAGAGTGCAACTGGGAGCAGTTGTTGAAGAAGAACATGATAATCATGGGTCTTCAGACCTAAGAGTTTTCTCTCTTGTACCTAGATATTATTTGATATGTTAGCAGAGTAACCATCCGGCAACTTTACCAATTTGAGAATTTCACAAAATCAATGAATCTGCTCAATTGACATTGTAACACGAGACATAGACAACTTTAATTTTTTAAGACAAATATCTTAAGCTTGCAAATCATTCTAAATATTCAAAGCAGTCAGGTCTTGGCACGCCCATAGGTCATCCTTCGACTTATTTGAATCTTGTAGGAGAGTTGACAGTATATTATCACAGATATTTTCTCAATATGCATGACATCTAAGTTGTGTCGGATTTTAAGATTTTACTAGTAAGGTAGCTGAAAGAAGATACTAAATTTAGTCCATCCTCTAGGTAATTTTTCAGCTTCATTCTCAACTTGCATTTTTTGGACCTTTCGCTTTCATTTCAATGACTTTTTTGACTTTAAGAAATCTCTTACTCCGAGCGGGTTGAATTTAGAATAACAATTTTTTTCAAACCTAACTTTTGGAAACCCCTCAAGTAATTTTATGATCTCAACTCCTGTCAGCTATGCGGTAATTTAAGAGCTTCAAATTTCGGACCACATACAGGACAAATACACTTGCCTTTTGTAGACCAACCGGACAGATTAGCATAAGCTGAAAAATCATTAATCGTTCATCATAGAATAGCACATAATCTAAACGACTCTTTAAGATGAGCATCATAAGCTAAAATACCCTCTGACCATTACTATTTCAGCTCATCAATTAGCGGCTCTAAATACACATCAATATCATTAACCGGTGCATGCTTACAGGGTATCAGTAATGAAAGTATAAGTAAAACCCCGTGAATTTTAAAAAAATAGTGTGAATTAGATTGATAAATAAGCTCTAACTATGATGAATATCATTTATGGATATATTATTATGTTAACAATTGATTTGAGATCAATTAAGAGTATATATGAGAGTATACAAAGGTTAAACATGCACAAAAAAGAAATCTGAAAAAATAACCAATTAAGAGTATATATGCATTACACACCGATACAGTTTAAATATGGAAAAACTTAAAAGATTAAAGTTGTAGGTATCCTCAATAGATTTCCAAAGCATCTTAAATCACCTAATTCTGAGGTCGTACGTGAAAGTTACAGCTAAAATACCAAAGACTATTTTTCCTAGTCTGACTAGGTTTCCTGTTTCAGGTTTGGGCTGTTTTGATTCGGGTTTGCAATTATATATATATACATGTTTACACAAATTTTTTTTTTCATCAGTATTCTAAACTCTAGTAGCCTATCTTCCTCTCTCTCAAATCCTAATAATAATTTATGAGATTTGGGAGAGTTCTTGAGGCGTTTGTCGAGAGGAAGGTAGGATTTTACGACTTTGGTGAAGAGGGATCTTGCACGCACGTGTCCAGGAGTTCAACATGAGTTTAAGGCAAGATCATCTTCCTCCAAACCTCTCCCTATAGTTAGTTCAAGATTTCATATGTTTAATTAATGAATCTCATGTTTAAGCTTAACCCGATGTTTTAAAATCTTAGTTTATGATGTTAATCTTTAAACTAATATGAAAATCTATAGTTTTAGTTGTTGTTTATATTAGTTTGATGATAATGATCATTAGGGTTGTATTTAATTTTTTTAACTTGTTAATCATGCTTAAATTATGTTTAAACCATAGTTTAGTAATTAATTGAGTTTTCTTGTTAATTTAAGATGTATAAACCTTAGTTTGTGATACCTAAGTGATTTGAACGTGTTTAAATTATTTTATATCTGTTCAATGATTAGTTCCAATCATGCTTAGTTAATCATGTTGATAATTTATGTTTAATTTGAGAATTTTTAATTAATTAGGATGTTAAATCCTAATTAGTTTAATTCAAGTGTTTATATCATGATGAGTTAATTCCTGTTAAGTAATTATGAAAGATTTAAATCTTGTTATATGCCTCATGTTAATAAAATTAAGTTTTTGAATAAAGTTATAAAAATACAAACGCCAAAACCTAATATGTGAAATCTTCTTTGGCCGGTCGACCGACCAAGGCTAATCGATCGATCGGTGAGATCCTGTGAGTGCACTTTGTGCACGTTTGCGTTCGGTCGAACGACGCCCTAGGGGCAATCGACTGACCTATTTTCTATTTGTTTTTGAGTGATTATTTTTGCATCGTTTGATCGTGAGTGCGGGGTTCGAGCCGCACGATGACACTCGTACAATATTGAGCATACATGAATAGTATTGTAGTGCATACAAAATATCCTAGAGAGATTATTACAGGTATTATTTTCAAGCACACTTCGGATATGAGTTATTTAAACATTATATACATATATGAATATCGTTGATGAACACCGCTCAGTACTACTTGGGATAGTGCGTCGATATACCATCAGTATAGGCCATTGAGTCGGGTTTTAGGATGCTTGATCTAGTAGTCCGTCCCGCACGTAGATGCAATGAGGCTTGTGATCCATATACCTAGGATGCTTGATTTGGTAGTCCGTCCCGCACGTTGATGCGATGAGACTAATGAGCAGTGTACACTATTATGATGCCAATTTGGTAGTCCATCCCGCATGATAATACGATAAATTATAAACTTTGTAACAATTTGCATTGTGATAATTATCTGATAGCCTGAGTCTTGGTGGACGCCATTATGAACATGACTCATCGCTGAGTTATATATGACTGAGGTTCTTTATTCTTGTTGGTACGCGGGATTATATATTGTTGTTTATATTATCTTCTAAGGGATAGTGGAAAATATTTTTGGTCTAATATTATGACGACTTTACTTCCTTGTATTGCTTTTATTTATTCCTAGTTTGTCTTTGGTGGAAAATTTATGAAATGAAAATGAAAGAACTGTGTTTGATTTTATTCTCTCTATCTGCTTAAAAAAAATGTTTACAACTCTCTCAATCTCGATTACAATTTGGATTCCCGATTACAAAAGACAAGAGAAATGATCTGAATTTTCCCCTTTGTTTAAGTCTGGGTTCTTCACGGTGACGATAGAGTGCCTCCCTCGAATGCTCGCGTCGAGTTTGCTCTGCGTTGACGATCTACGCGTCTCAATTCACTAGAACAACTAACTTGCATGGCAAGTTTGATTAAGAACTCTTAACGAGTTTTGTAACTCAGAACGAGTGTCAAACTTTGTGAAAAGAGTTGTTTGAACCGAATAATCGGTTAATAAGCTAAGTAAATTTACTGTTGCTGAAGTATGCTCCAAGATTTTTTATCTTCTTGTTACAAAAGATCCGATCTCTTAAGGATGATTACCCCTAGATCCTACCAACTTCCCTAAATCCGTAAACTGAACCTAGAACTGAATTGATTTTTAGTTATTTATAGAGGATTAAGGGGTGTAACTACCCCTTAAATCGCTCCTAAGTGGGGTGTAACCGCCCCAAATCATGGGAAACGGTTTTGGAACCGTTCAACTCATGTTGAATGAGTCAAACAACACCCAGTTTGGCATTCTGTTCGTTAACTCCGCGTCTCAGAATCAAGACGCGGAGTTCGGCTTGGGCTGAAAACTGAATGCAGGGGTTGCCTGCTTTTTAAAAGCTGAACGCCAAGGTGAACTCTACGTTTAGAAGTGGTTGTTGACTTGTAACATCCTCTTATTAAAGCATCTGCAATGATCGTTGTTCTGTAATCCTTGCTTTAGCTATTTGGGGTACGAGAGCCGTCAGATTGTAACTCTCATGGTTAATTATAAAGTCTGTTGATTAGAGCTTTTATCAGCTATTGTGAAGATCGTCAGATTATAACCTTCATCAATCTATGTGAAAGTCTTCAAGTTATAGCCTTCTGGAAGTCGTCATATTGTAACTTCCATCATTGATGTTTGATGGGGGATCAACTATCTGCAGTGATTTTTAGACGACCTACAGAACCCCCTCCAAAGTTTCCAAAAGTTCACGGTTGACTGGGACGAATTTTCGAAGTACTTTGGATCTCCAAATGTCGTTGATTGTTCACATCGTCTGATTCGAAGACATCACGAATCTGGTTGTCAGAATACTGTAGCTCTACTTCCTTAATCCAAACAAGATAACTTTTGTACCTTGATGACAATAAACTTAGTCAAACAAGCTAAAGCCCAAGTCACTATTGTTAAGTCAGCAAGAGCGATGGTGATAATGAATTCGTCTGGATCCTTGAGATACTCGACTCAACCTGTGAAGAGGTGTATTCTTTGAATTTTGTCTGGATTCTTGAGATACTCCACTCAACCTGTGAAGAGGTGTATTCTTTGAAATTTGTCTGGATCCTTGAGATAATCCACTCAACCTGTGAAGAGGTGTATTCAATGTCAATAACACCAGTCAAAAGATTCTTGTAGACATTGATGAATGCCCAACATGCAGCTACGGGAGTTAAGTAACAAGAGAGCCGATGATAGTGAAGCCACCACCGCTACAAACTTGTCAATGAGGTCTTCTTAAGTGAGATTGAGCACCTTTTGGCTTTGTTAATCTTTGTTGGATGTTAAGCCATTCAGAAGGATGAGTTGCGTGAAGAATCGAGCTTGATAATTTTAGCATTATTATCTATACTCATCCAAGAGACTGCATAGCTTCTTGTCATAAGCTAGTTTCTTCTCGGCCTTAGTCATATTGATGACCATTGTTAGCTTCTCTTTATTTATTTGAAGCTGTGTCGTAGCCTTGATCATCAAAACGTTCCCTTTGTGGCGTTGAAACGCGCTAATGGACTTTGTGCTTGAGTATTGAAACGTAGGGGTGAACTCTGCGTTTAGAAGTTCAACTAACACGAATGCAGATATCGTGTTTGGCGAGATTCTAACCTAGAATCTCATCCTGATTTGACAGCTCACAACTATCTATAAATAGACCACAGGGGTCAAATCAAGAGTCATTCGACTCTTTTCTCTTCTTCTCCAAATTATTCAACGAAGAATTTCATTTTAAACTCCGGTGAATACTGTTCGTCCTCCTCATCAAGCGATATCTATGGCGCCCAAGAAGAAGACCGTCTCTTGACTCACCAAGCCTAATGTCATCGCGGCTAGGGGTTCGTTGCCGACTTCGCCCCCCGGCGGTGCTGTGCCCTAGGCGGGCGTGTCACCGCCTTAATTTTCTTTAGTTGGTGGTAAGTGAGGCTGTTGTGGCCATAAACTTGCTATGGCAAGTCCTGACCTTCGAATCAACGAGGAGACTCGTTATGATCATGTAACGCAATATTAAGATCCTGTCGTTTGGAATTCGAAATACAGGATTCAACTTTCACGTTTGAATTTGCCAACGCAGGATTCAACTTCCGCATTTTGAATTCCTCAATGCTGAATTCAATTTCTACATTTGAGTTTGCTAGCGCAGATTTTGATTTCTGCATTTGGCTTGTATAACGCATGGTTCTACATCTGCGTTTGAATTTGAAACGCAAGATTCGACTTCTACGTTTTGAATTCACCAATGCAACATTCAACATTTGCGTTTGACTTGAATAACGCAGGATTCGACATATGCGTTTAAATTGAGTCTTTTTTAATTCTGCTTATGTAATGACTGGTTGCTTTCTTCATTTACAGTGCGTTACACCAATGAGCCCCTCCCTTTCCGTCATCATTTTGGCCATGAAGGTGGTGTGGATGTAAACATGACCTTTAATCTATGCCAAGAGCTCCTCGTCTTTTGTCTGACTGACAAGGAACGTGTTAAGGTGATCACTCAGGCTTCCCCTGGAACTCTGCGAACGTTGGTCATGGATATCAGGTTCGAGGGCCTGAACAGGAAATCGTTCACCAAACCAGCATTTCTTTTTGGCGACTTCGTTGATTTCGAAGCAGGGGTCGCTTATGACGGGGACTATAAATGGCTAAGGAAGGTTAAGGATCGCCATCTCTTTTTTGCCTAATATGGAGAGGATGTTCCCAATGTCATATTTTCAATGTGCTTTAGTTCCTCGTCATATGGATTGGGATCTTGTCAAAGAACAAGATGGAGTTGCTATCGGAACTTTAACGTTCTAGGGTGTTCGCACAGTGGGCTATAACAGGCAGGTGACGGCTTTGAGACCGAGCCTATTTTCTAAAGAATACCCAGTTGGTGAGGTGGCTAACCCGGCCAACACCTTTGTCAGAAGGTTCATGATTGTGAAAGGGGAATTCCTAACTCAAGTGTTTAGATCCCCTGGTTGGGTTCATTCTTCAGTGACGGGATGGTGAACCCGTATGACCAAATTTGTTTTGGAGGAGTTGGATGCTTCTCTCACTTGAGCTGGCTTGAAGATTCTAGTGATGGCCAACAAGTACGGGATTGCCCAAAGTCACTACCATTTTTTCTTCATCTTGGAGTGATACAATCCCGAGACCTGTACCTTCTTTACACCAGTTGGGGAATTAGGTTTCACTCTCCATGAGATGTATGACATCTCGGGTTTGCCTTTTGGGGATTTACCCTATGAAGAATTCATTCCCGGCTCAATAGAACTGAAGATTCTGAGGAAGACAAGCCCTAAAGTCTATTACACCCTTTGGGAAGTCATGTGCCACTTCTATATCTGTACTCAATAAAAGGGGCACAAGTAGGTGGTGTGAAACAAGTCTCTTGGGTGGAGTACTTGTTTCAGAATCTGACGAAGAAAGAAGCCCAAGTGACTAGGTTGGCTACAAGTACTCCGGAAGAGATCCATGCCCGGATTGACATTGCCACTTCGCACTACACAAATGAGGCTAGAGAAGATATTTTTCCTACTTACACGGAGTTCAAGAGCTTCCATTATCAAGCCCAGATCCTTATCTCTGACACCGTGTTGTTGACAGGATTCTTAATGTTGTGGTTGAAGCGATGCGTCATCCCTACTAGGCCGATTAACGCTCTGGGTGCAGAAGTGATTTATCCTGCAATTCTTTTGGCTCATGGGAAGCCGTTGAATCTCCTTTTAGCCATGGTATGCTGTCTGCAGAGTGGGTTGAAGGAGCTAGCTTTAGATGTTGTCCAAGTTACGGAGGTGGAGTCTGATGAGGGCAAGGTTTTAAAAACTCCCAATCCCCGAGTATCAATGTTGTATACTTATCTGATGGCCTGGTACGTGTCTTATTATCCCTCATTAATGAGTGCAGCTTCTCCTCAAGGCGATTCATTCATCCCGCTTGTGCAATGACTGGAATCTGCAAAGTGGGAGGGGACTTATATGGTTAAGATTCGCTAGATTTTGTCGAGGGACACCAATTATCACATCTTCCATTGCTTCCCTAATTTTGAAGGTGGAGTATATGGAGCAACGTTCCAAGATGTGGCAGGTCCTAACGAATTTACTCAGCTGAATGTGGGTGTTTTCTGTTGGCTACTCTATATCAGGCCGGGCTACTTAATTTTTAGGCAAGGTGGCAAGTGTTTCATTGAGCCTTATCAGCCATATAGATTTGCTCGTCAATTTGGATATGACTAGCTATACGTTGGGAATCCCCATCCCCAGCTTTCGATTGTAGGCAATCTATATGAAGGGGCAAGAGCCTGGTACTATTCAGTGGCTGGGTGCACCAAGGTCGTCTTCAAGCTCTCCCATAAGACACCTAATTCTTACACCTCTATGGGTTTCTGCTATTGGTATTCTGCTGCTTCTCAAATCTTTGGCTACAATTTGAATATATCTTGTCTGAAGGAAACCAGACGTATGTACACTTCAAGGAGGGGGTCTAAGACGTCTCGTCTAAGAGGGATTGATGAGTATTTATCTTTCAAGGACCCGTCTGCTGAACCAGAGGAGGACCAAGCAGCTGAGCCTGTTCAGGTGGAAGAACCCCGAGTGGCTAATGCTCTTACGACAAGAGCTGCTGAGAAAAGAGCTCTAACAACTAAAGAGGTTGACCAGTATGATAGACGGATTCATCGAAAGCTAATGGTTGAGTCACGTCCTGCTACAGATCAGCGGAAGCCAAAATTGATGGCCGATGCTTTCAAGGCTATGGAAGAAGAAGAACATCGAGAGCCTCCTATTGCGGAACTTCCACATAGGTCTGGGCTTTGTTCAAGTGGTCTTGCTTTGTCCAGCGAAGCCTCTTCTTACCATCCTCCTGAAGAGGGAGAAAAAGAATTGATGGCTACAGATGCTGAATCGAGGTCGGTAATGGGCTCTACCCATGCTCCGGTATCAGCATCAAGGGGGCACGAGGAGCAATACTCTACCTCTCCTTCTATATTAATACCACAGGTTGGTGAGCCAAGACTTAGCCCGACAACATGACTCTTAGTTAGACGGCTGCGGCCATTAGTTCCTCTGATCATGACGGTGAGGAAAGGGTAGATTATGAGGCTTCCTCTTCAGAGGATGGGGTTGACGGCGCTAAGGTTGACATAGGTGGTAGTGATGGGAGTGAATAACATGATTCTATAGACAAGATCATCACTTTGATGACGTCCCCAGGACTACGTCAGATAAAGCATCCACTCTTGTGCCTTTTTTGTCACCGGTAATGCTAGTTTATTTTGAATTTCTCTACATCTCCCTTCTACGTCCGATCATTTTTGCATGCGGGATCACCCACTCTCGAGACCGTTTCTGAAACTCCTCCCGCTGAGGAGCCACTTATACAAGCAATGACTCCTTAGCAAGAACAACCCCAGTCGAGCTTTGCAACGACTCCACCAGCAACATTGATGAGGATTTCACTTGCACCAATAGGGATTGTCAATGTACTGGATCAATCTCAGGTAGGGACGATGATGGCTCTGACATCAAGTCCTTCGCACTTGGATGTTTCTGTTGGTTCTACAACTTCTACACCTAGATTACCTTACAATCCTCACTTTGACATGCTAATCTCAGGGACTAGGGGACCATCTCCGCTGATCGTTTCAAACCCTATAGATACACCTGGCTTCCTCCACATTTCTTTGGGGCACTTGAACAGTCTCACAAGAAAGTAATTGAAGTTGTAATGGCTGGTCGGGGCACTTTCAACTCCTTCAGGCCCCTTCTAGGGGTAGGCTTGAACGGAGTTAAGAGCATAGGTGACGCTCAATGCTTTGAACGTTGCTCAGAAGCTCTTTCTCATTTGGAAGCACAACTGTAGTATTTAGAAGCTCTGGGTCGTACGGATATTCAGATGCAAATTGTGTCTACTTTTACCGACCTTCAGGTTGAAGAAGTGGCTCGCCGTGAGGCGATGGAGCAGGATCTGGTCGAAAGAGAGCATCATGTTGCACAGTTGTGGGAGCAGAGTGCCCAGAGGCACAAGGAGTTGGAACTCTCTACTGCTTCTTTGGGCTTTATTCGTACAAAGCTCGTTGAAGCTGAAGCTAAAGTGATACGACTAAAGGCTCAACTTTCTCATGAAGTAGTCATCGTTAATACCCTTAGTGCTTGGAATGTGGACACTCTTCTGAACTATCATAGGGAGGCTCAGGCTTTGGAGCAAGCCAAGAAGGAGATAGCTGGCACCGTCGTGCCTACCGAAGGTGAAGTGCAGGAGAAGGCGGAGGCCATAGTGCGGGCTAATCACGAGGAGAAGCTATCTGAAGTTAAGGCTCAACTCACCTCTTTTGAATTGTTGATCGAGTGATCCTAACTTTGTAATATTCTTTTAATAAGAACAAGTCTGTTTTGTATCATTTCTTTTTGATTTATATTTATATAAAAGAAAATGATATGAGTTTTCCATCATTTCATGTGTCTATTCTGACTTGAAACAATGAAATTACCCGGGGGATGCTAGAGGTGTAATATTAACTTAGCATGAATTTTCACATAAAGTAAAATTTTCCTTATTACCCTTGAAGGTAATTCTTGAAGAAGTTTACCCCGTTGGGGATTTTATAATGAAAACTTACTAGTCTTATTAAAAAAGGATTAACAAATTCATTGGGGGATTTAACTGTTAGAGGTATATGGTTAACATAACAGAGATTTATGGACCTACCGCTCTATTGGAAAGGGTCGATAAGTTAATTTTGTCAGAGGTGTGATATTGACTTGACAGGAAGAATATTACGATCAGAGCAATTTTGAGGACCTATCGCTCTATTGGGGAGAGTCGATAAGTTGATTTTGTTAGATGTGTGATACTAACATGACAGGAAGAATATTACGATCGGGGTAATTTTGAGTACCTATCGCTCTATTGGGGAGAGTCGATAAGTTGATTTTGTCAGAGGTGTGATATTAACATGACAGGAAGAATACTACGATCAAGGTAATCTTGAGGAACTTAGCATCTCGCTAGGGAGAATCCCCAAGTGGTTTATCATCAGAGCAATGACTTATGATACTTGTGATTTGAACAAAATTTTGAGAATTTAATCATTCCGCTGAAGGGGGTTGATAGATTAGGTTATTTACTACTCTGTAGGGGAGAGTTAGTAAATTAATCATGATTTGAGTGATTTTAGAGAATTATCGTTCCATTGACGAGAATCGAAAGGTGGATTTGGATAGAGGAATTGTCATCACATTGGGAGTGATGCAAGCTAAATTCAAACTCTGTGGGGGATGATGATTGTCAGAAGTGTAGAATTACTCTGACGAGAGTTTTGTCAGCTGAAATAACTTAGATTCTACTTAGGAGATGCAGAGGTTTAACAACTATCCGTTAAAAGAATTCATGAACTTAGAGAATAAGTGTCATATTTGAACATATAAGGGTGGATCCTTTGTTTAGGATAATTGTAACGCAAAGGTGACTTTTGCGTTGGAGGTTCAAAATACAGAGTTAAGAACTCTCATAACGCAGGTCTGGGCCTAGCATTTGGAAATTTAATGCAAATATGAGCTCCGCGTTAATATTAAAGTCTAACTGACTTTATCCATTAATGCTAAAGTTAGCGTTTTAAAATGGTTAGGATTCTCTCCTAGAATCCCGTTCTGCTTTAACAGTTTGACGGCTGTTATAAATAGACATGTGTGGTCAAATCAAGAGTCATTCGACTCTGTCCACTTCCGTCTTGATTTTGCAAACGAGAATTCTCGTTAATTTCGCCAGAACCTTCGATGATTTCCATCTTCTCCGACCAGCAGCATCAATGGCGCCACTGAGGATGAGTTCGGGCTCCAAGAAAGTCGTGGGAACGACTCAGGCAACGGCGTCGGTTAAGGACACCGGCATTGTTCTTATTTCTGCGTGAACCTCGTCATTACCGTTGCCACCGCGTGGGCCTTCCTATCATGGTAGGTGGTGAACGAAATTAACTTGCTTTTAACAAGTTCTTCTGAAATCTTAGATGGGTTCTTGATAACGAGGAAGATGACTCGTTTATTTTTAACAAAAAGGTAGAGTTGGGACTTTGTGTTTATTCTGAAACGCAGCGTTGACTCCCGCGTTTAAGCTTCTGAACGTGGGTTTTGACCATTGCATTTAACTTTGGTAACGCGAGTCTTGACTCTTGCGTTTGAGATCTGAACATGGGTTTCGGCCGCTACGTTCAACTTGTGTAACACAAGTCTTGATTCTTGCGTTTAAGAATCGTAACACAAGGCTGGCCTTTGTGTTTAATATTCAACACATGGAGCTTGACCACTGTGTTTCAATCTATTCTTCAGATTTATATCAGCAGCTTATTATGATTGCTAATCATTGTTTCTGGTTTTACAATGTTCTTTCCCAACGTGCCGCTTTCTCAAGATCATCATTTTGGATATATTGGTGGTCTTGACAAGGGTGGCGTTTTTGGTCTTCGTAGAGAAATTCTATTGTGCACTTTCCCTGACTCAGAGCGGACACATCTAATCAGGTTTGCCTGATGTTCTACTCTTAGGACTTTGACCACTGACCTAGATATAGAGACACCTGTAGGCCATGAGCAGTTCCCAAAACTAGTGTTTATATTTGGAGACCATATAGCAGCAGATGATAAAGTTGGACATGTAGAAGATTCTCGACTGCTACGTAGGATCAACAACCGTTTCTTCTTCCTCCTGAGTATGAAGAGAATGTATCTAATCTCTTATTTCCTAAGTGTCAGCTGCTGTAGGGGTTTGGCTTTTGATCTTGTCAAGGAGAGGGAGAACATATTGCTTGGGTCTGGTCAACAATCTCGTGTACAAATTAATGGGCAACTCAAGGGTCTGAGGCCTGGCAGGTTTGAGAAAAAAAGATCTTGCTCAAGAAGCACCCCTTCCAGTGAACGTCTTCGTATGCCAGTTCATTGCTGTTAGGGGTGAATTTTTTGTGCAGATGTTCAGATCTCCCGGTTGGGTGTATTTTGAAGAGGGTGGCTGGTGGTCTCGCATGGTGGACTTTGTTCTCGAGGACCTTAAGGAAACACTCGCTCAATTGGGTCTCACGGTCCAAGTGTTGGCTACTATCTCTCCCAAGAGCATTAAGGCCCGTATTAAGGCTTCAAATGCTACCTATAAGAAAAAGCATAAGGAGGACGGGTTTGAAGCTGGTATCAAATTCGAGAGCCTTCATCACCAGGCCACGACTTCTATTTCTGACACTACTCTCCTTGTTAGCTTTTTCATGATATGACTGAAATGGTGCGTAGTGCCGTCGAAGCCAGTCGAGTCGATACTGGCTGAGGTGGTATACCTTGTTGTTTTGCTGGCCCATGGGAGACTATTGAGTCTCCTTACTACCATGGTAAACTGCATACAGAGTGGGCTGAGGACGTTGATATCCGAATTCGTCGATGTCCAAAAAGTTAATATTGCTAGGAGGAAAGTTCGGAGAACTCCCCAACCTCGTATGTTAGTGCCGTACACTTACTTAGCGGCCTGGTTTGTCCTACATTATCCCTCGTTGATGACATGGATTACTAAAGAGAATGAAGTTTTTACTCCCTTTGTGCAGAGGCTCGAGTCGGCCACGTAGACTCATACATACATAGTCCAGGCTCAACAACTTTTGTCGCAAGGGGATAACTACAGGATTTTTCGCTACACTCCTAATTTTGATGGGGCTGAAGAGGAGGGTACAAGCTTGTGAAGCCCCAGGGTTCACACAAGGCTGCAGTCCCAGGTGAAACCCGGATTATCAAAGTTAGTTTTGGAGACGATTCAGTATCATCTAGGAAAGGAAAATGTTATAGCAGATGCTTTGAGTAGGAAACATCGACATCGGGTTTCGGCTTAGAGGTGCTCGTTGTATCGAGATATTCTCACCTTAGTCATTGTGATTTTAGACATGAGATTAGTGAAACGTGTTATTGCATAGTGTGGTGCATGACATGTTTGGCATTCTTGGTTTCACCTTGGACTGCAGCCTTGTGTGAACCCAGGGACGTCACAAAGCTTTACGGATGTGCTTTTTGATGGCTCCTCGTCTTTGGAAGAAGGTGTCTTCAGATGGCTTCTCATGATCAGATTGAGTTATCTGGTCTTCCGCTTGAGGGAGAAGTGCATCATTGAACCTTATATGACTTTTTGATTCGCCAGGCTGTTTAGATATGATCAACTTTATGTTAGTAATCCTAACTCGGAGCTGGCTCAAATCGGGAACTTATACGAATGGGCTCGCGCATGGTACTTTTTTTCTGCCAGGGGGATTCATGCACACTTCACTCTGCCTAACTCGCTGCCTAGCTTTTCCACTGTTGAAGACTTTAGTGACTGGTTTAATGAAGTTTCTCGGATCCCATAATATGATGTGTATTCTTCATGCATAAACGAAATCCGAGAACTATATAAATCGAAGAGTGGTTCTACCAGTACTTGTTTACCGGGGATAGAGGAGTATCTATCCTGCGAATAGGAGGCGTTCGGAGTTGGAGAGATCCCAAAAGAGCTACCAGCTGCTAAGCCTTCTGAAGAAAAAGCTGTTAGACCCTAGAGGGGGGGTGATTAGGGTCTTATGCTAATCTAATCCGATTTAAATGCCAATTAAAACTTATTAACAAATATATTCTTGCAAGATAGATATACAAAGAGTTATGTGGAAGAATATACAATATACATAAGGTGATATATCCTATATGATAGAAATATATGCAAGGATATATAAACAATAAGATATATCCTAACAAAGAGATATAGACAAAGTATGTGCAAGGATATATAAACACAAGGGTAAACAATCTAAACTAGATAGTGGGCAATATAATCAACAAGCAATATACAAAGGCGATATAAGATATGAACATAAAAGTAAATACGCCAATGCAATCACAAACAAACAATATGATTACGGAGTTCGGTCCCCACGACCTACGTCTCCGCTCCTCACCTCAAGGAGATCTCCACTATCACAACCGGGTTTTCTACGTTCACCCGAACAACGTTTACACCTCACAATACAATCACTATGCAATCACACCTCACACACTAAGTGTTGGTCCTAGCCCGTGTCCTCTTCCTCAAGTGCTCGGTTACAACCTCTCCCTAGGCACGTCAACCGACACCACTCCTCTTGGATTCGAACCCGTCTCTCACCACACACTTCTCTCGGTGTACAAGTGTATTACAAGTGAATCCTCATAATTAGGCTCAATACAAAGTGTTTGTTCTCTACAATGAATGAGAACAAATTATAATCTCACTCTCTAAGTTACACAATCCCACAACCCAATTATACTATGAACGTAAATACAATAAGCTCAATGGTTGTGTGTGTACAAAGAGATAAAATAAAATCTAACTCAAATAGCAAACTAGCAATAACAAGAATATGAAAATCAATAATGAAATTGCTAGAGAAAAGAGTTAGAAAACTTCTCTATAAACACAAAGAAGAGGATGAAGAGGATTGAGAATGAATCCCCCAATCTGCAGTGAAAAACTTCCTCCTTTGTAAACAGAAACCTAATCTTAAACAAACAGTAAAACCCTAAACCCTTGTTTAAAACCTTTGTTTTAAAACACTTCTTGATTTTTTTCAAAAGAGATCAGCAATGGGGTATATATACCCACTCAAGATCTCAAAAAAAACCCAAGTAAAAAGACAGAAATAGCCCCAGCAAATCAGCTCAGGAAATAGCCGTTGGAAAAGCAACGGTCATATTGGCGGTCGACCGGCGAAAATATCGGTCGACCGACGGAGCACAAAAACACGAAGAACCAGTTCTGGACCATCGTCGGTCGACCGGGGGGGTCGACCGACCAACTCTCTGCTGCATAGTGACGAAAGAACAAATGATCGGTCGACCGGTGCGGTCGACCGAAAACTGACACAGCAGAAAAATAGGTTTTAGAGCTGATTTTAAAACACTGTTTAAAAATATCAAATAAATTCCAAAAAATGTAAAACTTTGGGGAATGATTGTAGACATGATAATAAACATGCTACAATGACTGGTTATCAGAAAGGACCTCCCAAATAAAAAATATCATCATTTTACAAAATAGTCCAAAACATGAAAATATGAGATACTTGAATTTTGATGTTTTGACATAAACCAACTTTTGAAACTTTGTGAAATATTTTTATAGACTTAGTAAAACGTGTATAAACTGATATTGAAGTCTACAAACTAAGAATACAATATTTTCACAAAATTACATATTCTATGCAATGTTTTCAAAAACACAATAGAAAATATGAAATATATAATTTCATATATATAATCATAAAAACTCAAAACACATGTATGTATATATATAAATATATATATGCATAGAAACCAAAACTTCTGTATATATATAACTATATATATATATACGAAGAAATCAATAAATGTGTGTGTATAGATATTGAGCTTAGAGTATATAACACACATAATATAAAATCTAAATCTATATTACCCAAGCAATCTTGATCTTCAATTAAGCTTGACTTGGTACACGTTGTGGATGAAGCTTGAACTTGATCTTTAACTTGAATTGTATGTTGCTTCACTCCACATTTCCACCAA
The DNA here is from genome assembly GCA_022839385.1 of Asparagus kiusianus. Classification (NCBI taxonomy): domain Eukaryota; kingdom Viridiplantae; phylum Streptophyta; class Magnoliopsida; order Asparagales; family Asparagaceae; genus Asparagus; species Asparagus kiusianus. The sequence continues at coordinate 8,409 of BQKN01014447.1, read as the reverse complement.
CCTCCATTTGATATCGTCGTTAAAGCGCTATTCCATCCATCCTCCAACTACGTTGTTTGTCTACAATACATAGGAAAACACAAATACTAGACAAACAACATTAGTAGTAAATTGTTTGTAAATCATCATCAAAATAAGAAGGCCAACAAAAGCGACTAAAGAAATTCTTGAGGAAGCACCCACTCTTGAACCTCACTCATTAAGATCATCAGGGAAAAATGCCCTTACTGTTGCGGAGGAGGGCAAATATGATACGAGAATTCGCAAAAAGAAGCCTGTTGCAGCCAAAAATTCTAAGAGGGCCAAGTTGATGGAGGACGCAATGAAGTCTGCACCTATTGCGCTCTTAGATGATAGAGAGGATGAAGCATTTCGATCAACTCCCTCCATTCCTGAGTATGTGGAATCAGAAGAAACTACTTCTGAGGTTATTTCTGGATCTGCTCTGACTAAATTCGTAGGTTTGGAGTACCCCGTTGCTCCTCCTCCACGTTCAAAAACTTTAAGAACGCGTATCGAACAATTGGAGAGCTCAATGAAGCTTACAGTTGATGTAGTTAGTCTTGGGAATGTTTCCTTTAAAGACTTTGAACCCCTCTTGACTGGCTGTTTGGATAGAATTGAGGATGAAGGTGATGTGTTGCGGACCACACATTGCAAGGAGAGTGTTATCCTCTTGGAAGTAGAGTTAGTAGCTTTCAGGGAGCTATAGTGTACCAATCTAGAATCTGAAGTGGAGCAGACTCTTTCTTTAGCTACAATCTCGAAGATACATCATCAGGAAACACTTCGCAAGAGTTTATCTGATAAAGAGGCACTCATAACGAGTTTACAGGAGCAACATACTCAGATAAACATTGATATAAGTAGTATGGCTATTGGTGTCCGTGATGCCCAAGAGGCTATGGTTCAGTCGAGGACTGAGTTAGCTCAGAAGAAGGCCCAACTGGCTCAAGATGTAGCCGTTATAAAAGAACTTGTGCTTCAAAGCGATGAAAATTTTAAGAACTTCTGCGTGGCAATGAAAGATTATGACGTACTTTGAAAATAGATTGCTGCTGCAGCACCTGTTGAAGCAGAACTCAGGAGGGAGACTGAAGAACGAGTCCGAGCGGCTCATGAAAAGAAACTTTCTGCATTCAAGTCTAAGCTCCGGTCTCTCAAGCTGATGAGTCCTGGTGCTTAAATTTTGCATTGCTTTTAACTGGGGAAAATTTTGTATCATTTTCCTTTCAATTATCATTAGTTTGTATCAAATTAACAACATTGAATGAAAATGATATCATTTTATTTTCATCATCTCTCTTGTTGAATTCTAATGTAGGACAATGAAAATATTATAAATGCCATAGGTATAATGTTAACTTAGCATGGACTCGAAATTCTCTTTATTACTACTTAGAATAATTCCAGAAAATTTTAATTGTCAGAGGTGTAGTGTTAACATAACGACATATAAAGTAGGAAAACTAAACAATCGTTCCTTGTTGAAACAAATTCCGAATAGGCAACCCCCAGCCTGACTTGGCTGGAGATTGAGAGAAAATGGGCTTCATTATCTACGGGAAGTATTTCATGAGAAACTTTTCGTTAATTGGCATCATGAGCCTGTCGCCTTTTTGATCAATGAGGCGATATATGAAACTACCCTAATGCCACTAGGAAGGAATCCTAGAGGGGGGTGAATAGAGTTTATGCTAATCTAATCCGATTTATGCTAAATTAAAACTAATTAACAATATATCCTAGCAAGAATGATATATTACAAATATAAGTGCAAGGATATACAAGTAACACAAGGGTAAACAAACTACTAAAGTGATAGGGTAATATAAACAACACGCATTTTACAAAGGCGATATAAATGATAAGCACGAATATAAAGGAACGCCAATGACAAACACAAACAAACGATATGATCACGAAGTTCGGTCCCCACGACCTACGTCTCCGCTCCTCACCTCGATGAGATCTCCACTATCACAACTGGGTTTTCTACGCTCACCCGAATAACGTTTACACCTCACACTCGATTTTCTAGTTCACCAAAAACTTTACAATTCACACTCTTGCAATCACACTCACTACCACCTTAAGTATTGGTCTCTAGCCCGTGTCTCCCTCAAGTGCTAGGAATTACAACCTACCTCTAGGTATTACCACCTACCCTACTCCTCTTGGGACGATCCTGTCTCTCACCACACACTCCTCTCAGTGTACTAGTGTATTACAAAGTGTTCAACACAATTAGGCTCACAATACAAATAAATTTGTTCTCAACAATGGATGAGAACACAATGTAGGCTCGCTCTCTAAGTCACACTCCCCACAACCCAAATTATACTATGTATGAAATACAATAAGCTCAATAGTTGTGTGTGTAAACAAAGAGATTAATCAAATCTAAACTCAATATAAAACTAGCTTTTAAAATAATAATCAAACAAATAGATATAAAGTTAGAAAAAGAGTTTAGGGAAACTTCTCTACGGATCAAGAGAGAGGGAGAAGAGTTGAATGCTCAAACATAATTGATGATCTTCCTCAAGCTCTTGTGAAAATTTCTTCACAAACCAAACCCTTAAACAACTTAAACTCTTTTAAAACTTGTTTAAAACTTTTCTTGATGGTTCAGAAGTGAAATGGTATAGGGTATATATAGGATGAAGAAACAAGGCTCAAAACCCAAGTGAAATCCAGCAAAATGACAAAAAAATGGAAACTAAAAAAATAGCCGTTACAGGCTATCAGTCGACTGACGGGTTTCATCAGTCGACTGATAAGCTGACCGTTGTAGGTATTTTTCAGCTCATCAGTCGACTGACGACATTTATCAGTCGACTGATGGATCATCAGTCGAGTGGTCAGTCGACCAAAACAAAATAGAAACATTTTAAGGATTGCATGCACTTTCTTCAGTCGACTGATCGGTCGACTGATTTCATCAGTTGACTGACCAGTCAACTGATAACAAGTATATAACCTGTTTAAAGCAGAAATCTGATTTTCAAACTGCCTTTAAAAATAGTAAACAAATTCTAAAAATTATGAAACTTTGGGAAATGATTGTAGATATGATAATACACATGCTACAAAAATTGGTTTTCAAAAAGCATCTCCCAAATGTGAAAACTCATCATTTTGCAAAATCACATAAATATGAACATGTTAAAAACTTGATTTTACCAAAATGACTTAAACAAAACTTTGAAACACTTTAGAATGGATTTATAGACTTATACAAGATATGAAAATGGTGTAGATAAGTCTTCAATTCATAAACATAATATTTTGCAAATTCAATAGAATATGAAGCACATAAATATGAAAATGAAGATATATATTGCTTCATATCTATATAGCTAAAACAAAATAACTTGTGCACATAGAAAACAAATAAGTATTATATATCTATTTGTTTGCAAAAACTTTTATGGATAAAACACATAAACCATTACATTGTTTGTGTATAATATCGAGCTTAAGGTATTAACACACAAAGTATAAACCCTAAACTAATTTATCCAAGCTTGATAGATCTTCAATGTAGCTTGTCTTGGTAAACATGGAAGAAGCTTGACTTTGGATCTTGACTAGTATGCATAGGCTTTATTCCACTATTCCGCCAACCTCCATTTGATATGATCGTGTAGGCTCAATCCATCCAACCTCCGACTTGGATATTTGTGTAGATTACCTAACAAAACAAATGCAAACACTCGACACACATTGTTAGGAATTGTTTGTGATCATCAAAACAAGATTAGAAGATGTAGGCTCATAACATGAGACCTAACAATACGCTCCGTTCGAATAGACTGATTCTATTACGAAGGGCCCTTCCCACTTGGGGTTGAACTTTCCTTTTGTCTTGTGTGTCATCACCATGGATCGTCTGACGGCTAAGACCAAATCACCTTTCTTAAAAATCTGTTATTTAACCTTTTTACTATAGGCTTTAGAAATCCGGGCTTGATATAACTCAACATTTTGTTGAGCTTGGAGTCGCTTCTCATCTAAGGCTTCAAGTTCCTGAAGGCGTAGTCAATGTTTCTCATCCTCTGTCATTCTGGTTGTGAGGACGACTCTTAGGGATGGGATTTGAATTTCCAAGGGCAACACAGCTTCCTAGCCATATACCAAAGAGAATGGAGTGGCTTTTATAGGGGTTCTTACCGTCGTGCGGTAGGCTCATAGACATTCACCGAGTCTTTCGTCCCAATCGCGTCGGCTCTTGGAAACGAATTTTTTGAGAAGCTTCACAATGGTCTTATTAAAAGCTTCTGCAAGGCCATTTGTTAGTGGGTAATATGACTTAGATGCAATACTTTGGATTCTAAACTTGTCACAAAATCTCTGAAATCCATAGCTGATAAATTGTGTTCCGTTTTCATGGACTATTCATCTCGGACTCTAAAGCGGTAAATGACGTGATGTTTAATGAATTTGATCACATTCGAAGTCTTAACTTTTTTCAACGGGATTGTCTCCACCCATTTGGAGAAGTAATCGGTTACGACCAAAATGAATCGATGTCCTTTGGAAGTCGGAGGAGAGATTGGTCCTACGATATCCATTCCCTACATCTCGAATGGCTAAGATGCAGATATGAGATGTAAGTTCCTTAGCGCTTGATGGATGAAGTCACCATGAATTTGACACATGTGACAACGTTTAGCATAGTCAACTGCATCTGAAAATATTTTTGGCTAATAATAGCCAATTCGTCAGAGACGATCTCCCAACTTAGCCCCGGGTTGATGAGCTTCGTACATTCGATCGTGAGCCTCCTTGAGAGCCTCTTTTGCTTCCTTTCAAGAAAGGCATCGAAGCAAAACTCCATCGAGTGATTTACGATACAGGGTTTGAGAAACTGCATCGTAATAGAATCGGAGGGCCTTTCGTTTGATGGCGGCCGCTTCCTTAGAATTGTTGGCAAAATTACATACACGACATAGTCGATATATGGAAATCTCCAATCCCTGGGTTCAAACTCCATTATGGTTTTGCAAACTTCTTCTGACATTGCCTTGTTTGAGTGATCATCTATAGGAAGCTTGGGGTAATACAATTCGCGTCCTGTGACCAAAATTATTATTTCAGCCTCTGGTGGTAATGCTAATAAAGTTGTCAGTGAAGCTAAAGCTTCCACATAAGTGTTCTGAGCTCGCGGAATATATTCGATAAAGAAGCCTTCGAACTTCTGAGCTTGTTCTAGTGCTGCGAAGTAGTATGGGAGTAAGTCCTCATTACACACTTCATATTCTGCTTGGTCTTAATTTACGATGAGTTGAGAGTCATCGTATGCCTCAAGATGTCGGTTGTTAAGTTCTTCAACGAATCGCATCCCTAACAACAGAGCATTATACTCAGCTACATTATTGGTGCAGGGTTCGATCAGGGAAAATCCTCTTGGGATCACGTGGCCATTCGGGGAAACGAGTACGACCCTCACTCCTGTAGTAATTGCTCTATGGGGATTTGCCCTGGATGCACCGTCGAAGAATAATTTCCATACTCGTATAACCTCTCGGGTTGTACAAACTTTGGCAACTTCGTCGGGCAATTCTTCATACAACTTAGACGTCCCTGGCACCAGATGATCAGGTAGGAAATCTGCCAAAGCTTGACATTTGATAGCCTTTTGCGGCATAAATTATATGTCATATTATGACAGGAGGATTGCCCATTTTGCTAGCCAATAATTCAGAGAGGATGGTTTCGTCATTAGGACTCTCAAAGGATTTACCTTAGAGATGACATGAACCGTTTGTCTAACCAGGTAATGTTGCATCTTTTAGACAGCGAATACCAGAGCGAGATATTCTTTTTTGACCAGATTATACCGGTGTTCGACTCCCATGATGGTCCTACTTAAGTAGTAGATGGCTTTCTCCTATCCTTGGTCATTATTCTGGGCTAATAAATCTCTAAGAGAATGATCCATAGCTCTCACATATGATAGGAATGGTTTTCCCGATACCGAGGCTACAAGAACCGGTGGTTGAGTGAGGTATTTCTTAATCTCCTCAAATATTTTTTGACAGTCTCCATCCCAAACGAAAGATACTCATTTTCAGAAAAGGATTCTATGTTCTGAGCCTTACGTTCTGAATTCTCATGTGCCTTCTGTTTTCCCTTTGAAATTGTTCTCCGGGAAGATTTAGGCTTTTGGCCTCTTTCTGTAAGGAGCTGGGCCAACATGTCCTTCACCTGGAGAAGTGTTTCTTATTGTGCCTGGAGCATGACATGATGTTTGTCAACCCTCTTGGCTAAGTCATCAGAACTTCTAGTCATATAGGCAAGAGTTGCATGTGCCACGACGGAGCTTGAGGATTGAGATTCTGCAATTGCTGAATATTCATCATCTGAAGTGATCCCCTTAGCTAACCTTTGATAGTTGACTGGGGGGATAGCTCATGTACGAGTCCGAGTACGATGATATACTCCTTCGAACTCATTACAGATTTCCCTAACAGTCGGGGAATGCCTTCTTTCTGATTCATCAGAGCTAGGAGTTGAGGCTTTCCCTCTGCCGATCACATTGGTAGTGACCTCAAGATATTTAGTTTCGGAGATCTTCTTCTTATGATGACGTTGTCACTTGGCAAGCCTGGTGACATTTGTCAATCGGTCAAATACTGATTGTCGTGCTGTGGATGTGCAACAGTGGTATTCCGAGAGGACTGCAGAAATAAGCCGCTCACATTAACATGAATGAGCCATTTTTGCGTAGGTCTCCCTCTCAACAGTAATCCCCACAAATCAGAGACTTAGGAGGAATCTTCCACCGAACGTGAGGACGGAGATAGAACCCCCTGCCCTTGAGTGGGTAAGACTGGTTCTTGTCAGACATGAATTTTAAACCCATGTTGACTCCCTTGAACTTGGCGGACCATGTCGTGTTCTGGAGAAGAAATGCAGAGGTCGTGTTTAGATTTGTAAACACTAGGCTTAGGCCCGCGTTTAGTTGATGGAACAGGCCCCTGAGGGTCGTGTTTTGGTTGGACATACCCATAGGGTGTGCGTTTGATTGATGAAACAAACCCTTGAAGGTCATGTAGTGGTTGAACGCACAACTGAGGGTTACGTTTGGTTGATGAAACAGACCCCTGAGGGTCATATTTTGGTTGAACGCACCCCTAAGGGTTGCATTTGGCTTTAGAAATGCTTTCCTGAGGACTGTGTTTTGGATGAACAACGCATCACTGAGGGTCATGTTTAAATTGTATCACGCAAGGCTCGTAATTGGGCTCATTATCATGAAGTGTGCATTTGGAGTAGAGACGCAGCACTTAGGCAGAGACTCAAAAACAAGATCTTCGCGTTGGGCAAGAGATCGGTTGTTTCGCAAGTATGCTCTCCATATGGATCTTCTCCTTTGTTGAGGAGCACTCTTCTTGGCTTGTTTTAGAGCTCTGACGGCAACGTCATTGGTGTTTATGGATCTCGCCTCCACCATAGGCCTCTTATGACCCGTCACACGTTGTGATGACGCGGGCATGAAATTTCAACTTGCTGAACAAGTTTGGCAGAGGCTAAGCCCAATTCTTTAGAGGAGGGGCTATTTGATAAATCTTGGCCAAAGGAGAGGGCTTTCTTTGGCATTTCAGCAATAATTGGAGCTTCGATCTCTTTAGAGATCTTGTGGACATTGCGTCTAGCCTTAGGGCTAAACGATCCAGAGGAGAGGACTTCCTCGTACATGGCTTGATCAAACTCTACAACGAGAGTTTCGACGATTGTTCCAGTGAGATGAACATCAAATTGCGCCACCACTTTTTTATTAGAGAAGCTCGTCCCCAGCAGAGTCGCCCTCTTTTGTTTGGTGGAAAATTTATGAAATGAATGAAAGAACTGTGTTTGATTTTATTCTCTCTAACTTCTTAGAAAAAGAATGTTTACAACTCTCTCAATCTCGATTACAAATTGGATTCCTGATTATAAAAGAGAAGAGAATTGATCTAAATTCTTCCATTTGTTTAAGTCTGGGTTCTTCACAGTTGTGATGCAGTGCATCCCTCGAATACTCGTGTTTAGTTTGCTCTCCGTTGATGATCCGTACATCTCAATTCACTAGAACAACTAACTTACGTAGCAAGTTTGATTAAGAACTCTTAACGAGTTTTGTAACTCAGAACGAGTGTCAAACTCTGTGAAAAGAGTTGTTTGAATCGAATAATCGATTAATAAGCCAAGTAAATTTGTTATTGCTGAAGTATGCTTCAAGATTTTTTATCTTCTTGTTGCAAAAGATCCGATCTCTTGAGGATGATTGCCCCTAGATCCTACTAACCTCCCCAAATCCAAAAACCGAACCCGTAACTGAATTGATTTTAGTTATTTATAGAGGATTAAGGGGTGTAACTACCCCTTAAATCGCTCCTAAGTGGGGTGTAACCACCCCCC
>BQKN01014446.1:0-12473 GCA_022839385.1 Asparagus kiusianus | reverse complement strand
GGGGGGGGGGGATCGAGGACTAGGAGATTTTCTTAGCTCTAACTCTTGTCTCTTTGCAAACTCTTGTATTTTAGCCTTCTTTGTGCATTCGGCCTTGATACTCATAAAGTTCGGGTATTCAAACTCAATCACACGAGCTTCTATCACACGCTGAAGCTCAACCTCAATTTTGATCAGATCATCCAAGAAAAGCAAACTCGACACAAGCACTTGAGGGAGGCATCCTTTTGCTACCAAAAAACTCACGTTAAACAAGAAGAGCATTCTCTTCGCTTCTGTTGTAATTTTAATTCTTGGTTTGTAATTGTCATTCAATTAATACAAATCTTCTTTGAGAACCAAATTTTACGTCGTACATGCTCATCTCTCTAGTCACCTAAACATGCAGCTCTTGGTCAATCTTGTCAGACAAATACATGGAGACGCGTAAAAAAAGTGGCATAGCTTGCAAACTGTCTGGTGCTGCTCTCATTATTGTAGATGACATGGATGATGCTGTGAATGATCTTATGCTTTTGCTCGGTGAAGCTCTAACACTATGCAGAGGATATCTTCCTCTCCTATTATTAGGGTGGAAATGAATATTAGATTTTGGTTTCGAATTCAATAATTTTAAACAAATATAAATAGGAACGTATTATTTGAATCGATTCGATTGTTTATCATCCCTACCTATTATGTCCTAATAGGTTTTGGGTGAGAGTGATGTTATCCTCTGGAGATAGCATGTGAGGGTCCGGCTCGCTTTGTACTTCCTCCTGCGACATGTGCAGTATTGCAACCTTCTTGGTTATAGTTTCAAAACCCTCCTAAAGCATAAATATAAGGTTATAAATATCAAATTGGTCGCAGCTTTATTTTATTGATTATTCAAGGTAAATACCAAATTGACTTACTTGCAAATTTGTTTACTACTAGGCCTATGTGTTAGATTATTCACATGTCATACATTCCTCTGTAAATACCATATTATTCGTGTTCTCGTTTTTTCATAAAATTAAGAACGAAATAGAGTTAATAATACTAATTAAGTTATATATAAGTCTCACCACCAACTCGAGATTTGGCTTGATATTATCCTGATTCTTGTCCTCATCCCTATATCGATCACGAAAGGGACAATATGCCAACTTTGCCTTCAAGTTTATCGACATCATTGATTTTTCCTATCATATTATAAATTTATGAGATTTTATAGTCATACTAAGCATTAATAGCATTTAAAACTTTAAATGATATATACCGTATCTCGACAATAACCATCCTCCAAGTTGGCATAAAAGTGTGCGCCCAAGTGGTGGTCATGCATCTTCTTCCTTCCATTCAGTGATCCATTTGTTGATTTATTCTTAAAAAATATATTTCAGTAAATATGCAATGAAAGAATATATCATGTAAATAGTGTAGTTTTCATAAAACTCTGTGCAGCAACAGAGTCCCAATACATGAGGTGAGCTGTGAAATAAAGCTCGTCAACCTATCAAAGGTTTAAAACATCTGCCAGTCCTCCGAATACCTATCATAGGTTTCTTGTTTAATCTGACACCTCTATTGTTTGAGAACAACTTCAACCTTGACATTAAAAACATAATGCCAAGCCCCATCAAAGTCCTTAAGGCAGAAGCTTTCCTGTAAATTTGCATACATATTCAATTAGGATAATTTAATATCAATTACTAATCAATAATAAATGAATAGCTAAAGTAATATAAAGTTACCATAAGCTCATTCCATATCTCCTCGTAGGCGGTCCACTGTAGTTCTCGAAAATTAAAATAAGGATTGATGATGTTCGCTCTATGCACGAGAACCCCGATATATGAATTCAATCTTGATGATCAAGCACCAACGGGCAATGGATCGTTATTCCACCAAATAATGGCCCTCATGCCTCTTGGCGGTTATTTAGACTCAGGATTGCTCTCGCCACGTTGTCCCTCTATGCGATCTGGTTTAGAACCTACACTAATAACAATATGATAATATATCATATAATCTATAAATATGAAAATTAAAAGTATTTATTAAATTTACCATTCGTTTTCTCCCTTTTTTGGCTACGAGTGCGACACTTTTCCTAGCCTCCAACATAGGCATCATTTCCTCCAACCTTCTCGCAGCACATGGGTGGTACCTTATTGATTCAGTTCTGGACTTATGAGAGTCTGGAAGGAAGAGTAAACTGCGATAGTCTTGCGTCTCCAAACGCAAGTTGGCCTGGCATGTATAGGAAGGAAATGATGACAACCATGAATCATCTACATAACAAAAGAGTATCATTAATATAAATTTTAAATTGATGATTATCAAATACTAAATACTAAATACCGATTCCAGGGGATGATTCTGGTGGTGCATCAGAGGGGTCGGGTGTTGAATAACCCGTATCTGTAAAAAGTAAATACTATGAGAAAGATAACTAATAATTTATAAAAGATATTAAAATATTAAATAATTTATACCTGCATCAGGAGATGGTGATGTCTCCTTAATACCTATACCCGGGGTGATACTCCATGATCGATCACGGTCCCCACTAAAGAGCCTCACATTCCTCATCTGCAAATTAAAAATTTTAACTTAAGAAAAAATATATACATGCACATAGTTCATACCTACAATAATAATGCATTATAACATAGTTCATACCTACATCAAGCGCCACATTTTGTGTGTAAGAGAAGTCTTTCCAAACGTCATCAGATGACCTAATTGGTTCACTATAATTATCTTCACTTTCTTTATTATTTTTTTCATTGTTATTAGGAAGAACAATAGATCTTGGCTCCTTGTACAAAACCACCCAATAAGACATGACATTCGGATCTTTCACATAGAAGTACTGATCAGCTTGTTCTGCGAAAATAAATTTCTCATCAATATATATTTCTCGACGGAGATTGACAAGTGTAAATCCATAATGATCCTTTTAAATTTTTGCAGGACATCACCGAATCTTGAACATCGTGTAACTATATTATTTTGGTTTACCAAACCCGTAAATTACCTCAACAATATCTTCTAATTAGGCATAATATAGTATGTCAGCTAGAATTAGATTCTGATCTCTTATACTTGAAAAATATTTTTGAGCAAAACAACCCATGACCCCACTATTCTGGGTTACCATCCTATCATCGGTCTCTAGCGTTCGAAATTTATATCCATTAACCAAATGATCATTATAATGTCTTACTTCATGATAAGGACGTTGTGCATGAATAATAATTTTATCTGGTAATGTAGTGCCATCAAGAATTAATTTTTCAACCTAAGCCAAACGATATGTGAATATTTAGGACAAGTTATATTATGAATGTTCAAAATTTAATTGTAAAACACTTACATCAATTCTGAACCAATCTAAAAATTCTTCCTTATGTCTTTTCTGAATATTATGCGCTGCATTCCTACAGTTATTTGATTCTTAAGATTCTCCAGATATCGTCTATATTAAGATTATATAAGTTTGTATTGGTAAACTATATGTAAAATGAATATTTCTCATCTATATCACTAATTTTATTTTATTTTACCTTCGATAGTCTTGGAATATATCAAGATTTTCCAATACATATGCATGAATTTGATCTAAGAGAGATCTTAGATATTTTCACGCTTCTTCTCCTTAGCAAGTGCTTGAGATGTGGTTTTCTTCTTATGTATGTAACATGATTCAAACACAAAGCATTCGTTGGCTAAATATCCTTCAGCTATCGAGCCTTCTGGACGAGCTCGATTGCGAACATTGTGTTTCATAGAGCCCAAGTATCTTAAAATTAAAAAAGAATTAATTATTATAAAGGAAATATACGAAATGCATATAATTAATGAAGGTAATGAAAACCCTAACCATTCACTCAGATACATCCAACGATAAGTAACATGACCGTCGATTCCAGCCTCTCTTGCAAGATGTTGGGTAAGATGAATATAAATTGTAAAAAATAAAGGAGGGAATATTACTTTCATATTGCATAGAGTAATGTAGGCGTTAAATATTGCCTATAACTTCCCCAAACATAGTTCAAGACAATGAGAGACGATAAACGTTATTATCCGAGTCAAGGGAATTTATCCAACACCAATAAGCGTACGAAGTAGATCAGTAAAATGTACAAGTCAGCAAAACGATAAACCGTACGCAAAACAAGCAAACTTGAGGGGTCACGAATCACCAAAATGTCAAAAAGATGAACAAAACACCACTCGGAGGCTTGCGTAAGCGCGAGCCACCAAATGGTGGCTCATACCTATGCGAAGCCACCAAATGGTGGCTCGCACCCATGCGAGCCACCAAATGGTGACTCGCATAGTCCTGAGTCACCACGACTCTTTTTGACTCCCAAACCTCCCAAAACATAGATTTCGATGATTTTTAAGGATTCTTTCATCCCAAGACCTCCCTAAATGTTTTGAGGTTATCCCTAAATGCGTTTAAGCAGTTATTAACTGCAGATAACATTTAAACATCAGTTCTTATCCAAAAAACACATCTCCAGAAGCCTATAAATAGAAGCCTAGGGTCTTCTTTCAAGAGGATCTGAAGTTGAGAAGGCAAGGTGCTGTCAAATTGTCTAGCTAACCACGAATTTCGAGAAGGTTTGTGATTCTTTCCCCTTCTTTCCTCCAGATTAAACTTGGTTTTAATCTCGAGAAGAGCCACAATCTCGCTTGGTCGTGATTGTCGCTTCCGCAATTGTTTCCTTTGTGAAACAAGAGCGTAATTATATTGTCTATCGGGTCTGATCTGTGGTGGTCCACGGACTAACGCGTCCCCGGTATAGGCAAAGATCCCATGCAAAGCAGCGGGAGATAAACTACTGCTGCGTTTTGTTTGATAAAGTTATAATCTTTATTTTTCATTGTAAGAAGATCTTATAAAAAGATCAACTTTTCTTTCAGTTTAAACTTGTAATCGATAAACGGTGTAATATGTTTGAAAGAAATGGAAAAAGTAACTTTTGACGAAAACAAACTGGCGACCACAGTAGGAACCGACAGCTTCTCTGCCGAAGCTGTAGTGTCGCAACCAAAGATCATCATCCCGATCAACGAGGAGGTTGAGTACGAGTTCGACCAGGCAAAGTATGAAGAATACTTATCCTCATCTTCCAAATCATCCTCTCCTCGCAGGAATAGGAAAGACTCCACAAGGAAGATTCGGAGGCACTTGGATTTGAAGATCCAAAACCAAGATCTTCATCCCGCAGCGGCTCAAGGCACACCTTGCAAAGCTAAGGCCACTACTGAAAACGCGCCGACCTTATCAAAGAGAGCGCGTCAAAGACGACGTCAATGCCTCGCACGCCAATTGGCCAAAGCTTCCGAGCTAGTTGATGTGATCCGCTATGAGGCGGACCTAAAGTCTAGAAGACACCAACCGCCATGGCTGCAAGCGAGCAACTGTTTCAAATCAACGACGAATGAATGAGTCCATGTTAAGAGGACCCGTTCAACTCTTAAAGAACGGATCAAGAAACGCCGCGCCTTACTTGCGCACGAAAGAATTTTAGTGCAGGAAGCCAAGAAATTGCAAACAAACGATGTAGATAACAGACCGTCAAAACCACATCAAATCTGGAGGCCCGAAAATACCAACTTGTCGTCTGCTGGCTAGGTTGAGGCCGAGCCACCAAACACTGGCTCGGCCAAGGCCGAGCCACCAACTGCTGGCTCGCGTCACCGCCAAGCCGTTCATCCCCAATTTGTAGAAAATTCGCCTCCCGCGACCATTTTCGAGTCTCTGACAGCTCCTGTTTCTGTTCCAATGACTTCCTCACCTTCAGTAGGACCTCATGACAGTGTGGACTTGTCCTGATTTAAAGCGAAGATTACGGATCATCTCGGTCCTTTGCATAAAAATGAACCCTGGATGGTTCGTCAGAATGGGGGTCGTACGCAACACCCTGGTAAGTCAAAGATCTCTCATACGGAGAAAGTACCGATAACCACTCGCCTCGGATTGCGGGTTAAAGTCCAAGAGCCCATTGGGTCCTCACGTGCAAGAAGGCATGGGTTCAAATGAGCGACTCTTGAGAATAATGACAGGGCGTTATACCCTCAAAGAGAGCTATGTTCGTCAGAAGATGACGACATTAGAATAGGAGAATTATGCCAGCACAAGATAGGTTGCTTCGATAATCATGTCGACGAGTTGTACTATCAGGCTGGGGGTATGAATAAATCTAAAAAGAGAAATACCTGGGAAACGGATTCTTTGTGTCCATGTACCAAACTCATTAAGGCGGTATTATCAGAGTATAACTGCTCCAAGACCGCCTCGCAAAGGATTTTGGTGTTTGAGAGACTTTCTACAGAAACGCTAAGACACAAGTCAAGACGTTTCCGTAAAAGGAAGCCGACTGTTCAAGAACGTGAATTCTCAGAACTCACGATTAACATGACAGACAAGGGAAAGTTCACGCGATGCTTCAATCCCGAACCTTTTCCACAAATATCTCAGCGATTGACTTGGCTACAAACCGGGGCTATCAGGCCTAAAGATTATAGGAGAATTTAGAGAGGACAGTCCTCAGACGATGAAGCATCAGACGCTAACCTGCGATCGCTTCAGATGCCACTGTGTCCAGCACGGGACAGACTCGAGAGTCATTCATGATCACTACTGAACAGATGGCTCAACTCCTTCAAGAAGCTTTGGCTAAGTAGAAAAAGAACTTTAAAATCAAAATGGATATGGCTGTGCAACGGGTTAAAGATTTACGTGCCCAACAACTCCAACAGTTATCATATCAGCGCGGTGAATCTAGTCATCGTCGGACTACCAATCAAATAGATAGCGACTCAAAAGTGGAGGAAAATATCAATGTCGATGTTCCACCTGAGGATAAAAATACCAAAGATGTCCTTAACACTGGGGGTGGTACCAATATCCCTCCCCAAAATCGTTAGAAGAAAGATGTAGGCGAAGACCTTAAGATGAAAGACTTGGAAAACAAAATCAATGCTTTGATGTCTGATCAAGAGGTAAAAAAGACTGGCATTCCGTATCCTTACCCGAGAGAGTGGGACTCAATTCCATACCCAGCGAAGTTCAATTTGATTAACTTCACACCGTTCGATGGAAGGGGTTCCCCTACTCAACACTTGATTTATTTCAAGTCTCACCTAGGGATCATTTCTGGCAATGAATCTCTGATGGTACGATCGTTCGTAGGGAAGGGGTTCCCCTACTCAACACTTGATTTATTTCAAGTCTCACCTAGGGATCATTTCTGGCAATGTATTTCTGATGGTACGATCGTTCGTAGGAACCCTTTGTACATCTGCCTTTGATTGGTACCGCCTTCTTAAACCGAAGAGTAATCAATACCTGGGATGACATGGAAAGCATGTTTCTCGCTAATTTCTTCGACGATGATACTGAAGTGTTGATCGGAACACTCTTTGAAGAAAAACAGAAAGATGGAGAGCTCGTTGAGAACTTTGTCAAACGCTTCCGGAACAAGGCAATGAACTGTCGAGATCCGGTCACGGAGGAGTTCATCCTCCAAACATGTCACAACAACCTTTCCTTAGACATGTTAGAAGCTATAGGCACCACACCATCTAAAACATGGAAGGATTTGAAAGTACGAGGAGAGCAGGCTGAACGCTTCCTCAAAAGGAAGAAAGCGGAAAGGGGGCAACCAGCAAATAGTACCCAGAAACAGAACTTTACCCCCCATGGTAAAGGCGAATGCAGTAGATGCGAATCAGACGTTTGAATTACAACCCCAATAGCAGCCACAACAACAAACGCCAAAGCAACAAACGCCTCAATACCAACAACGGCCTCCAAGGCAACAGAAAACTTCTGAGCCAAAATTCCTGAAGGAATATTCCTTCAAGGAAGATGAGGTCCCTGGTATCTTCAAGTATTTGCTGGAGAACAACAAAATTAAGTTACCTCCAATCACCGACCATGAAGGAGCTAAGAAAGTTACAGATCCGTGATATTGTGCATTCCACAGAATAGACCATCATCCCACGAAGACATGCTATGCTCTCAAGGACAAGATTCAGGCCTTAATCAATGTTGGAATCATTACTCCGAAGCAGCCTAAAGAGAAGAAGGTGGGCGCGAAAACGGTTTCTGTTAGCTTTGGCTCTGTCCCTCTGGCATGGTTTCAGCCAAAGCCCGTATTTAACGTACAAGTGAAGACTATCAACGATGATCCTTACGGACAACGTCAGAAAGGACTTATACAACACATAACTCCTAGCGGCAAAATTCTTTGGGTCCACCCGGACTTGCTCGAAGATGAGCAATGAGCAGGATCCTCATCTAAAAAGAAGTCCAAAGGTAAGAGCAAGACCTGCTGTCCCACCGCAGCAATTCCTGAAAAAGTTGATAAAGGTATCCCCACCTTATCACTTTCTGAAGATGAACGAGAGGCTCTTGTCACCAGGGGTGGGAATGAATATCATTATAAATACCCCAAAGTCCGACGCGAATGCCAAAACATTGGCCGAACTGGGGGTGGTCACGACTCCCCCTGCATCAGCTAGAAAATCCCAACAAAAATTAGCCAATAAGCAGAAAGAGAAAGAACCTCAACCTCAGGAGGCTCAGAACCCGAAGCAGTCTCGGTTCAATCGTCCGATTGGGAGAGATAAACTGGGAAGTTCAAATACTCCTTACCGCTTTGATGTCATGGCTCAGCTAGCTAACATCCCAGCGAGAATAACTTTATATGAGTTATTGCGCCTCTCCAAGGATACTAGAGAAGCATTGCGAGAAGCTTTAGCTGATTCTGACGCATTCCTTACTCAAGTCAAGCCAGTCCTCGAAGAAACAGAATCATCAGGTCGGCTTTGCAATTTATCGGCCAAACAATTCCCTTATATTACGTTCACTAAGGATGACATGCAAGTGAAGAATTCAAAGCATGATAGGCTTCTATACTTCACCGGATACATTGGCTCCAGCGTTGTTAACCGGATCCAAGTTGATCCGGGTTCTGCTGTTAGCATCATGCCCCTCCGGTTGATGTACAACCTCGGAATTCCAGTGAGCAAGCTGTCTTCCATAGGTACCATTATATACGGGTTCAATACTACTGGATCCAAACCTTTGGGTAAAATCCAGATAAAATGCCAACTTGGGGATTTAAAGTCCGAAGTTACATGCTACGTAATCGATGCAGAAACTTCCTATAATTTACTATTGGGTCGACCATGGATTCATGGTAATCTTATAGTTCCCTCTACTCTTCATCAGTGTTTAAAATATATAGATGCCAATAATGAAGTCAAGACGGTGGTCGCGGATAAGCAACCGTTTAAGGGATTTGAAAACTACTTTACCGATTCCCTCCTCTACGGTGCTGAATCTGATACTAAATCATCGGCTCAAGGTACGGATAGTGGAGAAGAAGCTAACACCGAAGCCGGGCTTGATACAATGGTGGTTTTGTACTGAATGATATTGTACCCTTTGTAATCGGTCTTGATGATGGTAAATCGTCAGACGGTAGTTATAATTAGCAACTTGCTAAAGAAATAATAAATGACGATTTAGAGTACTCACCGTGTTTGGCTAATGTAATGCAGGGATTGTACGATGATCCCGACATACGCATGCCGCTTCAGTCATGTTGCTTCATGAAAAGGCTTCCAAGACTCGTTTGGAACAACCTTCGTCATTTCTGCTAAAGCAGGGGGTGAAGAGGAGTTAGTTTTCGGTAAAGGGGAAGTATCTCCGCCATTGTATATCTTTTCAAACGAAGATAAAGATGATGATAGATCTGGCCTTCATTCATCCAGATATAGTCAACAGGTGTGTGATTTCATGAAAAAATAGGGATACAATTTTGCGCTCGAAGAAGGTCTTTGTTTTGGTCGAGGCCCACGAGTTCCACCTCGTACGACCTATGTACCAAAAGGAAAACCCGATAACTATTATGGCTATAAAAGGGGTTTGAGCTATGCCTCTGATGACGAATGTTGCTGGCAAGTCATCGACCACTTAGCGAATCAAGATGGATATTCTTCCGACTCTTCTAATTGGGATTCAGATGTCAGCCTAGGAGAAGTACTCAAAGGCCTAATGTCGAATATGACCACCGTCAATCCTTCTATGATCCAAGAAGACGATTAATTGCTAACTTGGGAGGACCCATGGATTCATCATCTAAATATTCAGTATAGGGACCAATTCGAGCAAAGAGAGCCTCCTACCGAAGATAAAGTGGTCCAGGTGAATATGGGTGATGAAGCGAATCCAAAGCCCATATTCGTAAGTGATAGTCTTCCACCGGATGAAAGAGAGAAGTTAATCTCCCTTATCAGAGAATTCATAGATGTTTTTGCCTGAAGTTATGAAGATATGCCAGGGCTTAATCCGAATGTGGCAGCCCACCGTCTTAACATCAAATTGGATGCAAAACCGGTCAAACAACAGCAAAGACGGTTCCGCCCGTAAATCATGGAAGCGATTGAAGAAGAAGTTAAAGAATTAATCGATTTTGGTTTTATCCGGGAAGAACAACATCCGGATTGGCTCGCGAACATCGTTCCAGTCCTTAAGAAAAATGGAAAAATAAGGATATGCATCGACTTCAGAGACTTGAATAATGCGTGTCCAAAAGTTGATTTTCCTCTCCCCATCACAGATGTTATTATTGATAACACGTGTGGGTTTGAGAGAATGTCCTTTATGGATGGGTTTTCGGGTTACAATCAAATCAAGATG
Source organism: Asparagus kiusianus (assembly GCA_022839385.1). Classification (NCBI taxonomy): domain Eukaryota; kingdom Viridiplantae; phylum Streptophyta; class Magnoliopsida; order Asparagales; family Asparagaceae; genus Asparagus; species Asparagus kiusianus. The sequence goes on along the minus strand of BQKN01014446.1, from coordinate 1,774 downwards.
TACCCAGAGGATAAAAAACATACTGCATTCAGGACACCTCTGGGTGTTTTTTGCTATACAGTCATGCCTTTTGGATTGAAGAATGCGGGTGCCACTTATTAACGGGTAATGTCTAAGATTTTCCAAGAACATCTCTGAAACACTGTTGAATGCTATGTTGATGACTTGGTGGTGAAAAGTCGTAACAAAGACGATCATATCAAAGATCAAAGGACAATGTTCGACCTTATGCGAACTCACCAATTAAAAATGAATCCTACCAAGTCTTTTCTTGGAATGTCCAGCGGTATGTTTCTGGGATTTGTCGTCACTACGACAGGTATCCGTATTGACCCCGACAAAGTAAAAGCAATACATGAGCTACAACCCCCAAGAAATCTCAAGGAACTCCGAGGATTGCAGGGGCGGCTGGCCTATATACGTCGGTTCATCTCAAATCTATCTGGGAAATGTCAGTCATTTTCCAAACTCACCAAGAAAGGTGTATCCTTCGTCTGGGATGACACTTGTCAAAAGGCATTCGAGGGTATTAAAGTATATTTAGCGAATCCTCCCGTCCTTGTGGCACCAAAGTCAGGTAAGTCGTTCTTAATTTATATTAAAGTGATGAACCACTCGTTAAGTGCTTTACTTGCACAAGACGATGACAACGGTCACGAATAGGCCATTTATTACTTGAGTCGAACTTTGGTTGGTGCTGAGTCTCGGTATCTAATGATTGAGAAAGAATGCCTCGCTTTAGTATTCGCTATCCAAAAGATGCGGCATTACTTGGTAGGACAAACGATTTATGTTATTTCCAACGTTAATCCGGTCCGAGTATTTATGACACAACCAGTCTCTATGAATTGGAGATTAGCAAAGTGGGCCCTACTCCTGTCTCAATACGATTTGCACTTCAAACAATAGAAGTCGGTCAAAGGACAAGAGATTTGTGATCTTCCAGCGGCTAACCCTATAGCGGATACAGCTGAGTTGTATGATGATTTGCCCGATGAAGCTCACGAAGTCAATACTACATATCATCAACATGTATGGCAGCTATATTTCGATGGAGCTTCCCGAGCAACCAATACAACAAGCACTCCCGGTAACTCTAGAATCTCCGTAGGAGTTGGAGTTGTCCTAGTTTCTCTGGAAAAACATGTAATACCTCGAGCATACTCATTGATAGGAAAGTGTTTGAATAATGTAGACGAATATAACGCACTGCTTATCGGACTTAGTTTCGCTAAAGAGCTGGGGGTCGAATATCTCGAGGCTTTTGGCGATTCTCAACTAATATTCAACCAAATCCGAGGAGAATACAAAGTCAGGAATCAAGACTTAGTACCGTACCACAAGGCGGCCATCGAAATGGCAAGCTCTTTCGAACAATTCATCATTGAGTATATTCTGCGCCTTCAGAATGCATACGCAGATGCGCTGGCAGCATTATCGGTATCTTTGGCACAACCTCCTGACTCTGAACAATCCATTACCGTCAGAACCCACCAATTGTTTGTGCCGGATTGCGCCATTAACGTTAAGGAAGCATATACATCTAGGATCGATCTCGAGCCCTGAGACTGGAGATTTCCTATAATTAACTACGTGTTGCATGGTATTTTGCCACAGGATGTAAAAGAAAGGGACTCGGTTCGAAGAAGAGCTCTGAGATTCTACTACAATTCAACAACCCATACACTATATCGTCGTGCATACGATGGGTTATTACTCCGATGCCTTGTAGGCTATCTAAAATTTACAATAAGATAGCTGACTCCCCATCAAA
>BQKN01014443.1:0-11573 GCA_022839385.1 Asparagus kiusianus | reverse complement strand
GCATGGCAAATACTTGAGTCACGAGACCAATTTATAAAGTTGATGCGTCAATGACTCGTATTTATAGAATTTTTGGCAAATTCTCAGCCATCAACGGATTTGATGAGCCTCTACCGACTACCGTTTGAGTCGGGCTAGCATGCAGATTGTTTAGATCCGTTCTGCACGTAACGTTGTGCTAAAAGAGTTAACTCTTTTAGTGCTATGATATTGAATACGTAGACTTCTTCTTTCTCACGGGAATAGACTACCTGGCAACGCGTGTTAGGCGCTGACTTATCCTTACTTAGGATTCAGGATAAAAATCCCCAGACTCGGATTCTGGTGTCTTCTTTAATCGGTAAAAGACTAAACCGGTAACGCGTGTTAGGCGTTGACTTATCCCTGCTTAGGCTTCGGGATAAAATTCCCCGTGCGTGTGAGGCACGGATTATGGTGTTATTAATAACAACCTGCTATAATGTTGAATATGTGGTCTTTTGTCCTTTTTACGGTCAAAGACTAACCGGCAATGCGTGTTAGACATAGACTTTGGGATTTTTGGCAAACCTCCAGCCATCAACGGGTTTGATGTGCCTTTACCGATCACCGTTTGAATCGGACTAGCATGCGGATTGTCTAGATCCGTTCCGCATGTAACGTTGTGCTAAAAGAATTGCTTCTCTTAGACTTAATGCTATGATTTTGAATACATAGACTTTACCATTTTTTATGAGAAAAGGGACCCAACAACGCGTGTTAGGCGATGACTTATCCCTACTTAGGATTCGGGATAAAATTCCCCAGGTTTAGACCCTGGTGTCTTTTTCAATCGGCGAAAGACTAAACCGGCAACGCGTGTTAGGCGTAGACTTATCTCTATTTAGGAGTCGAGATAAAATTCCTTGTGCACAAAGTGCCCGGATTGGGAATTATGTCTTTTTTAAGAACGAAGACAAACTGGAAAATGAGAGAGGAAGAATTTTATATTCTATCTCCCGGTACTAAAGAGGAAGAATTTTATATTCTATCTACAGTTAGAAAGGAAACTCAAGGTGGGATCTCCACCCCCAGAATCCGAAGAGATAAAACTAAGAGTGGGACCTCCACTCCGAGAATCAGGAAGGTTCAAACGACCCTAACTTTTATAGGATTGGTCATTTGAATCAAAAGAATCCCTCATTCATTGAGGAGAAAACCTAATTTCGACCCTAACTTTTATAGGTTTGGTGGAAAAAGGAACAAAGGCAGACTTTCGTTTATCGAAAAAGAATGACTCGGTCTTAGCCCTGGTATTTGTAGGGAACAATCCTAACTTTTATAGGTTTGATTGTCCGAACTAAAAGTGGACCTCTCGTTCATGGGAGGAATCGAGAGGGGAATTTGGCTTTTGTCCTAACTTTTATAGGTTTGACCTGAAAGCAAAGAGAGTGGAATACAGGTAGCAATAGGAATCCCCACTCGTACTATCACTCAAAGGGAGACTTCAATGTTAAGTGATTAGGACCTAACATGTTGAGTCTGAGAATTACCAATGACTAGCAGATAGGAATTATGGTGAATCCACCGTCGATTAGCTTGATCGGTGGATGGCTTGGTGAGGGAAGATTAACCTATCAAAGGATTAGATCTCGTCTCACAAGAGTAACTCATGAAAGTCATAGAATTTGACGATAACAAGAAGAAACATTCCGACATTCGGAGTTCGAACGTGGATCTCTTATTCATCACTTCTACAATGACTAGGTTATCCCTAAGAATACCATATGTGGTACTCTTCCGGGAACTCCCCGATACATTAGTTATCCTGAAGATACTAAGGATAGTATTTTTTTTTAAGAATTTACCATTTATTGGCATCATGAGCCGGTCACCGTCCTTGGTGGCTAGGCGATATGCGCCGTTCGAGTAAACTGTCTCTACTACGAATGGTCCCTCCCATTTGGGTTCAAATTTATTGAGAATCATCAAAAACTTTAAGAGACTAGTTCAATAAGCAATATTTTATTTCCAACCCCTTTTTATTGATATCGGGTTATCCTTAAGAATATCACATATAATATTCTCCAGGAACTTCCCGTTAGATACAAAGGAAACAGTTTATACTCATATACCCGTTGGAGTTTTGAAAGAAGCAGTTTATACTCGTATACTTTTCGGAGTGTTGTTAGTCGCTCTCATTCGGTTTGTTTTACTATTGAGACGCCGGCTTCAACTAAGGCTTGTATCGTATTCTTGAGGGTGTAGCAAGTCTCCGTGGGATAGAGAATGCTCCTATGGTACCCACAATATTTTGGGTCTGAAATCCGGTTAGCTTCCTCCTGATCTCTGATAGGTGGGAGCTTGATTTTGTCATTTTCCAGAAGATATTTAAGGATGTCTGGAACATCATCGTCCTTGAAGGAGTATCGTTGCATCTGAAGCGACTGTTGTGGCAATCGCTCCCGTGGTTGTCGTTGTGATGTTTGGTCAGTAGCGAACCTGGGTACGGACTCTGGTTGGCTTTCCTCAACTCTCTTTCTTTTGGGATAGAGTCTAGTTGAGGTGGTGACAGACTCGATCTCCTTCTGCTTTTTGTCTTCATCTCCATCTCTCTTTGGGCTATCCCTAGCGTCATTGAAGGGTGTGGTCATACCACCCCCAGTGTTACCGAGGGGTGAATCAGTCTTGATGACCATATTCAGATTCGGACCGTTGTCACTCGTCCTGTTTGGAATAGGCGTGACTGGTGTAGCGCAACAGCTAGACCCAGCCTGATAATCAGGTTTAGGAAATTTACACCTTTCAGCTTGAAACTCTCTTATTTGTCGCATAGCCAATTCCATCTTACCCTCAAATTCTTCTTTCTGCTTGATTAATGCTTCTTGAACTATTTGAGTGAGCTGGTCAGGAGTAATGGTGAATGCCTCCCTAGTGTTTTTAGAAAGACGTGATAACTCGTGTAGAGTCACTTTTACCGGGATGTTAGCTAATTGGGTCATAACATCGAAGTGGTACAAAATGTTTGAATTTCCCGATTTATCTCTTCCAATCTGCTGATTGACTCGAGACTGCCTTGGGTTTTGAACATCTTGGTGCAGGGGCTCCTGTTGGGTCCTCTCAGCAGGTGTGGGGATAGTTGTAATCATCTCCACCCCAGCCAGTTGACCATACTCGTTCCCGTTTCTGGTGGCGAGGACTGGTTCTCCGATGGTTACAAGAGTTTCATGTTCATTGTCAGAAAATGAGAAAGCAGGCATTGCTTCGTCATCTTCCCCTGGAATAGCAGAAGCTCTATAACAAGACTTACCTTTTCCTTTTGACTTTTTCTTGGAAGAGGCTCCAGTCCACTGTTCATCTCCAATCAAATCGGGGTGAACCCAAAGAATCTCACCATTAGGGGTTGTATGTGGTACAAGTCCTTTCTGGCGCTGCTTGTGAGGATCATCGTTCACCGTCTTCACCGCTGCATTTATCACCGGTTCATGTTGGAACCAGTTCAAGGGAACAGAACCGAAACTAATCGATACTGCATTCGCACCCACTTTCTTCTCCTTGGGTTGCTTCATAGTGATGACCCCGACATCGATTAGGGCTTGGATCTTATCTTTAAGAGCGTAGCATGCCTTGGTAGGGTGGTGCACCGCTCTGTGAAATGCGCAGTATTTTGGATCACCAACTCTTTTAGCATCTTCTTGATCTTGGACCGGAGGCAACTTGATCTTGTTGTTCTCGATAAGGTATTTAAAAATACCAGGAACTTCATCCTCTTTGAATGAATAGACCTTCGGAAACTTCGGCTCTGAGGCCTTTTGCTTCTAGGGCTGTTGCTGCCACCTTGATTGTTAAGGCGCCTTTTGTTGCTGCTGTTGCGGTTGCGCCTGCGCTTCGAATGTCTGGTTCGCGTCCACTGCATTCGCTTGTGCCTTTCCCTTACCCTTCGGTACAAAGTTCTGTTGTGGAGCGTTATTCGTTATTTGACCTCTTTTCGCTTTCTTCCTTTTAAGGAATCGTTCGGCTCGTTCTCCCTGCACTTTTAAGTCCTTCCAGGTCTTCGGAGGTACCATTCCCATAGCTTCGAGAATGTCTAATGAAAGATTATTATGACAGGTTTCGAGAATGAAGTCTTCACTGATTGGATCCCTGCAGTTCATTACTTTATTCCGGAATCTCTTCACGAAGTTTTCGACCGTCTCACCATTTTTCTGCTTCTCATCAAATAGTGTACCGATCGAAATCTCGGTGTCGTCATCGAAGAAGTTCGTCAGAAACATATCTTCCATGTCATCCCAACTGCTAATACTCCCTGGCTTGAGGCGACGATACCAATCGAAGGCTGCTCCGCGAAGAGTCCCAACGAATGACCGCACCATTAAGGGTTTATTCCCGGAGATTATTCCTAAATGAGACTTAAAATATATTAAGTGTTGGGTGGGGGAACCCTTTCCATCAAACGGCGTAAAGTTGATTAAATTAAACTTCGCCGGATATGGAATTAATTCTCATTCCCTTGGGTATGGACATGGTATGCCGGACCTCTTCACTTCTTGAGCATTGATCAACGCGTTGATTTTGCTCTCCAAATCCTTCATCTTCTTGTCTTCATTCGTATCTGCCTTCGAATGGCTTTGGGGGGAAGTAACGTGATCCTCCTTTGCGTTATCATCCAAGGGATTGCCTTCGTTATTATTGTTGACAGGAGGGACATTGACATTATCCCCTTCTCGTTCATTCTCATCTTGATTCGGATTATTACGGCGACTGGGTTCCCCCTGGTGGGTTGTCAACGCCGCGATTTGCTGGTCATGCATCTCTCTCATCCGCTGCATGGCCATCTCCATCTCGAACTTGAAAGTTTCCTTCTGCTTATTCAGGGCATCTTCAAGCATCTTGGTTACTTGTTCGTCGCTGATCATAAGTGACTCATAGGGTTGTCCCACACTAGAAGCCGTGTCATCGGACGCTATAGCCGAACAGGAGTCTGAACCAGCATCTGATACCTCCTCTTCCAAAGGAAGTCCCTTTTGCATCCTTTGGTAATTCTTTCGCGTATTGATCCCTGATCGCAATCGAGTCACACGCTGGGATACTCCGGCAAACCGATCTGGGCCAAATTGTCGTGTCGATTTCCCTCTGCTGGTCATATTAGCAGACACTTCTAGGTATTCGTCCTCTTGTCGGACGAACTTCTTCCCACGAAAACACCTTGGCTTGGAAATTCTCTCGAACACCGAGACTCTCCTTGGGGCTTTAGAATAGCAGCATTTTGACAATACCGCCTTGATTATGTTGGCACACGGGCAGCGAGACTCCGTGTCTTGAGTGTATCTCTTTCGAGACTTATCTGCATTCCCGGCTCTATAGTACAACTCGTCAGTTTGATAACTGGAGCAACCCATAGAGTGCCGGCATGACTTCCCAGGTATGACACCATCATCATCGGACGAATGTGCCTCCCTCTGGGGATATGACGCTTTATTAGCATTTTCAAAAGTCGCTCATTCAAGTTTACGCTTCTGCGAGCGTGAAAACCTAACGGGCTCTTGAACTTCGACCCGCAATCCAATGCGGTCGGTAACAGGGGCTTTCCCTTTGTTATTTTTCTGAGGGGGATTGATACGACCCCCAGTCTGGTTTGTTGTTTGGGAACTTTTCAACGGTCCCAATCGCTCCTTGACAGGTGCTTTACCTTGATTTTCGGGTAAAGGACCGAGACGATTCTTCAAAGGAGTTCTGGATCTCGTGGGATCCACGTTCTTTCCTGACTCTGTTGGAGGTGCGGGGACAGGGGAAACAGGATCTGGATTTGAAGTAGGCTGGACGATAACTCGTCCACTTTTTTCTTAGGTGCTGGTTTTGTCTTCGGCACCCAAACCCGCTTATGTGTAGGCGGCTTCTTGGCCGTTTCTTCTTTCTGCATCTCTTCCGCTTTCTGTAGAAGGACTCGGGCGTGCGCAAGCAATGCGCGACGTTTCTTGATTCGCTCCTCAAGTGTAGAGCGATTCTTCTTGACGCGTACCCATTCGTTTGTCTCCTCCTTAGAGGAGGTGTTGGCGGTTCGCCGTTGTTGTTCTTGGCGCTGCCTTGATTTTAAGTCCTCCGTGTAGCGGACCCCGTCCATCGACTCTGCGGCCTTGGCCAATTGTCGCGCAAGGCGTTGACGACGTCTTTGGCGCGCCCTCTTTGACAAGGTTGGAGCACCTTCAGCAGTTACCTTCGTGGCGGAGAGGAGGTCTGGATCTGCAGCCTCGGCCTCTTTGGATGCCGCAGGGATGCCACGGGGCACGGGTGCAGCAACGGTGATGGGATCTTGGATCTTAGAGCCGGAGGTCCCGCGAGCGTCCTTGGAAGAGGAGGTCTTCCTGCGCCTGTTTGGAGAAGCGGATCTGGAGGAGGAAGAAGAGAGGTACTCTTCAAACTTCTGTTAATCGAACTCATATTCGATCTCTTCATTCACCCGGATCTTGAATGCCGGTTGCGTCACGACAGCCTCGGCAGCGAGGCTGTTGGCTCCCACTGTGGTCGCCAGCTTGTTTTCATCAAAAGTTATCTTCATCATTGATTTCATTAAACTTCAAACGTTACAAATAAATTCAAACAACAAAGAATAAAAAGATTACAACTTTCTTGAAAATAAACATAAGATCCGTTCGTCGTCTCTTGCTTGTGTGGGTCTTTAGCCTGTGACGGGGACGTCGATATCCGTGGACTATCTGGCAATCAGATCTGATTCAGAGCTTCGTCGATCCGCGAGGAGATCTAGAAACTGAAGCGCCTATCTCGATAAAAGCGAGATATTTGCTCTTCTTAGGATTACCGCTAAGGGGTAATGCTAAGGATCGGATGCGGATGATGTAGATCTGACGAAGAACTCTCTTGTGTTGAAGTGCTCGATCACTCTTCAGTCCGGCAGGGCTTCGCCAATTCTCCAAAACTCCAGCTCTTAAAAAATGAGGCCTAAGGCTTGTATTTATAGGCTTGAGGGGATAGCGGAGCGGTTAAAATGGGCTAAAGGCCCAAATCTGCCTTGGAGGGTGTCTCCCAAAATCCGGGACACCCCTTGGGTGTCTCATAAAACCCGAGACACCCCTGGGATAAAACCCGAGACACCCCTGGGGTGTCTCGGAAAACCCGAGACACCCTTGGGGTGTCTCAAAAAACTCGAGACACACGTGGGGTGTCTCGGAAAATCCGAGACACCCCTGGGGTGTCTCAGAAAATCCGAGACACCCCTGGGGTGTCTCACATTGGCCGAGACACTCCGTTGAGGTGCATTCGTCCGCTTCCGCTGTAAGTTCTTCGTCCGAACTCGGATTTGAGTGATTCCAAATGCGCTGGAAGTCTGACGAAGAGTTCTATCAGCTCCAATGGTTGGATTATCTGTAGAATGCACGAGACACGAAGGGCGTTGTTCCTTTTGTAAACATCACGGGGCTCCCGATTAGCCCGTGCCTTCGTTATTCCGAAATTCTGTCAGCTCACGTAGTTCGTCGATTCACTTCAAGCGTTCACCGACATCAATCGAACTCCTGTGAACCAGATAATGACGTTCATTGTCGTTCCTTAACACTGAGCTGTTCGTGGAGACCTATAGGCAATTTTCGATGCCTACATCTAGTACTTAATGTAGGTAAGTAGTTTGTTGATTACATTTGAAGCACTTGGGATAACACACTTACACACTTTCAATACTCGTATTTTGATATTTTTGCTAATCCATGATCTTTACAAATACGAAGACCTTTTGCAAAATCCTTTGTCAAACAAGTTTGCTTTCTTGTTTAAAAATATCTTCCAGAGTTTTATAATTTTTGAAAGTTGTTTGATAATTTTTACAATTTTTCAAAGTTAAAAACCTGTTTAAAAATTCTGTGTATGTTCTATGTCAGTTCGTGATCGACCGGACTTGGTCTGCGGTCGATCGTGAAAAGTCTAGAGAGTTCGAGAAGTCTGGCAGCCTCTCGCGGTCGACTAGATTTGGTTCTATGGTCGACCGTGAAAAGTCCAGAAAGTCTTTGCTATAACGGCTAGTTCCTGCGGTCGACCGTCAAAGGCTCTGCGGTTGACCGCCGCTACTGTAACGGCTAGTTTCTGCAAGCTTCCAGATTTTTAGAATTTGATCTTTTTTGTTTTTTTCCAGGGTTTTTGGCTTCTTCCAAGGATTACCTATATATACCCAACTACCCTATTTAATTAAAAACCAACTTTGCAAGAGAAAATTAATTGAGCTTGTGTTCTTGAGTTTAAAAGAGCTTCAATTTTCAAATATCCCAAATCTGTTTTCACACTTGCAAATCCTACATCCCAAGCTTCAATTGGAATCTCTTCTCCTTGCCATAAGGCTACTGTAAGAGAGATTCTTTCTGTTCTTTGTAACGTGTGGAGAGTAAAATCTTGTGGAGATCTACTGTGTGGTTGTGAGATCTCAAGAGGAGATTGTTGTGTAGAAGTTTCGGCTTCCAAACTGGGTTATGATAGTGAAATTCTCCTCGAGAGTAGGTGAAGAAACCGTGAGAATTTTGGTGAAGAACAGGTGTTGGAAGAGCTCAGTGTTCTGTTTAGGAGCTGCGCGATTGACCGCGGTGCAAGGCCGATCGACCGCGATCGTGCATGGATCCAAGATTTGTGCCTGGACTTGGCGCGACCGATCTCCACGATCGACCGCCAGACCCTGTATGCGATTTATGATCTCTGTTGTTAGATCGCGGTCGATCGCGAGATTAGGGGCGGTCGACCACCAATCGGGTCAAATCACAGTTTCGGTTTCCCGTTCTTATTTGGTTTTGGTGTTTGTATAAATACCAATACACGTTCTAGGGTTTCTTAAGGCAAAAGTTTAGGATATTTGGAGCACAAAAAAGAGGTATTTTCTGAGCTATTTGCTTAGGGTTTATTTGGAGAGATTAAGAGCTTTGTTGGTGAGATTAGTTTGTTTCTTCGAGTGATTTGTAATCTCAAGTTGTACTCTTCTTCTCTATTAGTAAAAACCCCATCCCCTTCTTGCCCTGTGGACATAGGCAATTGCCGAACCACGTTAAAATTGGTGTTTTATTTGTGCATTGATTTTGGTTGGTTTTAGCCCTCTTTGATCGGTGTTTGGTTTGGTTCCTCGACACGATTTTTAACAACAATTTGTATCAGAGCACAACAATTGGTATCAGATCTCGGGCTACGCTTGGGCTATTTGAAGGAGTAGATCGATTTCAGAAGTTCGTCTAGGGTTTCAGTTGGTGAGAAAGGTGGGATCTTTTTGGTAAAGCTTCTTTATTTTCTCAGTTTTGGATCTATTCTTCGTTTGTTTTCGCACCGGTTGTTAGTGTGTTGAGAATTATGGCCGAGAAAGAGGGAGTTGAGGGTGGTTCTTCAGGTGTGAAGACTGTCCAAAGTTTAAGTATCCACTCGATGAAGATTAACGTGGAGAAGTTCAATGACACTAACAATTTTGGACTTTGGCGATGCGAAGTCTTGGATGCGCTCAATGCATAGAATTTAGAAGATACGTTGGAGTTAGACGAAAAATCGGACGACATTGATGAGAAGGTTTGAAAAAAGATGAATCAGACAGTGTGTGGTGTGATTAGATCTTGTCTCACTCAAGATCTAAAATATGATATGATGAATAAGACTTCAGCTAAGAAGATTTAGGAAGTCCTTGAGAGCAAGTACTTGACGAAGAGTGTCGAAAACCGCTTGTATTTGAAGAGGAGGCTTTATCGCTTCCAATTGAAGAAGAGGACATCCATTAGTGATCACATGAAGCACTACACGAAGCTTCTTGCAGATTTGGTGAATGTAAATATCATTATTGAAGATGAGGACAAGGCATTGCTATTGTTGAGTTCCTTGCCTGACGAAGAATATGAGATCCTTACTCTTATTAATGGGAAGGCATCTCTTTCATATAGTAAGGTCACCGCTGCATTAGTGAATTACCAACTTAGGAAGAAGGATAAGGAGACTTTTATTGAGCCGATAGTAGGGGCATTGGTTGCAAGAGCAAAGGGTCCAAACCGAGGTAGAAGGTCACAGTCTAGAGGGGCACATCTTAGAATTCGTAGGAATCAGTATGTTTTTTGTAAAGAATATGAACATTAGAAAGCTGAATGCCCAACGTTGAATGATCAAGCCGGGAAGAATAAGGGGAAAGCTATTCAGGCTTCAGAGGTGAATGTTGTCAAGGCTAGTGGTAACGATTCAGATTCAGATTCATCGAGCTACTCATTATCTATACTGTCGTCAGTTTGTGTTGCCTACTCTACAAAGAGAATGTTGGACTCGGGTGTTACATACCATATTTGCCCTAGGAGGAATTGGTTCTTCAGCTTTCAGGAGTTAGAAAGAGGGGATTTCGTGCTCGTGGATAATGATCATGAATGCACTATTGGTGGTGTTGGCACCGTTCGGATTAGGATGAGTGACGGAGTGATTCGGGAGTTGGTTGGAGTAAGATTCGTTCCTCAGTTGAAGAAGAATATCATTTTACTTGGAGCTTTGAAGGCAACATGCTATAAGGTGACCTTGGCGGATGCACTTTTAAAGGTTACATTTGGGTCTATGATTGTGATGAAGGGCGTCAGAAGGAGTAACTTATACTATTTGCTTGGGATCATGATGATTGATAGAGCGCTGACGACTTCTTTGGCTAGACTGTGGTATTGTTTGGTACTGGGATATATGATTGGTGATGCCGTGCATAAGTTGTTGAGGAGTGCTTTGACCTATAGATGGAAGTCCTTTGAGCACATTGGGATGAGCAAGACCATGGTGGAGTTAGGCACTTCTATCCATCAAGCGAGAGGTCTTTTAGGAGGTGTTCAGTCAGGCATTTGGGGGCCTTCCAAGGAGGCATCATTGGGAGGTAATCGTTTTATAGTTTTCGCAGTTAGTGATTATTCTAGGCATTATTGGGTCGCGACCAGTTCCCGTTGGTATAAAGTCCTAGAAGTCAATAACAATTAGAAGAAGTGTATTGGTAGAAAGGTAACTCGTTGTTCTAGCTTTGGTAGGGGTCCTTTCTTGCGTTTGTGCCGAGCTCATGGCAACTTGAAACACTTCATTGATGTGGAGACTTTAGGGTGACGAGATAAGATGACAGTTTTGATGGGTTGTTTCTTTCTGGAGGAGGAACGATGTTGGTTGTCGAGCATTAGTTCTGATTCTGAAGTTTCGACATATTTGGGTCATCTTAGTCATAGGTCGTTGACTGCTGCATTAGGAGTTATTGGATCTGGTGGAGCTGCTTCAGATTTTAGTTGGCGTCGGATATTGGTTACCCAGCATTTGGTCATATCGAGGATGTACGATTTGATCCGATTGCGCGTTTGGGATTCGGATGCTCATTTGATTATCGTTTGGGAGCTTCTGATTTTGTTCTGAGCAGGAATGTCACTTTTGACTCTCAACAGGTGAAGAGTGTTGATCAGATCATTTGGATATCGCAACAAGTGGAGGGTGATGCTACTTCACATTAGGTGGAACTTATTCCACATACTCCAGATCATACTGTGTCATTTGGGATTCCAGCTAAGGTGGCACAGGTTGGGGATCATTTGATTTTGGATGCAGATGATGGATTGGTTTTGGATTCGGTTGCAGCTGGTGGACATGATTTGGAT
>BQKN01014440.1:0-17234 GCA_022839385.1 Asparagus kiusianus | reverse complement strand
TTAATTCTTCTGCAAAGGAATAACGAGTGTTCACACCCCCCCCCCCCCTATGAGTTAAAGTTCTTCTAGAATTATCTTAGATGATAATGAAGGAAATTTTATAGACTGGGTATTTTTCATATAGTTCCATTGTTGCAAGTCAGAACACGGCACATGCAATGAAAATAGGCAAACCAGAATCGCTCTTTTTATTATCATCAAAAATATTGAAGAGTGATACAAAAACCCTGTTCTTATCAAACAAAACGAACACTACATCATTAAGCCTCTGGATCAGTAAAAGTGAAATACACAAGCCGGGATTTAATAGCAGCTAGCTTTTCTTCGTGAGCGGCCTGCACCATCACCTCGGCTTTCTTCCTAAGGACGCTTTCGTCCGACTCAATTGCATTGGCTTGCTTTTGAAGAAGTTCAAGGTCCCGCACCGATGAACGGTAAGTAGCATAAGTTTTCACGCTTTCTAGTCTGAGCTTCACCAAGATCTCTTCCTCTCGCGCGAGCTTTGCCTCGTGTCGAGCCAATTCCACCCTGAGGCGATCAATTTCTGCGCGAGACGCTTGAATGGCAGCACTAGAATCGTCCACAGCATGTTGCTTCTGCATGCATAGCCCCTGTAAGGATGCGAGTTCAAGCTCCCTTTCAGTGATGGCTTCTTGAAAAGTCTCGTATTGGCGGGTCACTTCAGTTTTAAGATTATTAAAGACTAACGCAGCCTGAGCAGCAAGATCAGCTCGATGCAATTCTTCCAAAGCTCTTAGATCTTTTTCCAGTCGAGAGATACCATCGGAGCAATGCTGGAACAATCGAGCGTCGTCCAAATACCGAATGTCGTTCAAAGAGTGCATGAGCATTGGTTTAAAGAAATCAAACGAAGCTCGTTTAGCACTGATCTCCTCAATTGCTATCTTCATCATGTCTTCCAACGGTCGTAGAAGAACTTTTAGAATGGAAGGGATGGCCACTGGACCTAGAGATTTCATCGGAGATGTCGATGGGGATCCTGAAAGCATAGATCCAGATGCAGGAGAAGTGGGTGATGACCGTGAGGAAGTTGGAGAAGCTATGGTGACGTCCAGTTGCGAGGGACTAGAAGGTAGAACCATGAGTGCCCCTGTTTGGGCTGAGCTTAGCACCATCTCTGTTCCCACAGGTTTGAGAGGAATCGTCAGTGAAAGAGGTTCTTCTGGTAAAGAACTGGTTGTCACTGGCATTGATTCAGAGGGAGAAACGTCCGCTGCTTGTGAAGGGAGCGACGATGACGTACCAGCAGCCTCATGAGTTGGGGAACCTACACAAAAGAACAATCAGTATAAAATCAAGAAACACCAGAGAAATCATAGTGTGCAATTTCTACTGGTAGGATGAAAAGGAAGATAACCAGACACCTTATCAGAAGGTGGTGGTGGTTGATCCACCCAAGCATGAAAATCATCATCATCACTTTCATCCTCATCAGCGTCATCATGGTGAGACGAACTCCCGTAGTCTAATGGTTCATCATCGTCGGCAGCTGAAAGTCCAGGAGAGCTCGCGTTCGTATCCACTTGTGTCAGCCGGCCAGTCGTGGGACTAGGAATAATAGTCCCCGGATGTGGCAATAGTGCAGAGGAAGCAGGAGATTGACTCTCATTAAGATGTACAAGTTCTTCCGACGCCGGTTCACCTGCAGGCAGTTTAACCCCTTCAGATGAAGACGTTGTAGGTAGTACCCTTGCAGGTGAAGAAGCAGCATCAAGAGTCTGATCTGGAAATGGCGAGATATCGGGATCTATTGTAGAAGAAACCCCCATATCCTCAATTGGGAATTCATCTCCACCCTCCGCCTGATCCAAGGGACAGTGAGGAGAAAATTCTTCAGAAAATGTAGCACCTTCAGAATGAGGACCTGTGCGATCGGGACGACTTGCAGCAATGGGTTCTTGCTCATCCCCTCTGCCGGCAGATTTAAAAGCATCCCCCATCAGCTTCTCAGCAGGAGGGTCTATTAGTAGTTTTCTGCGAGTACGTTTCTCATATTGAACTTCTTCTGCTTCGGTCAGAGCCCTCTTTCCAGTTGCTTTTGTCCTTGGAGTTTCAGCAGCCGTTGGATTCACTACCGGGGCACTCTCCAATCCTAGTTCCCCTTCCTCTTCCTCAGCTTCGTCTTCAAAATGTAAAAACTCGTCGATCCCCTTCAGACGAGACACACGAGCTCCTTTTCGGGATGAATACATCTTTCTAATCTCACGAAGACCCGAAGAGTACAGTTTATAATCTGGTATCGTAGAAGCTGTATGATACCAGTTACAAAAAGCCGCGGAGAGAAAAGAATTAGGTGTTTTGTGGGGTAATCTGAAGGTAGCCCCAGTGCAACCTGCGGTGGAATAATACCAGGCTCGAGCTCCTTCGTATATGTTGCCCATAACCGAAAGTTGGTTCCTTGGATTTCCAACGTATAGTTGGTCGTATCCAAATTGTCGAGCAAATCGATACGGTTGATAGGGCTCAATTATACATTTGTCATTTTGCCTGAAGAGGAGATAACCAGGTCTAATATTTAATAGCCAGTGGAAAACTCCCCCGTCCAAACGGGTAAAACCATTAGGACCAGTGGTATCTTGGAATACCTGTCCATACCCTCCACCATCAAAATCCGGGAAGCAGCGGAAGATGTCGTAGCTGAGGTCCATTGCCAAGATCTGACGGACCTTCACTACGTAAGTGCCTATCCAAGTAGCCTTTTCTAATCTCTGCACGAAAGGGATG
The DNA here is from genome assembly GCA_022839385.1 of Asparagus kiusianus. Taxonomy (NCBI): domain Eukaryota; kingdom Viridiplantae; phylum Streptophyta; class Magnoliopsida; order Asparagales; family Asparagaceae; genus Asparagus; species Asparagus kiusianus. The sequence continues at coordinate 14,489 of BQKN01014440.1, read as the reverse complement.
AAGCCTTCATCCGTAGAAGATGGAGCGCTCATCAAATGTGCACAATGCGAGACGTACCAAGCCATTAAGTAAGTGTACGGCAAAGGTACTCGAGGATTTGGGGTAACCAAGCTCTTCTTTCCTTCAGAGTCTATCTCTTTCACTTGAATAAACTCGAGACACAATTCCCTCAAGCCATGCTGTAAACAACACGTCATGGCTGAAAGTAGATTTATAGGCCTCCCGTGAGCTAAGAGGACAGCTGGATAAGCTACCTCAATCATCACAGCATCTATTGGCCTAGTGGGGACCACACACCGCTTTAACCACAGCATGAGAAAACCCGCCAATAAAGCCATATCAGAAATGGGAATGGCTGCCTGGTGGTGGAAGATCTCAAATTCAGTTTGTGAGGTGAAATCATCTTCTATTCCCTCGCTAACATAGTGAATGGTGGCGTCATTAATCAAAGCCTGAATGGTCTCAGGAGTGCTCGCTTCCCGACGAGACACGATGGCAACCTTGTCAGATAAATTCTGGAAAAGATACTCAGCCCAAGATAGCTGTTTGATGCCACGACCACGTGCTCCTGTCAGTTGACTGCAGATTTGAAAATGACACATCACCTCCCACAGTGTGTTATATACCTTGGGGTTCGTCTCCTTCAAAATCTTCAGCTCACTTGATCCAGGGATAAACTCTTCATATGGTAAGTCTCCAAAAGGAAGACCTGGGACATCAAACATCTCATGTAGGGCGAACCCTAATTCTCCTTCCGGTGTGAAAAATGTGCAAGTCTCTGGATTGTACCGCTCCAGAATGGCGAAGAAGTTGTAAGGACTAAGAGCGATACCAAATTTAGTAGCCGTAATAGGGCAACTAAGCCCAGATTGAGCTAATGGTCCCTTTAACTCTGTCAACACGAATTCTATCATTCGTGTCCACCATCCTGCCTTGGTGGAATGAACCCATCCAGGAGCTCGGAATACTGCGGTTGGGAATTCTCCTTTGGCAGCCAAAAATCGTCGCATGAAGGTGTTGGCTGGGCTAGCTGTTTCTCCTAAAGGATATCCCCATGAGAATAAGCAAGGTTCCAAGGCTGACACTTGTCGACTATAACCAGCAGTATGTACACCCTTATGAGTCAAAACCCCAACAGCTACCCCATCTTGTTCTCTTACCAAGTCCCAATTCATGTGACGGGGAACAGAAGCACATTGGTAATAGGAGATGGGAAACATCCTATGCATGTCAGGAAGAAAGAAACGACGGTCTCCGATTTGCCTGAGCCACTTATAGTGTCCGCCGTGCACGATCTCCTTTGAGATAGTGACACGATCCCCAAATAAAAAATCTGGCTTGACAAGTTTCTTGCGGGACCCAGTCTCAAACTTAGCGTCCGTCACTAATACCCTAAGTATATCCGTACTTGGATCGGAGATCAAGGTGACGCGATCCTTATCAGAATCTTGGAATGTCGGGAGTTCTTGACGCAGATTGAATTGCATGTTAAAATCCACGCTGCCCTCACGCCCGAAGTGGTGACGAGGATTGAGAGGTTTGCGGGTATAAGGCGCTGCAAAAGAAAGAAATATTCAATCAGTCAAATAAAGGGAGCTTCAATTAAGCCTATAAAGAATAAAACTATCGAACGCACAGTTCAGATCTAGCGTTTAAAATTCATTAACGCAAAGGTCGAACCCTGCGTTAATCTCTCGAACGCACAGTTCAAGCCTGGCGTTTAAAATTCATCAACGCAAAGGTCTAACCCTGCGTTAATCTTTCGAACGCACAGTTCAAGCCTGGCGTTTAAAATTCATCAACGCAAAGGTCGAACCCTGCGTTAATCTTTCGAACACACAGTTCAAGCCTGGCGTTTAAAATTCATCAATGCAAAGGTCGAACCCTGCGTTAATCTCTCGAACGCACAGTTCAAGCCTGGCGTTTAAAATTCATCAACGCAAAGGTCGAACCCTGCGTTAATCTTTCGAACGCACAGTTCAAGCCTGGCGTTTAAAATTCATCAACGCAAAGGTCGAACCCTGCGTTAATCTTTCGAACGCACAGTTCAGGCCTGGCGTTTAAAATTCGTCAACGCACGAGTCGAACTCTGCGTTAATCGTTCGAACGAGTTCAGGTCTGGCGTTTAAAATTCGTCAACGCACGAGTCGAACTCTGCGTTAATCGTTCGAACGCACAGTTCAGACCCGACGTTCAAATTCCATAAACGCAGAGTCTTAACTCTGCGTTACAATGTCAGAACGAGTCGTCTTCCTCGTTTGCAAGAACCCACTTAGGGTTTTCTTTCAGAGAACTCGCCAAAGCAAGTTTGACGGCCACGAAGGGCGGTACGTACCACCGACGGGTGGAGCCTGAGGCGGTGGCGCTGCTGCAGCAGTGGATCTCGGGCGAGAAGCGGCCTTTTTCTTGGAACCCATAGAGGAGAATCGGAGAAGATGAACGAGATCACCGGAGTTGAAAACGAAGAGTCTTCGTTAAAAATCTTCCGAAAGAGGAGAGGCAAAAAGTCGGGTGACTTTTGATTTGACCCATGGCGGTCTATTTATAGAGAGCTATGAGCTGTCAAATCGGGTCAGGATTCGAGAATCCCGCCAAACACGGCCTGTGCGTCTATGTCGCTTGAGTTTCTGAATGCAGAGTTCAGCTCTGCGTTCTAATGCCCCAGCACAGAGAATCCGCCTGTGCGTTTGCATTAATTGAATTTTTAAACGCAGAATTTAACTCTGCGTTTCAGTCGATAGCACAAGGAGTTTACCTGTGCGTTCTAACTCAACCACATGAGTTCCCCTATGTTTATAGCCAAGACATGGTTCTAAATAAATAGAGGGAGGCTAATGTCAACTATCAAGGTGATTAAAGCCAAGAAGAAACATGTGACTCCACTGAAAAGTCTGTTGGATGAGTACAAACAGATTACAACCAGCCAAGTTCAGCAAGGTCTTCAGATTAGATGAAATGAACAATCACTCCGCTAAATTTTAGAATCCAAAGTATTCCGAAAATTCGTCCCAGTCAACCGCGAACTTTCGAAAACTTTGGAGGGGGTTCTGTAGGCTGTTTAAAAATTACAATGAATAGCTGATCCCTACCAAGCTACGACAATGGAAGTCACAATCAGACGACTTTCTAATCGCTGCATCCGTAACTCCACCATTGCCACAAACACGACTTTATTTCTGAGATGATTAATCTTGATGGCTGACAACAGCATGACTAATATTATTAGAGATGCTGATGAGCAGTGTAATGATTTTAGAAATAAAAAGTTGGACTTAGCTGGTGAGTTGCTTGGTAGAGAGCTGTGGGCAAATATTCGTCCAGAAGACACTATGGATGTTGATTCCCGTCTAGTTCTCACAACGAAAGCTACAATCAAATAGTTTTCGCACCGACAATCGAAAGCTGCAAATAGAAGACTTTTCACATAGATCGAGAGGAGTTACAATTCAACGACACTTCCGACAGCTGATGAAAACTCTATTCAGTTACATTCATAATCAACAGTGAATGTTACAATCTGACGACTTTCACATATTACGACAAGCAAGGATCAATAAGCAGCAGCCTTTGCAACATCATAATGGACGAGGCTACAAATCAACAACCTCTCATTAACGCAGAGCTTACATCTGCATTCCTTAAATCCAAAACGCACAAATTCTGTGCGTTCGCCAGCAGGCACTTAACTCCGTAACGAAGAGTTAAAAGCACCAAAACGCACACATAACGTGCGTTCTTTAACAGACTCAACTGTGCGTCCCAAACTCTTGACGCAGAGTTGAATGCACAAGTGACCTGTGTGTCTCCAATTCTAGAACGCATGCGGCCTGTGCGTTTCCAACCTTTGACAAAGGTTTAACTCTGCGTCTTAAGCCTTAGACGCAGAGTTAAGGCCCATAACGCCAGATCAGGCGTATGACTCGTTCAAACACCAGTCGAACGGCCTCAAAACCGTTATCCCACGTTCTGAGGGATTTTCGCCCACTCAGGAGCAGATTTAGGGGTTGGTTACACCCCTAATCTCCCTATAAATAACCGACTTACTCAACTAAGTAAGGGGTTGATCGATTTCTGGCAACAAAACCGCATAAGGGTTGAGGTGAGCTGGCATCAAAACCGCCCAAGGTCAACAAATCTCAGCAGTTCAACAACACGGAGAAGGAAATCTTTTGAAGATCATCAAATCTTCGAGAATCCCTTCATCAGTGGAGAATCAACTTGGCTATTAACCGAATCTTCGGTTCTAACAACTTTGTTACAGAGTCCCAACTCACTCTGAGTTCTGAAACTCATTTAAGAGTTCGTGATTAAGCTTGCAACGCAAGAATAGTTATATCAAACCAGTTATTCGGTTCTCAACAACTCTCTTTAGAGTTCTCAACTCGTTTCGAGTTCTTTACACTCATTGAGAGTTCTAAACCGAATTCATCACACAAGTCAATTGTTCCAGTGAGATAGTACGGTCGGATCATCAACGGAGAGCAAGTTCGACGCGATCAATCGAAGGAAGCACTCCATCGCTACCAAGAAGAACCCAGAATTAAACAAAGGAGAGAATCAAATTCATTCTCCTCTCTTTTGTAATCGGAATCCAAATTGTAATCGATTTTGACAGAATACAAGTCAAATTTTTTTTCATTGTCTTTTTACTGCAAATTTCCAACAAACATATACTCTTCGGAGTTAGCGGAAACAGTTTATACTCGTGTACCCAATGGAGTAAATGTCATCTTTATTTGGCTTGTTTTGTCGTTATGACGCCGAGTCAATTAAGGCTTGGATTTTGTTTTTGAGTCCAAAGCAAATCTTGGTGGGATAAAGAACCCTTCTGTGGTATGCACAGTAATTTGGATCCGTAATCCTCTTAGCTCCCTCCTGGTCTTTAATAGGTGGTAGCTCGATCTTGTCGTTGGCAAGGAGGTATTTCAAGATGGCTGGAGCTTCATTATCTTCGAAAGAATATTCATTTTGGAACTTCGGATCGAGAATCGCGTTCACAACAATTGCAGATATCGTCAGTTGGCTTTTCTCAACTTTCTTTCTTTTAAGTAAGTATTCAGCTTGTTCACCGTGCATTTTCAAATCTTTCCAAGTTTTGGATTGTACGGCCCCCAGGGCTTCTAGGACATCGATGGAGAGATTATTATGGCATGTTTGCAGGATGAACTCCTCTGTAACAGGATCACTGCAATTCATTGCTTTGTTATGGAAGCACTTGACAAAATTATCGACTGACTCTCCGTCTTTTTGCTTCTCATCCAGAAGGGTTCCGATTGACACTTCGGTATCATCATCGAATAAATTGCTGAGGAATAAACTTTCCATGTCATCCCAACAATTGATGATCCCTGGCTTAAGACGTCGGTACCAATCGAAGGCGGGCCCACGAAGGGTGCCAACGAATGACCGGACCATTAAAGCCTCGTTTCCAGAGATCATGCCCAAATGAGACTTGAAATAAATCAAGTACTGAATAGGCGAGCTCTTCCCATCAAACGGTGTGAAGTTAATCAGATTGAACTTTGCTGGGTACGGTATTGAATCCCATTCTCTTGGATAGGGACACGGAATACCCGTCTTCTTTACTTCCTGAGTGGACATCAAAGCATTGACTTTGTTTTCAAGGTCTTGCATTTTCTTGTCCTCATCTTCATCTCTCTTTGAGTGATATTGAGCAGAAATAATTAGGCCACCCCCAGAGTTATTAAGAGGTACAATTGAACCACCCCTAATATTGTTGTTGGGAGAATCCGTTGAACCACCCCCAGTGTTATTGTCATTGGGAGGTGTATCAGCTATAATGACTTCATCTACTTCTGGATCGCTGTCATCTATAACATTCTGAGTGTAGCGGCTGGATTCAGCTCGCTGACTGAATTTAGGAGGTTGATGCCGTTGAGCTTGCATTTCTCTCATTTGTTGGATAGCCAACTCCATCTCCATCTTCATTTCAGCTCTAATTTCTTCACGTTGCTTGGCTAGAGCTTCTTGAAGCATTTGAGCAAATTGATCAGGAGTAATTGTGGACACTTCTCTGGCTTGCCCTGTACTAGATATTGTATCATCCGAAGCAATCGCAGAACAAGTGTCCAAAAGTTCATCCTCTGAGGACATTCCTTCATGCATTTTCTTATAATCCCTACGTCTGATGGCTCTTAACTAGAATCGAGACATCCGTTGAGCAATTCTTGAATTGACTTTTCCTTCCGGGGAAAAGTCGGGATTTGATTCACTTGAATGCCGCTTAGACTTTCTTTTATCAACCATGTTGATGGTGACTTTAGGGAATTCATCATCTTGGACAGTTGATCTTCTATTGCGGAAATGTCTCGGCTTAGGCGACATTTCGATGAAAAGCCTCTGGAACACCGAGACTCTTTGCGGGATAGCTTCTCATTTGGAGTAGTCACATTCTGACAGTACTGCTCTAATGAGTCGCATACAGAAGCAATGAGAGCTCATTTCTCAGACAATCCTCTTTCGAGTTTTGTTCACACCCCAGCTTGATAGTACAACTCATCGATATGATTACCGGAGAATCCTATCGCATGTTGGTATGACCCCCCAGGTATAATGATGTCTTTTGACGAACATGTCTTCTTCTGAGGATGTAAAGCCTTGTTGGCGTTCTCAGGACAACTTGTTGTCGCATTTGAGCGATCCAAGGTCACGTCAGGAGTCGCATGTTTAGAACCACCCCCTTACGGGTGCAGAGTCTGAGTTTCGTTACGAACTCTCAAACGGGTAAAAATTGGGGTTTTCCCATCCTGGAGTTGTTTTGACTTGATAGGAGGATACTTACGACCCCCAATGTAAGAATCTATTTGGGGTTCATTCACCGAACCCAAGCGTTCTTTGATTGGAATTCTACCTCGATCATCAGGTAAAGGACCAAGGCGATCCGCCATTGTGATCTTAAATTTTGACAAGTCGGGATTGACCCATGACTTCAGTGGTAACATATCAGAAGTGATTGCAGTAGACGAACCAGAAATGGATGTCGACGGAGTCAAAAGAGAGGCATTGGAAATTTCCTTTTGGCCACGACAATGGAGACTGTCGCGGTTGAAGAAGGTGCCGCGACAGTGGGGACTGTCACGGTTGAAAGAGGTACCACGGTAGTAGGGACTGCCGCGGTTGAAGAAGGTGCCGTGACAGTGGGGACTGCCGCGGTTGAAAGAGGTACCGCGGTAGTAGGGACTGCCGCGGTTGAAAGATGTGTCGTGGCAGTGGAGACTGCCGCAGTTGAAGAATATGCCACGGTAGTGAAGACTACCGTGGTTGAAGGATTGATCGTGTTGATCCAATTTTTGTATAAGTTTAGATTTGGGGATCCATACTTGGCTAGTTCTTGGTGATTTTTTAGACACCATTTCCTCCTTCTCTTCTTGTCTTTGTTGCAAAAGAGCACAGGCATGAGCGGTGTTTGCACGACGCTTTTGTATACGTTCTTTGAGAGTTGAACGAGCCCTTTTGACGAGAGTCCATTCCTTCGTCGTGAGTTGTGCAGAGATATGAGTGGTTTGACGTTGAGGCGACTGAACCACTTGATGTTTCCTTGATTCTAAGTCCGCATAGTAACGAACTCCATCGGTTTGTTCCAAGGCCTTAGCCAATTGATGAGGGCGGCGTTGGTGTTGCCTCTGACGAGCCCTCTTCGTCAGAGTTGGCGAACTTCGACCGAACGACTCCTTAATTAGGGAGGAATCGTCGTGAGCAGAGCTTCCGGCTTTGGGGGTCGTCAGGATAATGTTGCGAGGCAAGGCCTCAATAACGATTGGGCGAGAGTCTTCACTTTTAGCCTTCTTTGGCGTATAAGCATTCTTCAATCGTGAGATCCTCTTGTACTTGCGAGACAAAGATCTTGAAGAGGATGATGAAAGATATTCCTCAAATTTGGCCTGGTCGAACTCGTACTCGACCGTGGATTCAACCGGGATCTTGATTCGCTGCAACACGATGGTCTCGGCAGCGAGACCGTTGGTTCCCACTGTGGTCGCCAGTTTGTTTTCGTCAAAAGTTATTTTCATTATTGATTCCATTAAACTTCAGTCGTTTACAATGAATTACAATAAAAAATAAGAAAATTACAACTTTTGAGAAAATAACACAAAAATCATTTATCGACTTTTGCTTTGTGGGACTTTTCTCTATTGTCAGTGGCTCTTAGCCGCCAATACACCCACGAAGAAGAGGAGAATTGCCGAGTTAGAAGCCGAAGCTGCAGTCTGAAGAGTTATACCTTCTAGGAGAGGAAAAGGGCCCGCTACCTCTTCTCGTAAAGGAAAGCAGATAGTTGATCCAGAGGAAAGTGATGAATTTAAAACGTCTAGTGAAGAGGATGAGACCGGAGATGAAGCAGAAGTTGATATTCCTCCTTCTCCTGTAGCCCGCAGGACTCGTCGTGCTTCCTCACCTAAGTCACCAAATGCTCCTTCAAAGGGTATACAAATAAAGAAGAAGAATATTCCTTTGTCATCTTCTAATAGAATGACCATTAAATGGCCTGTCTTGGAAGAAGAAGAAGAAGAAGACGACGAGGATGTTCAATCACTTATTCGCAGGAAAAGACCCCGATCTCCCATTTCTTCAGAAGCTCAACCTCAACCTTCTCACGGAACTGAACTACGTACGAAGTTTCGTCACGAGAGTTCTGAGGTTCTAAGAGATACTCGCGTATCGAAGAGGATTAAGAAGACTGCCCATCGACAACGTAAACTTCCCCCATTGTTCGAAGAGGAGTTTACCCAAGATCTTCCGGTTGACGAGGGAGGTAAAATCTCATTCTCATCTCTTTTTTATTATCTTATCTTTGAATTTAAAATCTTATTTTTTTTTGCTGTCGCAGGTGAGCCAGAAGAAGAAGGAGAAATTATGCCCGAGCCTTCCTCCCCTGGCTTGATGGATGTTGATGAACCAAGCTTCACTCAGCAAGTACATAGAGCGATGAGTGAAGAACCCATCAGTATGGACACTACCGCTCCTCCAGTTACTGTATCGACCTCGCCAACCGTTGACACAGGTACAAATGTTTTCTCATTTGGGGGGCACTTCCGAGAGATAAGTGAATAGGAACATGTTCCTCTCCTACTAACTTGTACGCTTTATCTTCTTTTAGTTAAACTAAAGGAGGTAGGTGCGAGTAGTAGTGCTGCTGATCCCACGACGGACGTTGAAGGTAACCTCAATTTCATTCGCTTTAGTTTCTCCATACCTTTATGTATGTACTGATGGGTCTTTCTGTCCCATATATATTCCTGCTAATGAGCCAAGAGACCAGGAAGCTACTCACGATGCGGAGGTCGGAGACTTTAGCGAGCATGATTTTAATCTCGATATCTCCGAAGATGACCATCAACGTATTTCTGATATGCTGTCAGACCAAGCTCTGACTGCTACTGCAGGACCAACTACTGGAGCTGGTTCTACTGAAGTAGGTACATCAGAAGGTATGTATTTTTCAAACTTAGGTCTTCAATTAACCTTTTGTTTCTCATTTTAATAATTAAATAAGAATTTCAGTCGTAGGACCAACCATTGAAGTTGATACGTCTATTATCATTGGTGTATCCGACCAACCTGAAGGCTTAGGTTTCCTACTTTTGACAGGTCCCCCGGCTGAAATTGAACCGTCAGCTATTGTTCCTCTGACTTTTGACACTAACGAGACTGGGCCCGTTGTAATTTCTGATCCGACCCCAGTTGTTCACGAAGTCGGAGTGTCGGGGGCGACCGTGGAAGAGCAAATCACTAAAGCTGTTACTCCACTCGGTACATTACGTCTTTAGTGTGTTTTATAATTTGATTCACAGCTTTGGAATATTTATTCATCCTATTCCGTTTGCAGAATCCACTTCTAAGGGATCCGTTGATCTAGACCCGAAACCATCAGAAGCCACAACTGAACAATCATCTGGTGTGGCGAATCCACCGTCAAGTATTATTCTTGAACAAACTTCGGTTGCTCTGGAGCATGCCTCGGCATCGACAAGTCAAGGTAATTAAATCATGGGATTTTCCGTTGCACTTGGAATACTCCTATTCATCGTCATGTGTGCACATATATATATTTTGTATTGATTTTTATCTGTTCTTATTGCAGCTTCTCCTTTATCATTGTCCGATCGTATCCAAGCTTTATTAGCAGATGAAAATCCGGACAAGGCTGTTATTTGCTCTGATCTTCAGGGTTTTATCTTCTTCTTGAATACTATCATCGATCGAGTCCTCCTCAAAGGATCCCCTTTCGAGAACTTTAAAAGATCTCTCGATCGCCATGTCTTAGGAATCAGAGAAGACGGATACGCCGAGTTGGCCGATTTGATCGAAGCTTATTTAATCGACCTCCAGCAGAATGTCGAACATTTGAGGGATCTTCGTACCAATGGCGTGTCGTCTTATATTGCTTCTCAAATGGACTTAAGGCTGCAGGCGTGGCGGGATTCTCATAAATCAGCTGAATCCGAACTCTAAAAATTAAGAACCCGTGTTAGGCAGATCAGGGTAAGTATTGCCAAGAAGGCACAAGCCAAGATTGACCTGCATCGGAATCTAGAGTTGGGCCAAGCTGAGATAGACCGCTTGAAGGAACAACTTATAAAGGCCGAAGATGCTCAGGAAGCTTTGAAGTCCGATTTGGAGGCATTGATTCGAACCGAGTCTAATCTATCCCAACAGCTGAATCTTCAGGATCAAATACTCGCTGAAAAGGAGCAAGAGGTCATTAAGCTTCAAAATATTGATGAAGAAAATTTCAAAGCTAGCTTGATAGTTGAACTCGAACAAGCTTATGCGATAGAGCTCTCAAAACTTAAAGATCAAATTCGTCATTATAAGCTTTTGTAATTTGAGAACATATATTTTTTGTAACTTTGTTTGAACGCTTTTGGTCAATATAGTGAACTCTTTTGCTCATTGAGATTTTATTATGATTGCTCATTCTTGTTTAGAATAAATAACCATAATACTTATAGGATTTTTGGCAAATCCCCAGCCATTAACGGATTTGCTATGTCTTTACCGACTACCGTTTGAATCGGGCTAGTATGTGAATTATCTAAATCCGTTTCACATATAACATTAGGCTAAAAGATTAAACTCTCTTAGACTTTGAACTATAATATTGAATACGTAGGTTACATGTGTTAGATGTAGGCTTATCTCTAGTAAGGGATAGAGATAACATCCTCCATGTGTGAACGACATGGATTTTGAAATATAAGTAGGTTACATTTCCTAGGCAGGGAGATGAACCCAAGATTATAAAGAAAGAATTGGATATTCTATCTCTCAATATCTCGTTTGTTGGTAGAGATGAACTTAAAATCGGAGAGAGAATTCTATATTCTATCTTCTGGTCTCTTGTTTGTTGGTAGAGATGAACCTAAAATCGGAGAGAGAATTCTATATTCTATCTCCTGGTCTCTTGTTTGTTGGTAGAGATAAACCCAGAATCGGAGAGGAAGAATTTTATATTCTATCTCCTGGTCTCTTATTTGTTGGTAGAGATAAACCCAGAATCGGAGAGAAAGAATTTTATATTCTATCTCCTGGTCTCTTGTTTGTTGGTAGAGATAAACCCAGAATCAGAGAGGAAGAATTTTATATTCTATCTCCTGGTGCAAAGAAAACTCAAAGTTGGATCTCCATTTAGAGAATCTGGACTGGTTTGAATAATCCTAACTGTCATAAGGTTTGATTATTCAATTCGAAAGTAAACTTCTCGTTCGTGAAATGAATCGAAAGAAGATTTTGGTTGTGGTCCTAACTGTAGTAAGGTTTGACCAAGTGGGAGTTTTGAGACGATACTCACTGTAGGAAGGTTTGATCGCTCGATTTGTGGACCTCTCGTTCATTGGAGGAATCGAGAGAGGATTTTGGTTTTGGTCCTAACTGTAGGTAAGTTTGACCAGGTAAGGAATGGGAGTAGGGTACAAATAACAATGGGTTCGTTGACTTGTACTAATTATTCAGTGGGAATTTTTATGTCGAACACAAGAATTTGACACAGAATGATTCGACGACTGATATGGACTGATAACCTGAATTTTTGACATTGTATCATAATTTCAGCATTGGGAATGGTAGAAAACAAATACAACGGGAGCTTGAAGGATTTTAATCCATGACGGATTTTAGTGGACCCACTGTCGGTCAATTCAATAGGTGAGGGGTTTCGTGAGGAAAGATCAACTATATTCTGTCATTGAATCTCATCTCAACAAAAACAGTAAAAGAATCTTAATCATTTTATGATAATTAAGAATGGATTATTCAAATGATCAGTTTCTATTTAAGACAATCAACTGATCTCGGGTTATCTTAAAGATATCCTATATAGGATTCTTTAGGAACTTCCCATTTTACATAGTTTATCCTGAACATACGGATAGTACTTCTTCAGGAATTTTCCATTTTGTATAGGTTATCGTGAACATACTACGGATAGTATTTCTTCAGGAACTTCCTATTTATTGGCATCATTAACTTGTTGTCATCCTGAGTGATCAGGCGATACACACCGTTTGAATAGACTGTTTCTATTACAAACGGTCCTTCCCATTTGGGTTGAAATTTTCCTTTCTTCTTAGAATTGAGAATCATAGGCCTTCGAACGGCAAGAACCAGATCTCCTTCTTTAAAACTTCATCGTCGGACCTTTTTATCGAAAGCCCGAGAAATTCTAGCCTGATAAAACTCGATTTGTTGTTGAGCTTCCAAGCGTTTTTCATCTAACATCTCTAATTTCTCGAGACGGTTCTGGTGATGTTCTTCCGTCGTCATTCCCGTTGTGAGAGCGATGTGGAGAGAGGGAATTTGTATTTCTAAAGGCAGGACAGCTTCGCATCCATATGTCAAGGAGTATGGGGTTGCTCCAGTTGGCGTGCAGACAGTTGTACGATAAGCCCACAGGGCTTCACCGAGTTTGTCGTCCCAATCTCGTTTATTGACTTTCACAAGTTTTTCCAGAATCTTGATAATAGTCTTGTTGAAAGCTTCGGCTAATCCATTAGCTATGGGATTATAAGCAGTCGATAAAACATCCTTAATCCTGAATTTACCGTAAAATTTGATGAATGTGTTGCTGACGAATTGAAGACCATTGTCATGTACTATTCGCCTTGGGACACCATACCGATATATGATATGGTGTTTAATAAATTTGATAACATCACTCGTCTTTACTTCCTTAAGTGGGAGCGCTTCTGCCCATTTCGAGAAATAATCAGTGATAGCCAGAATGAAACGGTCGCCTTTAACTGAAGGCGGGAAAATAGGACCAACAATATCCATTCCCCAAGTTTCAAATGGCCATGACGTCGCTGATGGGTGTAAGTGTTCTGGTGGCTGATGCATATAATTTGCATGTAACTGACATACATGACATCGTTGAGCATAGTCGACTGCATTCTTTATCATAGTTGGCCAGTAATATCCTATTCTCCTAAGTTGGTCGCAGAGTTTGGGATCGGGCTGATGTGCACCACATGTCCCGTTATGCGCCTCTTTGAGTACTTGTTCTGCCTCTTTATTGGATAGATAACGGAGTAGTAAACCATCGTACGACTGTCGATATAATATTTGCGCGGTAGCATTATAGTAGAATCTCGGTGCTCTTCGACGAATCGAATCACTTTCTCTTACATCTTTAGGTAAGATACCATGTAGGACATAATCGATAATAGGGAAACGCCAATCTCGAACTTCGGGTTCAACTCTCATTGAGTGTGCTTCTTTAGCAATCAAATCATAGATTAGAACAATAAGCTGGTGAGTTCTCACTATAATTAATTGTTCTGTTTCGGGAGGCTGAGCTAAAGATACCGATAATGCTGCTAATGTGTCTGCATATGCATTTTGGAGGCGTGGAACATACTCGATGAAAAATTCTTCAAACGAGTTTGCTATCTCGATGGCTACCTGGTGGTATAGAATTAGATCTTGATTTCTGACTTCATACTCTCCTCGTATCTGATTAACTACTAACTGAGAATCACCAAAAGCTTCAAAGTATTTGATCCCCAGCTCTTTGGCAAAATTAAGCCTAATTATTAATGCATTGTACTCGGCCACGTTATTAGAGCATGGTTCGGTCGACGAATATGCTCTAGGCAAGACATGCTTTTCTGGGGAAACTAAAACGACCCCTACTCCTGAGAAAATTTTAGAACATCTGGGTGCGCTTGTCACGTTGGTTGCTCGGGAAGCCCCATCGAAGTATAATTGCCACACGGGTTAATGTGACGTGGTGTTAACTTCGTGAGTTTCATCCGGCAGATCGTCATACAACTCGGCTATATCTTTTGTAAGATTTACCGCCAAAAGATCACAGATAGCTTGTCCTTTAACCGATGTTTGCTGCTTGAAATACAAATCATATTGGGATAGGAGTAAGGCCCACCTGGCTAAACGCCAATTCATGGAGGCTGGTTGGGTCATGAATGTTAGCCCTTATGTTTTGATGATGTTCTTACAACCACCATTATCGG
>BQKN01014438.1:0-12315 GCA_022839385.1 Asparagus kiusianus | reverse complement strand
ATATCTGACATTGTGCACTTTTTACATCTTCCCAACTACTAATTGATTACTCGCTAGCTTCAAAAAATTATAAAATATAGTCTGAGAATGATTTGTACATATTATGCACTCATATTGATTGTATTTTAACAAAATAATTCATATTTATCAAATATCAAACAACATCTAAAAATTTAGCTTAAGGAGTTAGAAGAATACAATATCTGCAATAATACTCACATACAAGCTACGAGCTTCATAATCTTATAAGAATGTGAGCAATATATAATGATAATTTAATTTACTTTGTCAAATAATTTATTACGAATCATGAAAGACAAGGGAAATCATAATGATCATATACTCATCCCAAATCAAATACTATTATAAAAGTGTGTTGGTATGTTAAAACATTTCTTCCCAAAGTGCCCTCAAATTTATGCTAAACCATATACATACATAACATACCACATACATAAAACATACAAATTTATGTTAAAACATATACATACAAAACATAACACATACATAATAAAACATATAGATACATACATAAACCATAACTTTGTATATTTATAGTTAACACTTAATGACGTTTTAATTGATACATGCATAATGTCATCAGTTACAATTGATAGTTACCTCAACGTATGACGTTTTGATTGATACTTAACGCTTAATTAATGTCATCAGTTACAATTGATGTCATATGTTACAATTTATTTATATTGGCTATACGTGAATGCTTAGCTGCACGTGAATGCTTATGTTGACATAAAATTATGAACGGATGTATAGTGATAATTATGAATGGATGTATAGTGTTCTTATGAACGAAGGAATATAAATTATAAATTTCGGTGACACGTGAATGCTTATGTTGCTTGCTGAATTAATGTCATCAGTTACAATTGATTTTTTCTCTCATAACTATGTAATAAATGTTATTTACACTTTTGTCTCTTCTATCTCATATAAATATACTCCATACTCAACTTCCATCTTACCAAATCTTATCAAATCCTACCAAAAAAATAGAGATGGAAGCAACACTATGTGATTCAAAAAGGTTTGTAAAATCATGTTTTTTTTGTAAGGTATAAACTCCGAATTATCTCTATAAATTATATTTTTTTTTCGTGAAGCCTGTCATCTGATCAAGATGGAACTAATGATCAAGCCAACATCACGATCCGAGAGTTAAAAATTTATCAAAAACAATGGAGTATAAATGTTCGTGTCTTACGTAATACTATAGACTCCTTTAAGAATGGAGAAGGGAATAAACAAAAGCTAATTCTAACTGATGAAGAGGTGATACGAATTTCACATTGTTATTATTTCATTTAATTATCATATTACCATGATTACGTAATTTATTCTACATTGTGTATTTTACAGGGAACATTATCCAAACAATTTTATTTAATAAGCTGATAGAAAAGTTCAGTGGTTTATTGATAAAGGGGGAGACATATACTATAACCAATAGAGAAGTAAAGCCTCCAAATTTGAAATATCCAATAATTAATCCAGAAAAGGAGTTGGCACTCACAACAAAGACAATCATTCGAGAAACAAAAAAATTTGTATCATTGGAAAAGTTGAGACCAACATTCCTTTCATTTAAAGATGTTTCTGCTTTTGATGATGGAATAATGCCTTTTGGTAAGTTTTTTTTAAAAATATTATGCGAAAAATAATTCATATTAATAATCACTAAAATTTCTCTATTGTAGATGTTGTTGGATTCGTGACAACTATGAAACCAATTTTTACTAATCCCAAATCCAAAAGAAGGGAGGTCATAATTATGAATAAAGAGTAAGAATTTAATATTATTGTTTGTTATTATGTATTGATTATTGGTAAGAAAACTAATGTTTTTTTAAAAATTTAGATTTGATCAAATTTCGGTGACACTATGGGGTGATTTAGTGGAGATTGAAGGATCGTCTTTGGAGAATTTGAAAGATGCGAAACCCGTTGTTGCATTTCTAAGCGTAATTGGTAGACGTTATTTAGGTAAAAAAATAACGACAAGCATGGTTTTAAAATAATGTGAAAATTTTTTAATTTCAAGTTTGTTTCATTTTTAGGCGAGTTTTAATTATCTACAAAATCATCAACTCTGGTGCTCGTGAATCCTGAAATTCCACAATGTAGAGAAATGATAGACTGGTAAGTTGAAAAAAAATTCATGATCAGTGAATAGATCAATTGCCAATAAATAATCAATATGGTGTAGTTGCACGTCCTATGTATGGTTTTTGTTGGCGAGTCCGACATATACAAAAATATTAAATCAAATTTTCTCAAGTTTTTTTAACATTTTTTTGGCCATTGATATTTTTTTGGCCACTGACATTGATTATTTGGGTCATTTATTTCTTAAAAATATATAAACAGTAATATAATGTAAATTCTGTCATTAAACTTTTCAAATTAGAAATATAACTACATGTGGTGTAAGTTTCAATATATCTATAATTAAAGGGGCATATATAAAAAAACATTTATTAAATTAATTGTTCATTAAATTAAACTCTTACTTCTCATAAATTTTAAGCTTAGAAATTCAAACAATGAAAGTAGTAAAAGTGTATTGTTGACACCAACAAAAAGGATTACTCAAGCAAATAGGGTCAAGCTGACTGATGTTATCAATACTTCGCTTTAATTGTCTAAGGTATGTTAAACTTAGTAATAATGAAATTTAATTTAATTAATCATCTAAGTCTTTTTGTTATTTGACTTCTCTTCAGAGTATGTTTTGCTCATTTGTGGCAAAAATTATAAAAATAATCAATGCGGAAGAACCATTTTTTAGTGCATGTACAAAATGCAAAAAGGCAGTGCATGAGATTAATGGCAGCATAGCAAATTGTACAAACTATAAAAATGGACATTCAGATTGGACATTCAGGTTGGATAGTATACACTTATTATTAGATTATTGTTAATATGTATGTACGCTTTCTTATGCAAAAAATCATTCCAGGTATAATTTGCGACTAGAGGTGAATGATGGAACAGATACAGCATATGTAACTTTATTTGACGAAGCAGAAATTTTGAATGGTTGCACAGCTATTGCATATGTAGAGATGTTTGAGGATGAATCTTCTGAATGTTACCAAAAAATGAAATCATGCTTAGAAAAGGAATATATTTTCCTTGTGAAGATAAATGAGAAAGAAGAATCCAATCGAAAAGCAAGATGTATAATTGCGCAGGAGGTTCGAAAAGTAGAAGAAATACACCCTCCTACTGTGGAAACTGAAGAAACTGGCAGAAACAAAGTTATTGACGCCAGAAAACGACTATTTGGACTCAAGAGTGAAATGATGAAAAAGAAAATGAAAATGGAACAAAGTACTTCAAGCAACTGAGATTTGTATTTTTTTGTTATAATGTTATTTCATTCTTTAGCTGTAATGTGATCACTCTTTTTGTCATCTTTAATAATTAGTTTTAATTTTATATGGTTAACCGTTCTATTTTAATAATTAACCTTTTAATTCTTATCTCTTTATATCTCTTTGAACAATTATTTCCTACAAAAGGTACCTTCTCGAATAAGGACCGGCGCACACATCAATTATTTTCCTATATATACATCATATGTCTAATGCGATATACATATAAAGTTTTGCTATAGCACGATCAAACATGCTGACTGACTATTAGACCCAATAGAGCTTAAACAGATATTTGTCAAAAGAAACATATAAATGGACATAGCACAGACTCAAATCATAGAACAGATAAATAAAATATGCTATGCACACAAATACGGAAGTTATAAGTCAAGTAATTTCTATTTTTTAATTTATTAAATATGTTTTAAACTTTTAGGATTACGATTTGTGTACTAAGGTACCGTTTGGCAAGGGGTTAAGTGAGGGGTTAAGGAGACTTAACCCCTTCTTAACCTGCCAAACACAACAAATCTATATAAGGGTTAAAGTGAGTTAACCCTCCATAATTTGCTAAACATAAAAAATATAGAAGGGTTAAGTTAACCCCTCTAGAAGGGTTAAAATAAGTTAACCCCTCAAAATGAGGGGTTTACTAATACTCCTATTTAGATAGAATAAGAGTTAACCCTTCTAATTATAAAGAAAATAGTCAAAATTATTGTTATTCCCAAACACTAAAACTGATCATAAGGACTAAAATAAAACTTATTTAACGGGTTAATAATTTAGTCCTTCGGATTATCAAATGGGTTAAGTACATTAATCCTTCTCTTTAACCCCTCTTCATTAACCCTTTGCCAAACGGGGCCTAAGGGATGATTCAAGTGAAGGATTTACACAGAGATTCGTCACTCTTCCTTTTAGAATTAATGTCATCATGATTAAAGAAAATTTTCAAGAAAGGCAAATAGTTTTGCCAATTAAAAGAATGAATGCGAACCATGAGTAAAATTATATTAAAAATACATGCATGCACCGATTTGCAAACACACGGACTTACCTCATCTATTTTTTCCATTAATGATAATTTCATCACTTAATAATTATTTGGCAAGTCATTATTACTACATAATTAAGTTATAAGTCAAGTCTTACCAAATAAGAATAAATAGGGAGAGCAAAACGTTTTTGGATTTGCTAAACCATTCTACAATTGGTAAATTATTTTTTCATTTATGATATGATAATTCCATTACTTCATAATTATTTTTTCATATTTATGATAATTAGGAATAAATAGGGGGAGAAAAAACGGTTCAATAATGCTAAATATCGGCTTAATTATTACTAAATACAATAACTTTATCTTGATTAGGTCAATCACCAAAATTTCTTACCTAATGAAACACAATTCTTAAATTAAAATTGATTCCAAATCTTTAAATAAATATTTGGCAAAACTATACAATTTCTTTACAAAACGTTTCTACAATTGGCCAACTATACAAAACGTTTTTTCTCTCCCTATTTATTCCTATTTGGTAAGATTTGGCTAGCAAATAATTATTAAGTAACAATGACTTACATCATTTATGAATTATTATGAAGTAACGGTAATGACTTACCTCATTTATAAATAATTATGAATTATTATGAATTAACGGAATGATACAATTTGCCAAATAATTATGAAGTAACGGACTTACCTCATCTATTTTTTCCATTAATGATAATTCCATTACTTAATAATTATTTGGCAAGTCATTATTACTACATAATTAAGTTATAAGTCAAGTCTTACCAAATAAGAATAAATAGGGAGAGCAAAACGTTTTAGGATTTGCTAAACCATTCTACAATTAGCAAATTATTTTTTCATTTATGATAATTCCGTTACTACATAATTATTTTTTCATATTTACAAAATGTTTCTACAATTGACCAACTATACAAAAAGTTTTTGCAAATTATTTTTTCATATTTACAAAATGTTTCTACAAATTATTTTTTCATATTTACAAAATGTTTCTACAAATTATTTTTTCATTTATGATAATTCCGTTACTACATAATTATTTTTTCATATTTACAAAATGTTTCTACAATTGACCAACTATACAAAAAGTTTTTGCTCTCCCTATTAATTCCAATTTGGTAAGATTTGGCTTATAACCGAATTACGTAGTAATTATGACTTCCTATTTGGCTGATAATTCCGTTAAATCAAAATTATTACTCATCTATTTTTTTCCATTTATGATAATTTCATTACTTAATAATTATTTGGCAAGTCATTATTACTACATAATTAAGTTATAAGTCAAGTCTTACCAAATAAGAATAAATAGGGAGAGCAAAACATTTTAGGATTTGCTAAACCATTCTACAATTGGCAAATTATTTTTTCATTTATGATATGATAAATCTGTTACTTCATAATTATTTTTTCATATTTATGATAATTAGGAATAAATAAGGGGAGAAAAAATGGTTCAATAATGCTAAATATCGGCTTAATTATTACTAAATACAACAACTTTATCCTGATTAGGTCAATCACCAAAATTTCTTACCTAATGAAACACAATTCTTAAATTAAAATTGATTCCAAATCTTTAAATAAATATTTGGCAAAACTATACAATTTCTTTACAAAACGTTTCTACAATTGGCCAACTATAAAAAATGTTTTTCTCTCCCTATTTATTCCTATTTGGTAAGATTTGGCTAGAAAATAATTATTAAGTAACCATGACTTTACCTCATTTATGAATTATTATGAAGTAACGGTAATGACTTACCTCATTTATAAATAATTATGAATAAAATAATATATATATGTTTGAATTGCTTTCATATCTTTTATTAGGTCAATTACCAAAATTTCTTACCTAATGAAACACATTTCTTAAATTAAAATTTATTCCAAATCTTTAAGTAAATATCCTCAAAATATTTGAATTGCTTTCATATCTATATAAATCCCACTCACCTTCTCTCCAGAAAATTGTTCAACCACTCATCCAAACTCTAAACCTCCAATAACCTTTTAGTATCTCTTCTCTCTATTAGAAAAAAAATATTAATATATCTTCTCCAAAGTTAGTTATGTTATTTTAAGAAGTATATATTTATCGAGAAGTCTAATGCTAAGTATGAGAAGCTAATAATATTTATTTTTTAGCTTGAAGAGAACCTGGTAGAGGCACATGAGCAAGCATTCCACTTTTGTGAAAAGGAGGTATTTGTTTGTTGCAATATTTCTATTTTTATTTTGGGAGTTTCTATCTATTCTTGTAGCTATATCCACGTCATAATATTTTTGGAATAGGTACACGTGCTTTGCACATTCCATACCATAATTTGATAGCTAACTTAGCATATATACAGCACAATGCAATATGTAAAATTCGTATCACCTCTTCATCACAGTAATATGAAAATATAATTATTTCATGTAATTTCCATATTTTATTGATATCTAATTTCTATATATACAACAAAATAACTTCACATTATGAGAAATACCAAGTCAAAATATGATACTTGAAAATTCTCGCTCATCGCTAGACTAAATTTCCTTCATTCTACATATATATATATGAATAAATTGTTCCATACAGTTACTTATATTCTATTGCTTTTGCATGTGTTTCATTTCAACAGACTAGACCAGAGATGACTTTTGATGGAGGTTTGAACTATGTTCTTAATATCTAAAATGTTTCCTTCAATTCTAAAATGTAATTATCAATAAATTTTAATATAAATTTGCAGATGGAGAGACCTCAAGAAAGCGAAAGCGGAATAATTACTTCAAAGATTATTATACCAATCTCACTCAAGAAGAGCGAAATTCTTATATAAATAGATCCATTGAAAATAGGAGTGAATCAAGTCTCAGTGCATTGAATGATCATCATAGTCCCGCTAAACGACGAGTCAAGTGGTTACTTCGTGCTACGCAATCAGAATATCAATTTCAAGGTATATTCAGCACACTAAAATTATATAAAACTCATGGTATACAAAACTAAATACTAATCGCTTAATTTATTTTATAGGAAACACATTCTATAATCCTTCATGCTCAGAGTTACATCAAATGAAAGTAGTCCCGCACTGTATTCATTGTGGAGCAAAGAAATTTGAACATGAAGTGCCAACATTTTGCTGCGATAATGGACGAATCAAATTGGCTTCAACGCATGTCCATCCAACTCTTTACTCATTGTTCACATCCAACACTACAAAAGCAATAGAGTTCCGTAAAAATATCCGAAAATACAAAGTCTATTCTCATTCACCTCATTTGGAGCTACTATTGATAAAAGTTTGGCATCATCGACGAACGGTGTTTATACATTTCGAGCACAAGGGCAAATTTACCACCATTTACCGGGTTTGATACCAAACACAGATAAACCTGCTTTTTTCCAATTGTACTTTCATGATTGTGATAATGAGCTTCACAATCGGATGAAAATATTGCAAAATAACATAATTGATGAGGACGTTATGAAAATGGTGATGGAAATCTTGAAAGATAATCCATATGCTATATTCCTTCGTTCATTGAGAGATCTTGAATCATTCAAAGATATCCGTGTTTGTATTTCTACAAATACCAACCTTGATCAACGGGTCTATAATACACCAACATCCAATGAAGTTGTTGTCATATGGATTGAAGGTAATAATTCAAATGTTCCATTTGAAAGGGAGGTTGTGATTCATGAACACTCTGGTCAAAGACATTATGTGAAGCATTATTATGGTTGCTATGATCCATTACAATACTCGCTTTTATTTCCGAAAGGTGAATCTGGATGGCATCAAAATATCATAAAAATTGATTGCTCCATCTCCAAACAAAACAATAATTCAAGTCAATTTTGATTCTCATCGGTACAAGAACTATTATAACAAGAACAGACAGGTAAATTACTCATAAATATACTTATTTTAACATTTGTGGTCAATAATATTTCTTCATATATTAAATGTTAATAAATTATTTTCCATATAGGTGTCACTATGCCAAAGCAATCTCATGTTTCATGCAGAGAATATTATCGCTACAAGTTACAAATAAGAGAATCAGAACCATCTGTGATTTTGCTTGCTGGAAGATTGTTACAACAATTTGTAGTAGACATGTATATCAAACTTGAGACAACTAGACTTGATTACTTTCGGAACAAACAATCTGAAATAAGAGCTAAAGTGTATCAAGGAATAGTGGATAGTCTAACCACCGGTGAAACTCAAGGTGATCAAGTTGGGCAAAGGGTTATCTTACCTGCATCTTTCATTGGAGGACCAAGAGACATGCGACGTCGGTATATGGATGCAATGGCTTTGGTTCAGAGGTTTGGTAAACTAGATGTTTTTATTACGATGACTTGTAATCCAGATTGGAAAGAAATAAAAGACGAACTTCTAATGGGACAAGTTGCTCAAGACAGACCTGATTTGACATCGCGTGTATTCCGTTCAAAACTTGAAAACCTAAAAGATCAACTATTCAAAAAGAATGTCTTTGGAAGAGTTGGAGCGCATGTGTATGTGATTGAATTTCAAAAAAGAGGGCTTCCACATGCTCATATCTTGGTTATATTGAAAGAAGATTGTAAAATCTTAACTCCTGACCAGTTCAATAAATATATTTTAGCAGAAATCCCAGATATGTCTACTCATCCAAGACTTCATGAAATGGTTGTCAAACATATGATGTATGGTCCCTGTGGGAAACACCGCATGGACAACCCTTGCATGGTTAATAAAGAATGTAGACATCATTATCCACGACCTTTTTACTCTAAGACAATAGTTGGTAAAGATTCATATCCAATTTACATGAGGAGGAATAATAGTAGAAAAGTAAGTGTGCGTCGAGCAGAGTTGAACAACCAATGGGTTGTTCCTTATAATCCATATCTCCTTACCAGGTACAATCTTCATAATAGCTTTAAAGTTTATTATTTATGAGAACATTTCAACAAAAAATATACTATTTGAGAAAATCTCTAAATATGATATCGTCATATCTTCTTAACAGGTACAATTGCCACATTAATGTTGAGGTTTGCTCAAGTGTAAAAGCGATCAAATATTTATATAAATATATATATAAAGGGCACGACAAGATCTCTATCTACCTTGCACACAATGAAGAGCAAAATAAGTTTGATGAAATAAAACATTTCCAAGATGGACGGTGGGTGTTAGCGCAAGAAGTATTTTGGAGAATGTATGAATTCAAGATGAATGAAACTACTCCTCCAGTCATTAGTCTTCAGTTACATCTTCCAGATAAGCAATCAATTTGTTATTGGCAACATCGAGAACTTCGTGATGTAATAGGTTCAGAAAGATCATAAAAAACTATGCTCACTGAATTCTTTACAAAATGCACAACAACTGAAAATGCAAGGTAATTTCTATACGTCGAATTTCCTGAACACTACGTGTGGAGTAACCAAGCAAAGATTTGGTCTGATCGGAAGCACAAACTTGTCATTGGTCGTATAAACGCTGCAAACCCAAAAGAAGGAGAGAGATATTATTTACATCTATTGTTAAATCATGTGAGGGGCCCTACTTCATGGGAATATCTTTTAACAGTTGATGGTATTGCATATAAGTCCTTCAAGGAAGCTGCACAAAAAAGAGGATTACTAGAAGCTGATGATAGTATTTCTGATTGTTTAGTTAAGGCCACTACCTTCCAATGCCTTATGCACTACGAAGATTATTTACCATTATTTTAGTTTATTGCCAACCATCAAATGTAAGAAAATTATGGAACGATCATTTTGAAGCGATGGCAGAAGATTTCAAGGGAGGAGTAGATGAATACATGCTACCAGTTCGTGTTGCATGGACATTAAAAAGCATTAGTCTACTCCTTGAGAGTATGGGTAAACATATTGCAGATTATGATCTACCATTACTGATACATGATGATGTTGACCAATGTCAAACTTTACCGAGAGAAATTATTGATGAAAGGGAGATAGACATTCCATTTGAAGCTTTTCATGCTCAATCAAAGTTAAACCCGAGGCAAAAACAAGCCTTCGATATCATATTAGATAGAGTCAACAAAAAAAAATGGAATATTTTTTATGGATGGTCCAGGAGGAACATGTAAAACTTTTCTTTATCGTGCATTGCTTGCAAATCTAAGATCAAGAAAGATGATAGCATTAGCAACATCAAAATCAGGAGTGGCTGCAGGAATAATGCCAGGAGGGCGAACTGCACATTCGTGATTCAAAATTCCAATTACTGCTAATGAAACCACAATGTGCAATATATCAAAGCAGGATGGAACATCAAAATTGATACGATTGGCATCACTTATAATATAGGATGAAGCACCTATGGCAAAAAGATTTGCGATTGAGACGGTTGACAGAACATTGAGGGATGTAATGGGTGACAAAAGAATTTTTGGTGGAAAAGTAGTCGTGTTTGGAGGTGATTTTCGTCAAGTTCTACCAGTTGTTCCACGGGGCACTAGAGCAGAAACAGTCAATGCAAGTCTTGTGAAATCATATCTCTGGAAAAAATGGAGAAATTATCTCTCACTATTAATATGAGAGAAAGAATTGATCAAGTATTTGGAGAGTTCTTATTGCGCGTGGGGAATGGAGAGGAACCCACAATAGATGAGAATTTGATACTTCTTCCATATGAAATGGTAATAGAATATGACAATAATGAAAACTCAGAAAAAATTTGATTGATGCTATCTTTCCATCATTACAATCAAATTCATCATCTGCTGAATACATGACACAACATGCTATTCTTTCAACAAGGAATAAGTATGTTGATGGACTTAATGAAAAATTAATTGCATTATTTCCTGGTGAAGCCAAAACATTCTTTAGCTTTGATGAAATAGTAGATGACACAAATAATTATTACCAAGAAGAGTTCTTGAACACCTTAATACCGAATGGACTCCCGCCTCACAAATTGATTCTTAAAAGAAATTGTCCGATCATGCTGTTACGTAATCTTGATCCATCTAATGGAATGTGCTATGACACACGAATGATTTGTAGAGGATATGAATATAATGTTATCCATGCTGAAATCACAATTGGTCAACATTCTGGTCAAAATGTCATGATTCCGAGAATACCATTATCTCCAGCTGAAAATGAGGGTTATCCATTCCAATTTCGTAGAAAACAAATTCCAATCAGACTATGTTTTGTAATGACAATAAACAAAACGCAGGGACAAACAATACCTTATGTTGGAGTTTATTTGCCACACCATGTATTCTCATATGGTCAATTATATGTTGCATTATCAAGGGGGGTATCAATGAGAACAACTAAGGTATTAGTGAAAGTTGACCAAACAAGAAGAACAACAAAAACATACGCGAAAAATATTGTGTATCAAGAAGTATTATTGCCTCAAAGGTAAATCACCTCATCAAAATCATGACTCATTATTTTTTCATTCTATGATGCACATTTTGTACAAATTAACTTTCAAACAATTATTATCTAACCCAATATTCTAATATGCAGTGAAGATGTGTATTAAAGTTGTTAACTATTTACAATGCAACGGACTATCTTTGATCTCAAAGGTAATTTCCCCATTTATGTAACATTTATAGTTAGGTTTGATCCTCCATAAGTTTATGATGCCTGATCATGCTCGATTCAGTTCTGTTTGCAGGTCATGGACTCTAGCTATTATAGATCAAATTGCCTTGCTGCAGCCCGATTCCCCATGGCTCTCTACAGTTTGACAAAGATGCATCTTTTGAAGTTGATGAATCGTGCTAAAATTGAACTCCTTTCTGTCTATTTATATCAAACTTAAATAAGATATGATTATGCTACATTAAGTGAACATATAATTAAATAATTTTGGTTAC
>BQKN01014433.1:0-11983 GCA_022839385.1 Asparagus kiusianus | reverse complement strand
TCCTATCCGTCCATTAATAATCGGGTTGGCCATTATGATCTTGCCACATGGTAGCTCCTCTACCTATATGTACGGCCGTTCTGAGAGGGGGGAAGTTGTTGTTTCAAATAAATCCTCGAATCTTCTTTTGTAGTGAGCAATTTTTGTGCATTCTTCTCAAACGATCATCAGATTAATGGTGTCTCCATTTTCAGTGGCTTGGAACGAAGCACAGATCAACCACCTTCAAAAGTACCACTCAAAAGCACTATTGATGCTGCTAGAAACTTATTACGATAAGTTCAACATCCCTAGGCATTCATCGCATCGGCACCGGAGCGTACGAAGGTGGTTTGACTATGACTAAAACATACGTTCGGTGTATCTCAAACATTTGGAGAATGGCCTACGTCTTCTACTCCACCCTTTCCTCCGACATGTCTTCAAAGCCTTGGGAGTTTTGCTATTGCAGATGAAGCCGAACTCCATCGCTACCCTAGTGGGGTTTGTGGATATCTACAACCAGCTAGGAGTTGAGCCAACTCTGAGAATTCTCGACCATCTTGTCTATGTGAAGGTGAATCAGCAGGAGGGCCGCTACTACCTCAAAATCCTAGGGGGCCACAAAATCATCTCCAACGCTCCTGCGTTTAACAAAGATTGGAAGGAGAGTTTGTGTGGGTCTTCAGAGGAGGTGATGCCATCTTGGCCTACCCCATATGGCCTGGAATTAACAAGGATGCATTGAGGCTGGTACTATTATTGAACATTGAGAAGCATGTGCTCGACAAGATTAGGTCATACACTAGTTCCTATAGGAGCAAGAATCTCTTTAACAGGTTGGTATTACGGGTTATCAGCATCTCTTTAGTTCCTCTAGCTGAGGATGATGAAACACGATTAGCCATGTTAGCATTAGGTTCGGAGGAACACAAGACGTCAATAGGGATCCCCTCACCTCAGGTTTGAGGAGGGCTATTGGTGAGGCCAAAGAAACATCTTCGTTCTGACCTGGCCACTGAGGAGGTCAAGAGTGTACAGGCAAATGCGGCTTAGATTGCGGCTTGGCTGGTGGGGTCGAGTTCTACCACTATTCAATTCGAGAGGTCTGAAAAGAAGAAGAGACAATTGATGAAGTTGGGCAGCTAAGACCCCTTTGCAAGTGCTGAATCTCCTAGAGACAAGATTGAAACCGTGATGGGGAGGGTACACTCTCTGCTACTCAGAGGGGTGTGGGAAGTCAACAATTAGGCAAGACTCTGCTCCTCCAGGAATCTATAGAGGGCTATGCTATTGCCATCCCTACCTAAGAAGCTTCACTAGCCACATCTCCATATGTCTTTGTTGTCGATGACAGGTGCCCTATAGGAGAAAGAAGGACCGAGATCATCGCAGTCGAGTCTGAATCAGTAGAGGCCCCAGTGGAGAAGGAGGTGGCCCTTAACATGCCATATGAGTCCACCCATCGCTACGAGAAGGAGTTAGCTACTGAAGAGGCATCCCCTGCTCAGGGATTCAGATGGCCTTTCCCCCACCACATCGATAAGCTTGATATAGAGAAATGGGGTGAATTAAAAATGCTAGTGATCGGGTCGTCTAGAGTTGCTCCCACTATGATAAAGAGCCATCTGAGGAATTCACATTCGCACCTAGGTAGGATCTTGAGAGGAAAGGTCGGTTCTAGAGTCTCGACTCACATGGACTATGGCTTTGGAGCAGTTTTTTTGCCTCAGGATGATGAGGTCCTTGAGGCCATGCCAGATGTCGGACTTCGCCAGTCCCTCAAGGGCTACATGCTTCGAGGGGCCTTAGTAGAGTTGGAACTATTTTCTCGGTTTGAGCATGTGCAGAACCTCTACCTCAAGCTCCAAGAAGAGTTGGAAGCTCTTAAGGCAGGCTCATGAGACAACTATCCTAAAGTTGGCTACTAATGAGGACTAGCTAGTGGACTGGAGGAGAGGTGAGGATAAATAGCGTCGGGAGCTGGAGATTCGGGACAGCATGGTCATGGGCTTAAAGGCGTCAAACAACAAAAAAATTAACCTAGATCAGCAAGTTTCAAGAAGATCTCGGCCATCTAAAGCATGAGCTTCATGAGCGAGATGAGAGGATAAGATACTTGACCAAAGAGGTCGAGGTCAAGAGGCGATAAAGCACTGATGCCTATAAACGAGCTCGATTGGCTAGTTAGAATCCTGAGGCTCTATGGGACCAGTTGAAGGAGGAGCATGCTGCTCATGAGAAGCTGAGGCAGCAGGCCATCTGAGCTGCATTGGAGGCCGAGTGATAATGTGAGTTGTCTCTTGTCGAAATACAGGCATTGCAGGGTTGCCTCAATCATCTAGAGTCCGAGGCCCATCGGTTCAAGATTGTCGAGAACTGTTGTAACCATACTCTCAAGAAGGTGGTAGTGACCCTTGCTTGCAAGGCTGACTTCGACTATCTAGAGATGCACCTTCTGACCGAGTTCAAGGCTGATCCTGAGTGGTGCTGTTATCCTCCTCGAGTAGCTAATTGCCTTGGCGCATTGCAGGAGGTAGAGAGGAAAGGAGGGGACTTGTGATTAATGCCGATAGCTAGAAAGAAGATGAAGAAGAGTTAGCCTAGGGAACAGGCGAGGGCTCAGCCTATGACAGTTAGGCAAGCCGGCCTAAAGAGGAAGGGGACGAAGAGGTCAGGTCTAAGACTCGGTCAATTCTTCTTCAAACTTCCACTGCCCCTTCATGCTCGACTTCTAGTCCTAGTCCAAGCACCGCTCCAACTTCAGGTTCTATGCCTGCTCCGAGTTTGGCCCCTTAGGGGCTCATAAGTATTTTCTTCCCTTTTTTGTTAGTACTTTTGTAT
Organism: Asparagus kiusianus; assembly: GCA_022839385.1. Classification (NCBI taxonomy): domain Eukaryota; kingdom Viridiplantae; phylum Streptophyta; class Magnoliopsida; order Asparagales; family Asparagaceae; genus Asparagus; species Asparagus kiusianus. Next base: position 9,160 of record BQKN01014433.1, on the reverse strand, counting down.
AATAAGTATTTTGAATATATGAATGAAAAAAGATTTACTTTTGTCATTCCAAACCGTGTACCTTTGTGATTGTGTTCTTCTATATTTAAAGTTTGAAATCTACTTTGATCAAGTACAAGTTTGCTTTCAAACATTCCTGGGTCAAGATGACTCAGCTTCGTGCCTTGTGTTGGGGATGACTCGACTTCATGCCTTGGGTTTACGCAAAACGACACCAAGGTCTTGGGTATGTGCCTTGGACTTATTCATGAGAATGATGGCAAGGTCTTCTGAGTCAAAGACTATTGAATTGTTGATGTTCCTTATTTTTATCTTGAATGGGTACCAAGGTCTTATGTGTCAAATCCGACCATGTTAGGAGCCACTCGACTCTGTGCCTTGGGTTTACTCAAAACGATACCAAGGTCTTAGGTACATGCCTTAGGCTTATTCATGAGAATGATGCCAAGGTCTTAGCTCTTCATTGCCGAGTTGATGAAGATTGAGTGATGAAGACTACACATAGGTTACTATACAACACATAATATTTCTTATTTATGGAAGGATCTTTATAATTTAACTATATTTTGTGGAGGTATCCTCCGAAATATTTTATATTGTATGATAAACCTGCTATTTTAGCCTTACTCTTCATTAAATCTTGGGTGGAATTTCTTGACTGCTGTAGTGTTTAAATAGCAATGACAACGTCTAATTCTAAGCTAGGTTCGAACACTAGGGATCACCCACTTCCTTAAATAGAGATGAAGAGGCACTATGGTGGGTGCTAATGTTGATGCATGAGTTTCTCAACAGTGGGGTTTAGGACTGATCTTGAAGAGGTTGGGGTCTTTTAATCTCCATTGGTGGCTGAACCCACGATAGGGAGAGAGTCCTGCAAAATTGAAACATGTTAGAGGACCGGAGTTGGGTTCTATGGTGATTCTTCTAACGATCAAGTTAGTTATGATTTGAAGAGGATCAAGGAAATGAACAAGCTCTCTCTCTAAGTGTGCAGAACTTGCGTACATTTAGTTAGTAGGCAATGTACCTATTTATATTGAGCCGGTGGTGGTGTTTATGTAACTTTGGCCGAGTCCAGGTAGGTAGTTGAGTAGGTATATACTATATAGGTGTCAGCTGCAGATGAGATGAGCCACCTATGTATTTAATGTTATGATAGCTAGGGAGGCATGGTGAAGATGGAGGGTGATGAGTTATGAATACTTTGGCGGTGGAGCAATGATGATTTCTGACCATGCATTCACTATGATGATGACTGGTTGTCGATGAGGGATTTGAGAACAAACTGCCTCTTAACTCAGCTTTACAAATAGGCCGACAAAGGGCGCCTTTCTAATCGGCCATCTCAGATTATGAGGTTCTCAGCCCCGTCTTACTAAATGAAGAAGCATGGGCTCATCCTGGACAGTGGGGCTAGAGTGAGGACTTTTTTCAACTCAGCCCTTCCTACTGAGGGTCGAGTGATAACGTTACTGGACTCATCCTGCTTAGGATCGAGTCGAGATAGTGTGCAACTAATCTAGATCACGTGTCGATTCCTGGGAGAGGATTAACACTTTGGTCATCTATAGCATAATAAAGAATCTATCTCGATAGAAGATGTGAAATTATCTTTATTCTCAAAAGAGTTGATGGATAAAGAGTTGACTGGATTCAGTAATGGTAAAGTCAAAGCCCTACATGTTTGATGTAGGAATATGGAACATGGTTCTAACAGTGAAATCAAGTCAAGATCAAAGTCAAAGATCAATAGCAAATTCTATACTATTGTAAGAAGAAAGGTCATGTCATGAATGAATGTTGAAAGCTTCAAAATAAAGAAAAGAAGAAAAGTCAGAGCAAAGAAGACTCTACAGAGGCTAGCATTTTCGAGGATAATTCTGATGATTTTGTTCTCTTGGCTATAAATTCAGGTAGATTCAAGGAAGATTGGATTTTAGACTCCAGTCATACGAATCACATGTGCCCTAACATAAATTAGTTTTCAACCTATAAGTCAATTGAAGTGGAGTTACGCTAATAGAAAATGATTTTCATTGTAAAGTGATTGTCATTGGTTCAGTTGAAGTTAGAATATATGATGGTATTGTGAAGACATTATCAGATGTTCATTATGTTCTTCATTTGACAAAGAATCTCATCTCTCTAGCCACTCTTGAAGCTAAGAAATATTCAACCGTAAGTGAAACTTTGATAGTTGTCAGAGGTGCCCTAATTATCATGAAGGCAAGAAGATGGATTTTTGTGAGCACTTCAAGCAAAAGCATGTCAATTTTAGTACAACTGTGCATTTAACTAAAGCACTTTGGATTACATTCATTCTGATTTGTGGGGTCCCTCGAATATTTCTTCGAAGGGCGATGCTAGATATATACTGACATTCATCAATGATTACTCAAGAAAAGTTTGGATGTACATACTAAAATATGAGGATGAAGTATTCAATCATTTTAAGCAGTGGAAAGCATTGATTGAGAAGCAGACTGATAGAAAAATCAAGAGATTGAGAACCGATAATGGATTGGAATTTTTCTCCTCAGAGTTTGATGAATTCTGTAAAGATGAGGGTATAGTTGGACATCAGACCATGTGTCACAAACCACAACAAAATGATGTTGCAGAGAGGATGAATAGGACTCTTTTAGAGAGAGCTCGTTACATGTTCTTGAATACCTATTTTCAAAAGATTTTTGGGCTGAAGCAGTGTCTACGATATGTTAGTTGGTGAATTGCTCTCCATTCTTATAATTCATTACAAGACACTAGTTATTTGGTCATCCTACTGATTATTCTAATTTAAGAGTATTTGGTTGTCCTGCATAAAAAAACGTTTTGACTGTTTTCGATAAGTTTTCACGAGATTTCTTCTATTCCAGAGGTTCCTAACTACCTAAATGTCATCTCTAAATGTGGTCATATGGTTGTTAACTGAAGATAAGGCTAAATCTATCATTCTTATCCGAAAACCCCCAACCGAAGCCTATAAATACAAGCCTAGGGGCTCATTTCTCAGGGGTGAAAAAATAATCAAGAGGGGGAGGTGTTGCTGGTTTTGTGAGTGCATAGCCACGAATTTCAGAGAGGGTTAACTAGATCTAGGCGATTTCCTGTGCATAAAGAGTAGATATCGAGAGATCTGGGACCTATTCCCCCCTATTCCTCCGGATTTAAGCTTTGTCTTAATCCCGAGAAGAGTCGTAATCTCGCTTGGTCAGGATTAACACTTCTGCGAATACTTCCTTCGTGAAGTAGGAACTTTGATTATGAATCTATCAACCGGATCTGATCTGTGACGGTCCACAGATATCAATGTCCCCAGCACAGACGAAGTTCTCATGCAAACAATAGGCAATAAACATCTATTGTGTGTTGTTTGAAGAAATTGTAATCTTTTATTTTTATTGTTTAAGGAGATATTATAAAACGATCGACTTTTTTATTTGAGTTTAACGACTAAAGCTATAATAGATTCGATGACAATAAAAACAACAATTTCTGACCTAAACATCAGGGAGGATGGCTTGCCGACTCGGGCCTCAGAAGGAGATCCCTAGCTGACTTTCGGACCACCTGGGTCACCGGGGCTGCTGGAGATGTCAATGGTACGCTTGGTGCAACATGAGTTGCTGAAGCTGGAACCATTGCCACTGCTAGGGTTGCTGGTGGCGCCGCTAATGTCACTGCCACTACTATCGCCTTGGCAGTATTCTTGCAGGCTAGAGAATCTTTCATGTCTATGTACCCATGAATCTTGACCATTAATTGTTCATAGGTAGAGCATTGTTTCTTGACGAGTGAGTCGGCTAGCTCATTGTTTGCTAGACCGGCTACAATGCCCGACATGGCGATTGTGCTTCCTGGGTCGTCGACCTCCAGTCGCTTTGCTTGGAACATCTTGAAGTAGCTTCGAAGGCTCTCTCTAGGCTCCTGCCTCATCTGAATGAGCATGTGGGCAGAAAGGTTTTGCTTGGTGTCAACCAAGAAGTGGTGCACAAACTTCTGGCTGAGCTGCTCGAAGCTACCGATGGATTTTTTTTCTCCAGGGAGTTACACCTGAGCTTGGTGCTTCCCGATTAAGTGATGGGAAACACTTGCAAATAATAGCCTCGGGCGCCTGTAGCATGCTCATCATGTCATAATAATTCTGGACATGCTCCGCAGGATCTCTCACCCTTGTACTTCTCTACTTGGGACATTTTAAACTTCTCACTGGCGGCATTCATGATATCGTCGATGAGAGGAGTGTTCCCCCAATGGCTTCGGCTTTTGGTCAGTAAGTCTGATCATAGCCAAAGGCCACATAGGCAGCTGAGGGGCCCGGGCTACATGATGGCGCCAAGGATCTCACCGGGCTCCTATGGTGGTGTGCTCCCTTCCACCACGACTGGGGCTAGGACTTTCCCTAGTCACCTCAGGGTATGGAGGGCAGCGGTGGTGAGGATCGACTCGACGAGTCGGCTGGCACAATGGAGGAGACACGTGGTCAACGAGGCCTCTCTACTATCCAGCATGGGTAATATGCAGAGGCAGAGGAAGCTTTAGCTGGGCTCCTATCAAGGGTGAGTCACTGAAGGCTGGTCCCCTGATGGTTAAGAGGAAACTGAGTGAGCGAGCTGGGGAGGAGCGATCTATTAGAGGAGATTGACAGTGAAGCAGCAAACTGCTGCTGGAAGGATTGAGTGATCCGCTGGGTGGATTCCTCAAGCTGAGCCTATGTGATGTAATTCGGCTATGGATCTCTAGGGATAAGTTGATCAGGCATGTGCCCACAGGCAGACATGATTTTCTTTGGAAAAGAAAGAAAGCCCTAAGGTGGGTGCCAAATTGTTAATGTATGGAATCACACAGTCAAATGAAAGAAGTTAAATGTGTTGTCGGTGGTCCTCTAACTCTCTAAATGTATGGTCTTTGGGCAAGCTGTGCATCCCTGCATAAGTAACAAATTGTTAGAGGGTAGGGTCTGATTCCCTGATTTTTCCTCCGACGGTCAAGTCAGTGGGTGGCTTATGCAAAGAAGTAAAAGGAACTGCAGTAGTTCATTAATTCAGAGAATGGTGGAAAAAGTTTACCTTGTAATGGTGTCACGCCCCGGGTCCACAGGCCCGTTGGCTCATGCAAGCCGTGGGCCCCACCGAGAGCAACTCGATGTTGGCTAAAATCCACCGTTAAAATGTTAGCACTCATCCTACCCTCTCTTCATACTAGTCCATGTGGGACTAAAGTAAGGGTGTCACAGATGGAAAATAGTATCTCCTTTTATAGTAGTGGAAGGAGGGTAGGATGGTAACTTTGGCCGGGCATGGGCTGGCGGTCAAGTTAGCTTCAACTTTATATGTGTCGGCCAAGGAGTGTGTATGTTGGAAAATTGCAATAAAGAGAAGAAAAGAAATTTGACTTTGATTCCTTTAATCTCGGTTACAATTCGATTACAAATGAGAGGAGAACGAATTTGATTCTCCTCTTTGTTTAAATCTGGGTTCTTCACGGTGGCGATGGAGTGCCTCCTTCGATTGCTTGCGTCGAATTTGCTCTCCGTTGATGATCCGACGTTTTGATTCATTGGAATGATTCTTCTCCTCACGATTTGACGTTGTGGAGAACTTGCGTGGAAAGTTTGAAACTCTAGACGAGTTGATAACTCTGAATGAGTTGGAAACTCTTGAAAAAGAGTTAATTTGAACCGATAATCGGTTCTCAAGCCAAGGCCGAAGGCTCTCAAGACTGCTCCCAAAAGATGAATGTTGATCTTCCTTTTGTGCAGTTTTGATCTTCAGAACTCCAACTCGAAGATCCCCAAGAAGAAGCCAAAGATCTCCTCCTCGCTGGCAAGTCTCAGATCCAAAAAGCCAGCTTGAACTCAATTGAGTTTACCCATATTTATAGGGAATTAAGGGGTGTAACCGCCCCCTTAATTCTCTCCATAATGGGGTTGAGAGGGGTGTAACCGCCCCCTTAATCCGCTCCCAAGTGGGGCGGAAATCCCTCAGATCGTGGAGGGAAAACGGTTCCTATAACCGTTCAGCTCTTGCTTGATCGAGTCAAACGCCCACGTTGGCGTTCAGGAACTTAACTCTGCATTTTAGACTGGAGACGCGGAGTTGGGTACCCACTGGGCGTTGAAAAATGCGGGTCCGACCCTAGCGTTTTAATGTTGTAACGCGGGTCTGACTCCCGTGTTTTGATGTTGTAATGTGGGTTCGACCCCAGCGTTTTGATGTTGTAACGTGGGTTCGACCCTCACGTTTTGATGTTGTAACGTGGGTCCGACTCCAGCGTTTTGATGTTGTAACGTGGGTTCGACCCTGGCGTTTTACTGTTGACATACGGGGAGGACCTCTGCGTTTTGAAGAGATTATCACCAAGTAATCTCTGTTGTCATAGCGCTGCAAAGATCATTATTTTGTAATCTTCGTCTTGGCTCCTTGAGAATATGAGAGTCGTCAGATTGTAACTCCCGATGTTGATTGTGAATGTTGTTGAACTAGAGCTCTCATCGGTTGTCATGAAGGTCGTCAGATTGTAACCTTCAGCGATCTACGTGAAAGTCTTCAAATTATAGCCTTCTGGAAGTCGTCAGATTGTAACTTTCATCATCAGTGTTTGATGGGGGATAAGCTATCTATTGTGATTTTTAGACAGCCTACAGAACCCCCTCCAAAGTTTTCAAAAGTTCACGGTTGACTGGGATGAATTTTCGGAATACTTTGGATCTCAACTCTGATCCTGGAGCTGTTGATTCCTTGTCGTAAAGGAGTTGTTCTCTGCACTCGCTTCGAAGGCATCTTGGTTGAAGGGATTTGCCATGTAGGACCTGTGTGAAGGTATGCGCCATAATCCTGCTTCTGGAATGCGGGGGTGGGCCCTGTATTTTAAACTTGAGACGCGGGTCTCACCCTTACATGTTGAATTTGGAACACGGGTATGACCTAAGCGTTCGGTTTTTGCATCGCGGGTCTGACATCGGCGTTTTGACTTGAAACGCGGCTGTGACCTTGGCGTTGTGGTTTTTGCGACGCGGGTCTGACATTGGCGTTTTGACTTGAAACGCGGCTGTGACCTTAGCGTTATGGTTTTTGCGACGCGGGTCTGACATCGGCGTTTTGACTTGAAACGCGGCTATGACCTTGGCGTTGTGGTTTTTGCGACGCGAGTCTGACCTTGGCGTTTTGACTTGAGACGCGTAGGTGACTTTCATGTATTTTTGACTAAGTCTTTGAGACTTGTCTTTCGCTTATCTGTTGCAAGTCTCAGCTCACATCCATTAAGCTAATGGACCTACGAATATGCATAGGATTTTTGGCAAACCCTCAGCCATCAACGGATTTGATAAGCCTTTACCGACTACCGTTTGAGTCGGGCTAGCATGTGGATTGTCTAAGTCCGTTCCACATGTAACGTTGTGCTAAGAGAATGAACTCTCTTAGACTTGATGCTATGATTTTGAATACATAGACTCTGTTATTTTTACGAAAAAAGACTAACCGGCAACGTGTGTTAGGCGTAGACTTATCCCTACTTAGGATTTGGGATAAAGTTCCCCATGCGTGTAAGGCACGGATTTTGGTGTCTTTTTCACGACAAAAGACTAACCGGCAACGCATGTTAGGCGCAGACTTATCTCTAATTAGGGATCGAGATAAAGTCCCCCATGCGTGTAAGGCATGGATTCTGGTGTTATTAATAATAACCTGCTACGATGTTGAATACGTAGACTTCACCATTATTACGGGAATAGGCTACCCGGCAGCATGTGTTAGATGCAGACTTATCTCTAATTAGGGATCGAGATAAATTTCCCCATGCGTGTGAGGCATGGATTTCGGCGTTATTAATAACAACCTGCCACGATGTTGAATACGTGGGTTTTTATCCTTTTTACGGTCAAAGACTCACGGGCAACGCGTATTAGGCGTTGACTTATCCCTTCTTAGGATTCGGGATAAAATTCCCCATACATGCAAGGTATGGATTCAGAGATTATTAATTTAATGATAATCACTGGCTACGATATTGAATACGTAAACTTTGTCACTGTTTCTTCCTGTGTTATTCGAAACACTGAAAGAAAATTAGAAGTGCCAGAGGCGTAGTATTAACTTGGCGTGAATTTTCACTTAGAGTGAAATTCAGAAAATTTTCTTTATTATCACTAGGATAAGTCTAGAAAATATTTAATCCATTAGGGATTTTATAATAAAAACTTGCTATTCTTGTTGAAAAAGGATTAACAAGTTCATTGGGGAGAGTTTGACTGTTAGAGGTGTAATGTTAACCTAACAGTATTTTATAGGCCTATCGCTCTATTGAAGAGAGTGATAAGTTAATTTGTGTTGTCAGAGGTGTGATGTTAACTTGACTGGATTTGTGTTGCGATTGGAGCAACTTTGTGGACTTATCATCCTATTAACGAGGATTGATAAGTGGATTTGTCAGAGGTATGGTATTAACATGATAGGAATTTGTTGCGATCGGAGCAACTTTGTGGACTTATCATCCTATTGACGAGGATTGATAAATGGATTTGTCAGAGGTATGATGTTAACGTGACAGAATTTTGTTGCGATTGGAGCAACATTGGGGACCTATCGCTCTATTGAAGAGGGTCGATAAGTTGATTTGGTTGTCAGAGGTTTGATATTAACATGACAAGAATTTGTTACGACCGGGGTAACTTTGTGGACTTATTGTAGGCGTATAAAATTGCCTATAGGTCCCTTAACATGGCTCGGCACGATGATTCGACAAATCAACGGACGTTCGAGCGACGAGACGATGAGACACGCAAGCAACGGAATACGTTCGCGTGTGGAACCAAACCAACGGTTCGGAAAGTTAACGAGTAGTCCAACAACAAAACGGACTTGAACTCAAACACCGAGGCGGGAATACTGCCAAATAAAGACCTAGGCTATCAAATCAAAGTCCGGACAAATCAAACGAAGAACCGAAAGACGGAAAACACCGGAAAACGACAAAACGGAACACACCCGGGGACTCGGCCTAAACCGAGCCAACCCGGGGTGGCTCGGCCCAAGCCGAGCCACCCTGGGGTGGCTCGGCCAAAGCCGAGCCACCCTGAGGTGGCTCGGAAGCCGAGCCACCTCAGGGTGGCTCGGCATGAGCCGAGCCACCCTGAGGTGGCCCGACTCCCCCCCCC
>BQKN01014432.1:0-19812 GCA_022839385.1 Asparagus kiusianus | reverse complement strand
CACCCACTTGAGCTTTAGTATTTCATATCAAGTAAAATCGGGTTGTGGGAGTATTTCATTAAGAGAGACTTATATTTCGTTCTTATCTATTTAGAGAACAAAATCCTTTATTCACACTTATTGTTTAAACATGTTGTAATACACAATGATACTTAGAGGAGTGGTTCGGAAAGATCGGGGTTAATTCTAACAGGAGTGGTTTGATCGTAAATCCTTGGGAGAGGTTATAATTTCAAACACTTGAGGTAGACACGGGTAGTCCAACACTTAAAAAAGTGTGGTTTCTGTGATTGACATTGTGTGAATTGTAAAAGTTATCATTAAACTTTGGAAACAGTTTGGTGTAGCTCTTGAGTGATAGTGGATATCTCCTCGAGGTGAGGAGTGGAGACGTAGGTCAAGGGTTGACTGAACTCCATGATCATATCTTGTGTTTGCGATTATTTTTGACACACTATTATTCTTTACATCTTGTGCTTATGTTTGTATCGCCTATTGTCTCATTATTTATCCTTACATATCTCTTTGTATATCATATTGCTTGGATATTGATCTATAAGTTTTAATTTAGCATCATAATCGGATTAGATTAGCTTTATCCTATTCACCCCCCACCCTCCCTTTAGGATTCTTTCAAGCTATACCTCATGGCGAGCATCATAGCAAGAATAACACCTTGATTGACATGTGGCTCTTTGGCTGGGAAGGCATAATGTCGCCCATTGACCAAATTGAAAGGAATACTGTGAGCAGAGTCAATTTGAATATCAGTTACTTGGCTTGATAGTGGAAACATTTGAATTTATCCTCATATGGAACCCACATTCATCTGGCTCGGCATTATGAAGCACCTGACCCTCTTTGATAGTCCAAGTCTCAACTTTAGCCTTTGTCGCTGGATACATTGAATCGACGTTCCCCTTCTTACTAATATTGGGGAATAAATACTAATCCCAAGAGATTCGAGTAACAGTAGAGTCATGCATAGCATTTGCAACAACCCTCTGATAGATAAGAAAGTGGCAAACCAACTCTCTAAACACCTCTATGAGATGGGTGTTCTGCTTAAAAGTTTCTAACTTTGTATTGGTATGGAAGACCTCTTCATATGGAAGGTCTCTTATTAGCAGCCGTGACACTTCGAACATTTCATCTAGAGTGATCGCGATTTCACCTGTTAGGGTAAAAACAGTGTGGCTGTTAACATTTTATAGCTCCAAAATGATGTACAATAGAGGTGTAGAAATTTTCATGCTGTATTGATGGTGTGTTGTGAATATGTCGAGATGGCAAGTGTACAATCAAGTTATAGTGTAGAAAAATGTCGAATCCCACATGGAAGGTGTTGTAGAAATTAATAAAAGTGATTCTTAAGATGTGTGTGTGACAATTAGGAGTGAAACAAGTGACTTGTGGAGAGATAAAGAGAGTGGTTGAAATTATAAACAAATGAAAACAAAACAAGATTGAGAGGGGAGAAAGAAAGATGAAGAAAAGGGAATAAAACCAAGAAGCAAGTAAAGAAAAATCAATAACAAAGAGGAAATTCAAGAAATTAAAGATGAAGGATTCAATTAGAGATAAGAGGAAATTCATGAGCTACTCTTTTTTTTATCACATTTTACTTTAGATTTATTAAGTATAGATTATCCTACCACTTAAGGCAATCATAACCTATCCTATTATTATCCAAGTAAAATACTCATGAAAAGAACAACAACTAGATAGTAATTCTTGAATTCATTAGCATAACATATCCTACCACTTAAGGCAAGCATAGATCATCCAATTCTTCTTCTACCAATTAGTTCTCTAGTTGGTTATCCTAAACATGATCATTTTAAGCATAAGAGAGTAATCCACAAATTATAAAATAAATAGAACTAGTTTCATGCAATTCTAGAATTCCTACAAAGATTTACATCCACATCTTAGAAAATAAAAGCAAAATAAAAATTAAAGAGTATGAAGAAAGGAAAATAAACTAATTACAAAAAGGGGAAAAATAAGAACAAAAAAGTAAAGATCTAAGAAAAGAACAATAAAGGAAATCTAAACTATGCAAAATAGTAAATCTATACTACAAGATAAATGCAAGAAATTAAAGACATTGAAAATAAATTTATTCTACCATGCATCAAAATAAATCTAATTCAAGAGGGTTCTAGCCCCGTGAATATCTAAAGCACGAAAGAAAATATTACAAGAAAATAAAAAGAGAAAAGAGATAATTTACATGCCAAGAGGGTTCTAGCCTCTTGATGAAGGCAATTCTTCATCTTGATCTCCAGCTTCATCTCATCTTCATCTTCATGATCAAACAAAGAGAAGAAAAGAAAAAAATGGAGAAGTAAATTTTTTTATATTAATTCCAATAAATAGTTATAATTTTTGAAAAGTCTTCTCAATTAAGAGTAACCCTGCACTGTAAATAGAGTTTATATAAAATTTTCACATTCTAACCCCTCACTCTCTACTCCTGTTTATAGCCTACAACAATGAATAAGAACCCTTAGATGAAACTTGGAGAACAAGAATTAACAAATCTACTTTTATCGACTACCAATCGGTTTGCCGACCGATTGGTTCTTAGCAGATTAGTTTTTTATTGATTTCTTGATCCGATTTGTTTATGAATCCTTGATGTAGAATCTGATATAATACACACTAAAACACTAGAGGGGGGATGAATAGTGTTCTTTTAAAATTTTTGCAAAGTAGATTATAAATTGCAAGAAAGATAACAATAATCACAGAAAATCACAATCACAAACACAAGTTTTTATACTAATTCCACCTCCACGGTGTACATCCAATCCCCAAGCTAATCCCGCTTGAGAGCTCTACTATGATTTTGAAAAACTATTACAAAATCAAAAGCAAACCTCACCAATTTGCAAGACCATTGAAATTGCACATAATCTTTACACCAAGAGATCACCTCTCACACCCGAGAGAACTTTTCTTAAAGCAAAAACACAATTCCTATAAGCCTTGAATGTGTAGTGAAGTGCAGCAGTGGCTTAGGAACCTTTTTAATCTCTAAACAATGCCTAATCACTTTGAATATATGATGAAGATCAATGGCTATTTTAGAAATCACTTGTTCTCAACACATAGGCAAAAATCAGAATTTTAGAGCTCTTGAGAATGCACAAATGTTAAAGCTTATGGATAGGAATGATGATAGGCAGTTGCTAAACTTAATACCTATTTATAGCCCTTGAAAAGATAAGTTTTTAAACCCAATAAATGGATTAAAACAACTATAAACAGTCAGTAATTCAAACTCCAAACAGTCAAAAAAAACTATCTCTATAGCAGACTATAACCATTAGTAGTCGACTACTCCAAGTTCAAACAGACTCTGTGAAGTCAGAATATTTCTTAGTAGTCGACTACTATAGTCATTTGTTGACTAAACTATAAAGACAAAAGTTATAGAATTCGGAATTGACTCTTAGTAGTCGACTACACTATAATTTTACATAAACTGGAATTATGTCTGACTCTTTACTAGTCGACTACTATCACTATTAACTGACTACATTGTAATTTGACAGAAACTTATATTTTTGACCAAGGCTTTAGTAGTCAACTACTAGTCTTATTGGTCGACTACTAAGGGGTGAAAATGATATAAATGAATTATTTTGAGACTCATTCTTTTACTATAAACTCTAATGGTTAATATAGGGGATTTCTATTGATAACCACACACTAAGCATGTGTTTGTGTGTTCTAAACACTATGTGTGTGTATGTGTTGTAAGTGATCAAGGTTTGTACAATAAATCTAAGTAAAGAAAATGAAAATTTATATCATAACGTTTATGCACTTCATCTTCTTTACTTCATATTGCATTGAACTCATCTTGCACTTTTGCTCACATATCTTGAGCTTATTTGAAGTTGATATTTGTATTGATATGTTAGTGCACAATAATACACATAGTGAAAAAATTATTATCATTAAAACTATATCTTGGGGACATGATATCCAACATTCTCCCCCTTTTTGATGATAACAAACAATTTATGCACATGTAAGTATATCAAAAAGAATTAAACATTTATAAACATTATATATTTACTCTCCCTACATAAAAGCATATTAGAGTCTACAATAGTATCTTTAATTGCATAAAATTCTTATATCATTCTCCCTCTTTGTCATTAACAAAAAGAAATAATCATTTTATTCTAAACATGTCATAATTTCTTCTTCATGAGCTAACACTTCAAAAAGATCATCCAGATTGTGAACATAGTCCATTACTTGACCCATCCATATAGGTTGGCAAAGACTTGCCATAAAGACCAAAAGTTCGACAACTTCCATCTTCACAATCTATTTAGAACATGTAGCTCATGATCATACTAAGCATAATAATACTAAGCACGATAATATAACACATTAAGCAAACTTAGTAGCAACTTACAACACATTACATAAGTCTTAAACAAATCAAACAACTGGCACATAGTTTTAACATAATTAAACAAACAAACACACTAAGGACTAAATTGTTTTTGACTCATAAACTAAAACTAGTTCAAGTAATAATTGATGCATGCATGATCTTCTAACTTGACGGGCCTGGAGGAGGTTGATTTCCTTGGAAATACGCACTGAGGTTCAGATCCAAGTTATCCAACTTCTTGTTTATTTCTTCTTGATCGCTCAAAATGGAAGAATTATGAGTATAGAGTGCTCATTGTCTAGTCTCTAACTCAAGTATACGAGCATATAGGGTATTATATTGAGCATATGAGAAGCATGAGGGTTTAGTTTGCATACGTGATGGGATGTGGCTTGAAGAGGGTCCTACTTCATTAGAAGATTGTGGTATGTCTTAGGGAATTTGTTTTTTTTGTAGGGTGAAGCTCATCTTGAGGATTTTCTTCATGGATTTTAAAATTTGTCAACTTCATCCTTGTTAGGGCATTGGAATCAAAATACTCGATAGAACAAATCATAGAATTTTCAGAAACAAGGTTGACATGAAAAGCCTCAAAAATTCTAGTTAGAAAGACTCCAAATAGAAGAGATCCTCTAGGGATAACTAAAAGATTCTCGTAGAACACCTCAGCCCAATTTACTTGTATATTATCCATAATAGCATACAGGGCTTTAGATAACTCTAATGAGATGAAATGAAATCTCCCAGTCTTTGGAAACAAATTATAAGCAAGAATACGGGCTATAAACTTAGGAATAGGTCTAAGCTTATTTGAATGATTCAGTGGTTTTCCATGACCAGGGAGAAATATATTATTAGAAAGCAACTCATAATCTGACAATCATACACTACTAAGACAAACATCTTGGTAAGGAATGTTAAAAAAATTTCTAAGTTTCTTTGGAGTTAAATTAATCTCAATTCCTTTAACAAGAGTTTTGAGTATATCGCGTTTGTTATCAGATTCAAGACGAGTGATGTTTATATAAAACAATTAAACTAATAGAGGATAATGTTATCTTTTTACTTTCAGAAGAAAATATCTTATGTAGTCCAACGTTTTCAAAATAAGATTTGAAATTATTGGTTACAAAGTCATCAAACTTAATGAATCTACCCGATAGAATCTCATAAGTTTGGTATTCTTTGAATTTCTTGAGCAAACTAGGTTCTTTTAGGTACATTGAGTAGTCTTCAACAACATTAGAAGGACCAGACCTAGACCTCATTGATCTAGACATGATTCAAGTAAGGAATTTAAAAAAGATCAAGTGTAGAAGACTTACCAAACTGTAGATGCCCTAGGAGATGTTAGTAGTCGGCTAATACTATTTGTAGTCGACTACTAGAACTGACAGACTCGATTGAAATGAAAAATAGAAGGGGAGATGATGCCCTAACCTGGTTGTCGTTGAACTAAAGAGGGGAGAGGGTTCTTGCTGTTTTTGGAGAGTGAGTGAGTGGGTAGTTATTGATTTAGGGAAGTTTTCTTATGTGAAAAATCAATGGCTAGGATTAAAACATGAATTCAAATGTATGGACATGATTTGATCTTAATAGAAGTTGATTTAGGGCTAGATTTCATTAGGTAAAAAAATAGTGGTTGAGATTAATTTGACTTAAGTTTAATGGGTATTGGGTTTTGGGTTTGGTGGGTAAATATCCAATATGCTCAAAACTATGTAAATGTGAAACTGCCAGTGTATGTAGTCGACTATATCTCTTATTAGTCGACTACTCTACAGTTGGTAGAAAACTGAGAATCGATTTGAACTTGGATTAGTCGACTACTAATACTATTCGTCGATTAATCTGTAATCGACAGAAAGATGTTTATCTGTTTTCACTTCTAATTAGTCGACTACTCCGCCTATTAGTCGACTACTAAGAAAATAATAGAATGTGATATATGCAATGCTTATGCATGTAGTCGACTACTAATATAATTAGTCGACTATTAAGGGTGTATATGCATATGTAATGATTTTAAATATTAATTTAAATCTTCAATTGAACATATACCTAATTCCCTTCTTAATATAATATAAATTTCTTCTTTTAATGGTTTTGTTAATATATCTGCTATTTGTTTACCAGTAGATATAAATTCTAATAAAATATCATCTTTAAGCACATGATTATGTAAGAAATGATGTCTAATGTTAATGTATTTTGTACGTGAACGTTGAATAGGATTTTTAGATAAATTAATAACACAAGTATTATCACACATTATGGAGGATTTGGCACAAACTATACTTGTGACGCCCCTACTTTCATACATGGCTGTGGTCCAAGATAAACCCAAAGATGTCAAACTTGCCATGCACCCACACTGTGCAATAATAAGTTTTACCAGTCATAGTAATATCCTCTAGTGGAATTAAAATAAAGTGTACGTACAAAACAAGCAGTATATACATAACATAACGTATCACATAGTATTCACGCAAATGATGCAAATGTCGGGACGAGGATGCGGTCTAGATAAAACTCGTACCCGGAGAGCTGGGCAAGCAGAGCCCGAGTCGCAGCATGCTCCAAAGTATCTGATTGATTTCGTAATGCCTATCACAAAAGCAAAGACTATCAACACTCAAGGAGCGAGTAACGATCCACATTACATTTTCTGGAGTTCCACTACCAGTTGTACTAGTCGTGCCTATTGAAGAGGTAATACTAATGATAATACCTTCACCACAACCAGCTATTGATAGAGTCGTAGAGCAGGAGACTTGGCTCGGTAAGAATAAGAAAGACATCAGATACTGAGACCATCATAGTTTCAGGGCGTATCGGATTTATGTGTAGCCTATAAATGGAAGAAATATGTGAAGATTTCTTAATGTTGATTTAGTACTAAAGTAGAGTTAGATGTACAGTCTAGAGGATATCACCGGAGGATGGTACCGACTTTAGATTTGAACCGGAGCAGCGAATACCGCTTATTTGGGAGAAATTTGTTTGCTTCTTTGACAAGCAGTAGAACTAGTCCGGTTAAAGTAAGGAGATATGCATGTAGTTAATTATAGAATCATGACTAGCATAACAATAACAAGGGCAAGAGACCTATTTCAGAACCCGGAAAGCCCCAGCAGTGGGTTAAGGATTTTTACCGACAGCAACAAGGACAACATTAGAAGAGAGCACAACCTACAACATGATTTGAGAGTGCCCCAGCAGCGCAAAATTCGGTGTACATGTTACAATTGTAATAAGATCGGACAAAGAGTGAATCGGACAAAGAGTGAAGGATTGTCACAGTACACCAGCAGGAGGCCAGCATGACAGAGGTCAGAATCAGTGGTCTCAAGGCTGCAATTACGGCAAGTAGTAGATGATTTGAGGCACCTCCAGCCATCTCAATGATTGAAGGGCCAATATGTCAGATTCGTGCCATCTAGGGGATTCCCGAGGGACAGACAGTCCCATATGTTACACTGCCATCAGCGTAGCAATTGCCAGCCACCGGTAGGGTTTATGCAGTCGTACCGCGTGATAATTGTACGAGCGGAGCTTTCTTAGTGATATCCTTTCTAGCTCAGATCTTGTTGATTCAGAAGCTTCGCATTCTTTTATCTATCATGATGTCATGATTAGACATTAGGTTGTAGCGCAGCTTTTAGGCGTTCTATTATCAGTTTCTATTCATTTAGGAGAGGTGTCTCTCTTAGAGAGTATCTATAGGAGATGTGACGTCAGTTTAGACGAGTCTGAGTCCATGGTCGATTTAATCATCCTACGAATGTCCGATGTTTGATGTTATTCTTGGTATGGATTGGTTATCATTCTACCACGTTAGTATAGACTGTTTTGCAAAGACATTCAACTTTTGAGCATTCAATGAGTTTGTATAGATAGTAGCAACCTCATAGGGTAACAAGAATGCGGAGTTATTTCTGGCATACGTCGAGGTAGTGATGATATAGGATCAGGGTGCAGATTTGAGCGAGACCAGAGTCGTCTCAGAGTATCAGGATGTCTTTAGGACATACCGAGATTTCCTACAGTGAGAGAGGTTATTTTCCTACATCGAGTTGTAGCAGGCACCGTACCGATATTCCGAGCACCCTATCATATGGCACCCGCTAAGATGAGGGAGCTACAGACTCAGCTAGATGAGTTATTATCTTAGAGTTTCATTTCCAGAGTCATTGTCATGGGAGCACCGGTCCTCTTCGTGGAGAAGAAGGACGGTAGTATGCAATTATGTATCAATTTTAGTGAGTTGAGCAACATCACTTCCCGGATCAGGTATCCACATCGAGGATTTATGACTTGTTCGACTAGCTGTGGGGAACATAACATTTCTTGAAGATTGATTTTCGTTCTGGTTATTTTCAGTTGCGAGTGTGGGGAATGGCTATTCCCAAAATCGTTTTTCTGACTCGATATGGTTCTTTCGAGCTTCTTGTCATGTCATTTGGGCTGACCAATCCACCTGCGGTATTCAAGGATTTTATGAACCAAGGTTTTCATCCATGTTAGGACCAGTTTGTGGTCATTTTATCAATGACATCCTTATCTTTTCGAGATTAGAGGTAGAGAACGAGCAACATCTTCGTTTGACATTGCAGACTTTATAGGAGCATCAGTTATACGCCAAGTTTAGCAAATACAAGGTTTTGGCTATCTGAGATCAGATTTTTGGCCATGTTATTAGCAAAGAGGGCATTGTAATGGATCCAGCTAAAGTGAAAGCAGTACTTGATTAGGAGGCACCGAAGACAGTTATAGAGATTCGTAATTTTTAAGGTGTGGCCAGCTATTATAAGAAGTTCATTCAAGACTTGTTGAAGATTGCAACACTAATTACACGCCTTACGCATAAGGGTGTACAATTTGTTTGGGGGCACGGAGTGCCAGGAAGCCTTTGAGACTCTAAAGGTGAAATTGAATACAGCGTCAGTAATGGTTATTCAAAGCAATGATAAAATATTTATCGTCTACACGGATGTATAGTTAGCGGGTCTAGGGGGTGTTTTGATACAGACTCAGAGAGTATTAGCTTATATTTCATGAAAGTTGAGACGCATCGTACCAGATACACAGTGCATCCAGGCATAACGAAAAATGTACAAGGATAAAGAGCCATTTTTGGAGGAGCTTCTAGGATTCGTTCGGTAGCTAGTTGTTGTATTCTAGTATTCTCCAACCGCAGACAAATGGACAAACAAAAAAAATGAACCGAGTATTAGAGGACATGTTGCGAGCATGTGTTATTGACTTTTAGGGTAGTCGGGAGAAAAACATTCTTTTGATTTAGTTGAATATAACAATAGTTGTCAAGCAACTATTAGCATCACACCATATGAGGCATGGTACAGGAGGCCTTATAGATTACCTTTTTGTTGGGCAGAACCAGAGGATAGCCTATTGTTTGTATCAGGACTTGTGAGATAGACCTTGAAGAAGGTAGTAGAAATTTAGGAGCGCATTCTTGCAGCACAGAGTAGACAAAAGAGTTACGCCAATTAGAGGTGACGATCATTAGAGTTCCAGGTAGGGGACTATGTATTATTAAAAGTATCACCAATAAAGAGAATTTAATGTTTTAGTAGATGGGGAAAAGCTTGCCCTGATGTATATTGGTCCGTTCAGAATTGTTAAGCGCATTGGAACCGTTTCGTATCAGCTAGATCTTCCAACATCGATGTCTCTATAATTACCTATGTTAAAAATCTATTGAACCCTATAATTACCTATGTATACCGAAGGTGATTTTCCCAGTCAGACTAGGTTTCCTGGTTCGGGTGAAACGAGTTTGTTTCGGGTTTGTCTCTATAATTACCTATGTTTTTTCACAAAAAATCCTCTCTTTTATCATATCTCTGAACCCTAGTAGCCACCCTCTCCCCTCAAAAACCCTATATCTTTTTCTTATGAATTTTGAGAGCTTTGTAAAGCACAATACCAACATGAGGGAAAGATTATCAACATGTGGCAAGAGAGAACGGGTTGTTTGCACTTGTGGATTGCTTGTTGTTTGTTTCAGAGGCTTGCACATGAGCTTAAGGCAAGATTATCTGCATCCAAACCTTACTCGTAGTTTAAAACATCTATTTATGAAGTAATATGGTTATTTTGATACTTAGATCTAATTTTAACATGATAAAAAAATATTTTTGATATAAAATCTTAACCCGATGTTAGATCTACATGTTTTTCTTGTTGTTTATAATAGAAACATGATCATGATCATTAGGGTTGTTTAAAATTTTGTTTTTAACTTGTTAATCATGTTCTAATCATGTTTAAACCCTAATTTGATGTTTAATTGAGATTATATATTGATTAAAGATACTTAAAACCTAGGTTTGTGGAATATAAGAAATATGAGCGAAAACCAAGAGTTTTGTTAATTATGTTAAACATGTTAGGAAATCATGTTCTAATCGAGGAATTTTGTTAATTAGGTTGTTTAACCCTAATTAGATTAACCCAAGAGTTTGAATCATGTTCAAGATAATTTTTATAAGTAATTATCAAAGGTTAAGTGTTGTTATATATTTCGTGATAAAAAAGTTTTATTTTTGAAAAGTTATGATATCGTAAATTAACAAAACCTGAAAACTTGAGAAAGAAGATTTGTTCTCTGGTAGGTCGATTGGTGCCCTAGGGGCGATCGACCGATAAATCTCTGTTTATGCACGTTCCTAGTCCGGTCGACTGGCACCTCTGGGGCGGTCAACCAGTCTGCCTCTTTTGAGTTTCCTGAGTGTTGTTTGCTTGCATTTAGGATGCGATCGTGGGGTGGGAGCCGCATGATGATACACTTACAGCCTTGAGTACACACGTATAGTGTCGTGGCACACATATGAGTATCCTGAAGGTGATTATGACAAGTGTTGTTCGATTAGCTTGAAAAAAGATATACATGCATTGTAATATACTGCTTGTTGACTATTTTACACATGAGGTAGTCGTGAACACGAGTTGTGGATCCGCACGTCGAGATATGTGCGCGGGTGTTGAATACACGTTTTGTTTGAGTCGTGTCACATGTTTAGAAATTCTTCAATTTGTGAAGAATTTGAGGAAACTAATTCTAAGTTAAATCTATCATTTTTATTTTTCAATATCTTATAGTTAGCATTTAAATCCTTAAACTTAATATAAAGTTCATTAAAAGTATCTAATAGTTCTCGTGCCATGAAGCACATGTGGGTAGATTTTTCTCTTTCTTGTTCTTCGTCGGAGAGGATGAATCATCACTATCATCCCAAGTCACTGCCATAGCCTTTTTCTTCTTATTCTTGAAGTTGTTGGAATTTGTGGACTTTGATTTGACTTGAAAAGTGGACAATCCTTCTTTATATGACCTAGCTTATTACAATTGAAACACAAAGACGAGTCATTAGTATTATTAAATTTATTAGATTTAAACTTACCTTTCTTTAGAAATCGTTTGAATTTCTTCGTGATCAATGCAATATCCTCATCATCTTCATCGAATTCATCGGTGTCAGAGGATGCATTGAAGACAAGTATATTCTTCTTCGTTGGTTCATTATCCTTCTTTCTATCTTCAAGTTGAGCTTCATATGCCATCAAATTTCCAATAAGGTCCTCTACGGTGAGAGTTGATAGATCATTGGCTTCTTCAATCGTCGTAGTCTTCTTCTCCCATTCCGGTGTTAGTGCTCTTAGATTTTTCTTACCATCTCAACTTGAGTATATTCTTTGCCAAGTCCATTTAAGGAGTTAGTATTATCCGTAAACCATGTGAACATCTCCGTGATGGTTTCATTCTCTTTCATTTTAAATAGTTCAAACCTATGAACAAGAACATAAATTTTTGTTTTTTTTACTTTATTAGTTCTTTCATGTGTTACCTCAAGAGTGTGCCAAATTTGATGTGCTGATGTAGAGGTAGACACTCGATTGAATTCATTATTGTCCAATGCACAATATAGTGCATTCATCGCCTTAGAGTCCATATTTACATTTGTCCTTTGAACAACGGTCCATTCTGTATATGGAGTGGTTGGCTTCGTAAATTCAGTCTCTACAATGTTTCAATGTTCGTAGTCAAGAGATTAGAGGTAGGTCGTCATCCAGCACTTTTAATAGTTGTAATTTGTGCTATAAAAGATTGGTGGTCGATGTGTGGAATGTCCCTCTTTGAATTGTGATGTATTTGATGTACTTACCATTTTTTACAGTTCTCTGATACTAAGTGTAGGATCTGATCTAATGTACACTAAAACACTAGAGGGGGGTGAATAGTATTTTTTTAAAAATTTTGCAAAGTAGATTATAAATTACACAAAAGATAGCAATAATTACAGAAAATTACAATCACAAACATAAGTTTTTATACTGGTTCCACCTCTCCGGTGTACATCTAGTCCCCAAGCAAATCCCGCTTGAGAGTTTCACTATGATTTTGAAAAATTATTACAAAATCAAAAATAAACATGACCAATTTGGAAGACCATGCAAATTGCACACAATCTCTACACCAAGAGATCACCTCTCACACCCGAGAGAACTTTTCTTGAAGTAAGAACACAATTCCTATAAGCCTTGAATGCGTAGTGAAGTGCAGCAGTGGCTTATGAACCTTTTTAATCGCTGAACAATGCCTAATCACTTTGAATATATGATGAAGATCAATGGCTATTTCAGAAATCACTTGTTCTCAACATTTAGGCAAAAATCAGAATTTAAAAACTCTTTAGAATGCACAAATGTTAAAGCTTATGGATAGGAATGATGATAGATAGTTACTGAACTTAATACCTATTTATAGCCCTTGAAAAGACAAGTTTTAAAACCCAATAAATGGATTAAAATGGCTATAAAGTCAGTTAATAATTCAAACTTCAAACAGTCAAAAATCTGTCTCTGTAGTCGACTATAACCTTTAGTAGTCGACTACTCCAAGTTCAAACAGACACGGTGAAGTCAGGATATTTCTTAGTAGTCAACTACTATAGTCAGTCGACTATATTTTAAAGATAGAAGTTCTGGAATCAGGAATTGACTCTTAGTAGACGATTATAACTCCTAGTAGTCGACTACACTATAATTTTACATAAACTGGAATTCTGTCTGACTCTTTACTAGTCGACTACTATCACTATTAGTTGACTATACTGTAATTTGACAGAAACTTATATTTTTGACCAAGGCTTTAGTAGTCAACTACTAGTCTTATTGGTCGACTACTAAGGGGTGAAAATAATATAAATGAATTATTTTGAGACTCATTCTTTAACTATAAACTCTAATGGTTAACATATGGGATTTCTAATATTAACCACACACTATGCATGTGTTAGTGTGTTCTAAACACTATATGTGTATATGTATTGTGAGTGATCAAGCCTTGTACAATAAACCCAAGTAATGAAAATAAAAAAACTACATTATGACATTTATGCACTTCATCTTCTTTACTTTATATTGCATTGAACTCATCTTGCACTTTTGCTCACATATCTTAAGCTTATTTGAAGTTGATATCTGTATTTGATATATATATGCATGTGTGTGTGTGTGTGCACGCGTGTGCGTGTACATATATCCTGAAAAATATTTAGATCAAGACAAGTTGAAAAATTATTTTCAACTCTAAGCAAAGCATGAAAAAATTTCATTACTTCAATTAAAAATCTGAGTTAAGGCTTAAGGAAAGTATATTACTTTCAAAATTATTTCTAAAAAAATTTGTTTAGAGTTATCAAAAAAGGTGAATTTGAGTACATAACGAACTAAGGATTAGAAAATTTAAAATTTATCAAATAGATCAATTATTAATCACCTCTATTAAGTTGGTAAATGATACTATTTTTATGAAAAAGGAAAAAGTTGATAATAGAAAAAAATTGTAAGATAAATAGGAAAAATGACTAAGACAAAGATAAAAATTGACTAGTCCCCCACCCCCACACCTAAATTTTTACATTGTCCTTACTGTAATTTCTATGATGCACAAAGTAAAACAGATAAGAAATGAAGAACTTACATTTGTTCTGTCAACCTAAAATAATGATGAAATAATAAAATCTGTAATTACCTTTGGTATGAGGAGGATAAAGTTAAAATTTTATTCTTTTCTTTTTCTTTTTTTCCATATTTTTTCATTACATCTCTTTTTTCATAAAATCTATAATCTCATAACATCTCTTTTTTCTCATTTTGTTTTTTTTCAAAAGAACAAAAAACTCTCAAATGAGAAAAGAATAAATTAGTTTTATTATTTGTACTATTATGAGATTAAAAGTGAACATACAGAATAACAAATTGAGCATGAAAAGCTCATATTCTACATCAAATGCTACCTTACTGATGAAAATTTTACCTTGAATTTTAAAGAAGTCTAAGATGATGAACTCAAAAAGGTGCTTAAATTCTGTGTATTCCGAAGGTTCTAATAATTTTTACAGCAATTGATGATAGGTATCAATGGTGTTATGCATTTTGAAAGCCTTTTTACAACTGGTTCCATATTAATGAAAAATTATCTTAACACAACTGGTTCTTATTTACACGATTCCTCAAACCCATGATTTATAGTTGAGGTATGAAAATTTGGTTGTTGTATGTATTCTAGGATCCCATGTTCATCCACAAATAGTTCTTCAAAACTAAAATTAGATAAATATGTATCAAAAACAGTTCCTTTGTTTTGTGAGACTAAATCTAATCCTATTGTTTCAAACATCTTCATTTCCACACCAAAATTTTTCCCAAGAGGTCGGATACTACTTGAGTTGAAACTAAAGATGGTGGTGTTGGCCTTCTTGTTTTGATGATGTTTAACAAACAATTTACTTCTATTATTGTTTGTCTAGTGTTTGTGTTTTTGTATTTATTCTAGGCAAACAACGAGTTGGAGGATGGATGGAATTACGCATTCACGATCATATCCAATGGAGGTTGGAGAAATTGTGGAGTGAAGCTTATGCAATTCAAGTTCAAGATCCAAATTCAGCTTCATCCGCATAGTGTACCAAGTTAAGCTTATTGAAGATCAAGATCGGTATGGGTAATCTAGTTTAGGTTTTATATTATGTGTGTTAGATACTCTAAGCTCAATATCATATACACACATATTTTATTGATTTCCTTGTATATATATGTAGTCATATATATATACAACACAAGTTTTGGTTTTTATGTTTATAAATATGAAATTATATATTTCATATTGTGATTTGGTTTAACTACTTAGATATGAAACAAATATATTTTCATATACATACTCATATGTTTCATTTTCTATTGTATTTGTAAAAATATTATATTCTTAGTTTTTGGACTTAACAATAATCATATACATATTTTATTAAGTCTACATAATCATTGTGTAAAGTTTCAAAACATGGTTTAGCCAAAATGTCAAAATTCACATGTTTATATTTTCTTGTTTTGCCCTATTTTGTAAAATGATGATATTTTTCATTTAGAAAGTCCTTTTTGGAAACCAGTCTTTGTAGCATGTTTATTGTCATGTCTACAATCATTCCACAAAGTTTTACATTTTTTGGATTTTATTTGATATTTTTAAACAGTATTTTAAAATCAGCATTTCATATATCAGTTCACGGTCGACCGCCACGATCGACCGCGCCTGAGTTCATTCGTCAATGTGCAGTAGAAACTTTCTCGGTCGACCGCCGCGGTCGACCGTGAGCTCGAGATTTACCACGGTTGACCGCCACGGTCGACTGCAGAAGTCTCTGGACTTTTTCTTCGTTTCTGAGCTGGCTCGCGGTCGACCGCGAGTTTTTCCACGGTCGACCGCTGTTCACTCCAACGGCTCTTTTTGTACAGAATCATATTCCTAATTTTTTGGGATTTTTGTTGTTTTGTTTGGGGTTTTTCCTGTTGTTTTCTCTTCCTATATATACCCCCCAAACCCCTTCTATCTTTGCAACCCAATGGATAGTTTTAAAGAAGTTTAAAAGAGTTTTGAAAAGGGTTTTAGTTGGGTTAAAAGTCTGTTTAGTTTGTGAAGATTGTTTTACAAGTGGAGAAGATCTCATCTACAGTGTTTGAACTTCATCTTATTCCTCCTCTCCAACTTGATTTTCAGAGAAGAATTCCTAAACTCTATTTTCTAGCTACTTATCATTTTTGTTCATAATTTCTAGATTTTATATTGAGTTTAGTAGATTTGATTTCACTCATTGTTTACACACACCTACATGAGCTTATTGTATTTTTATACATAGTATATTTGGGTTGGTGCGAGTTGTAACAATTGAGTGTGAGCTTTCATTGGGTTCTCATCCATATTAGAGAACAATCATTTGTTGTATTTGTGCTTATTGTGAGATACACTTGTACACCGAGAGGAGTGTGTGGTGAGAGTCGGGGATCGTCTCAAGAGGAGTGGCGTCAGTTAACGAACCTAGGGAGAGGTTGTAACCGAGCACTTAAGGGAGACACGACTAGGTTCAATACTTGTGAGGGTGTAGAGTGGGTTTGCAAGAGTGTGAGTTGTAGAGTTTTAGGTTAGCTAGAAAACCGAGTGTGTAGAAGTTCCGGCTTCCAAACCGGATTGTGATAGTGGATTTCTCCCCGGGAGTGGTGAGCGGAGACGTAGGACGGAAGGTCCGAACTCCGTGATCATTTGAGTGTGTTTGAGTTTGTCATTGGTGCATTTATCTTATATTGCTAATTGCCTATTACTCTTGTATATTTTGCCCTATCATATTTGTAGTTTGATTATATCACCCTTGTGTTAGTTTATATATCATTGCATACACTTTCATCATATTGGATATATCTCATTGCTCATATTGCTTATCCTCACTCACATATCATGTTGTATTTCATACTTACTAGGATAACTTGTTTTTATTAGCATAAAATCAGATTAGATTAGCATAAGACCCTAATCACCCCCCCCTCTAGGGTCTAACAATTGGTATCAGAGCTTGGTGCTCTTTGATTTAAGAACTAATCGCCTTGAGTTAAAGATCCAAGTTATCTTTTTGTGCTAATCCATTTTTTGATTTTTGCTTTGCTTGCATATATATACATTATGGATATGCGCGGTGCACCTTGTTTAGGTTATTTCATGAATGTTGCTCCTTGTTTAGATAATTTCTCCTATGCTCAATGGTGTGTTAGATTTAAGCTATTTGTTAGATCTAAACATTTTGAATCATGGGAAATTATAGATTATGCTTATATTGTACCCATCTTGGAGAAATCCAAGTGGAGTAAAGATGATCATAGAATGATTACCATGAACAATATTTTGTCAGAATACTTGCTAAATGCTTTTAACTCATCTCTCTCTAACAAGTTTGTTCATTTTGATAGTGCTTACACCTTATGGAAATTTATTGAAGCACATCAAGGGGACTTGGAGGCGATCCAACAAGCTTTGATGGATCCGGCTTCAAGTTCATATGGAGCATCTTGCACACGGCCACTAGGCGATAGCCCTAGTGAGGTTTGCAAGTTCGAATCCATTAATGATTTATCTAGTGATAAACTTTCTTGTGCTAGTGAAAAATTATTGCATGCCTATAACAAATTGCATAAAGATTTTATTGATTTACAAAGCAAGCATGTTAACTTAGAATCCGATCATGAGAAGCTGTTAGACCCTAGGGGGGTGATTAGGGTCTTATGCTAATCTAATCCGATTAAAATGCCAATTAAAACTAATTAACAAGTTATCCTAGCAAGTATGAAATACAACAAGATAGTAAGCTAGGATAAGCAATATGAACAATGAGTATATCCTATATGATAAAAATATATATGCAAGGATGTGTAAACTAACACAAGGGTAAGCAAACTAAACTAGATAGTGGATAATATAAACAATGAGTAATATACAAAGGCGATATAAGATATGAACATAAAAATAAGTACGCCAATGCAATAAAAAACAAACGATATGATTACGGAGTTCGGTCTAACCACTTGACCTACGTCTCCGCTCCTCACCTCGAGGAGATCTCCACTATCACAACCGGTTTGAAAGCCGGAACTTCTACACACTCGGTTTTCTAGCTAACCGAAAACTCTACAACTCACACTCTTGCAAACCTACTCAACACCCTCACAAGTGTTGGACCTAGCCGTGTCTCCCTCAAGTGCTCGGTTATAACCTCTCTCTAGGTTCGTCAACCGACGCCACTCCTCTTGGGACGATCCCCGACTCTCACCACACACTCCTCTCGGTGTACAAGTGTATTACAAAGTGTATCTCACAATAAGCAGAAATACAACAAATGATTGTTCTCTAATATAGATGAGAACATAATAAAAGATCACACTCAATGTTACAACTCTCACCAACCCAAATATATTATGAATGCAAATACAATAAGCTCAAGTGGGTGTGTGTAACAATGAGATTAATCAAATCTAAACTCAATATAAAACAAGCTTTAATAAGATGATAATCAAACAAATAAATATAAAGCTAGAAAAGAGTTTAGAAAACTTCTCAATAGATGACAAGAGATGGAGGGAGAATAGTTGATTGCTCAAACTCCAATAGATGATCTCCTCAAGCTCTTGTAGAATTTTCTTCACAAACAAACTCTTGAAACAAACTTAAAAACCCTTCAACAAACTTGTAAAACTCTTTTTAAAACTCTCTTAAAACATCCATCAGAAACAAAGAAAGTTGAGGGCTTTTTATAGCCTCTTAAACCAGCCACAAACCTCCAAAAATCAAAAATATCAAAAACTAGCCGTTACTAGCCGTTATAGGCTGAAAAGACCAAAATACCCCAAAATCCAGCATTCTGGAAATTTACGTATCTGACTTTGTAAATTCAATTAAAAATAGTAAATTAACTCCACAAATTATGAAATTTTGTGGGAAGGATCTAGACATGTATATGAACATGTTAGAGAAAGAATTTATAAAAACTAACATTCCAATTGAGAGAAATAAATGTTTAAACACAGATAAATAGTTTCTAAAAAGCTGCTGAATACTCGGTTTTGTAAATTCAATTGAAAATAACAAAACAACTCCAAAATTAGTAAAACTTGGGAAAATATTTGTATATATGAATATAAACATGTAAATGAAGAAATATTTTAAATTTCATTTCCCAATTTTGAAAACTCATGTATTTTGCAAGTATGTCCAAAACATGAAAATGTAAACACATGAATTTTGACATTTTGGCTAAACCATGTTTTGAAACTTTACAAAATAATTATATAGACTTAATAGAAGATGTATATCATTATTGTTAAGTCCATAAATGAAGAAAACAATATTTTCATAGAATTGCATATTCTATACAATATATTCTTAAACATAATAGAATATGAAACAAATTAAAATGTGAATAAATTTGTTTGTTATTTCATATCTATGTAGCTAAACCAAAACAATAATAAATATGAAATAT
>BQKN01014420.1:0-17641 GCA_022839385.1 Asparagus kiusianus | reverse complement strand
TTGAATTGTGTGAAAGCTTTGTACGAGTGGGAATCAATTTTTGAAATTGTCAGCTTTACACATTGTCCAACGTATACAGCTAAAAGCAAATTTGAATTTTGTGACAAATTGATAACAGCTGGAAAGCATTTCCTAAAATCAGCTCAACTTTACACATTGTTCAATGTATACAGCTAAGCAAAGTTTTATAAATAGCATACTAGATTAGGTACATCCACACAATTACTCGTTGTTGTGTTAAAATTATTATTCTCCATTTCTGCATACTTCAGTCATTCTTTTCTTACTTCAAAAATGAATTTCGATGTTGGAGGTCCATCATACTTATCATCATCTTCATCTTCGGATGATGATAATTTTCTGTCCAATATCATTGCAGAGATTGATGAAACCGAAGAAGTAATTTGTGAGTACATCAACAGCAACATGATCCTCGTTAACAATTTACGTCAACACAACTACCAACCGATCCATGGTGGCTCGATTCCCGGTCATGCAGTGATCAACCGCGATCGAGAAAATGCGCATCAGAATTTGGTCATAGATTACTTTGCCGATAATCCACGTTTTGGAGAAGATATGTTTCGTCGTTGATATCGGATGTCAAGAAGTTTGTTCCTTCGTATTGTTGATGCAGTGAAAGATCATGACTATTACTTCCAACAACGAAGTGATGGACTTGGTAGAATGGGATTATCACCGTTACAGAAAGTAACAGCTGTTTTTCGCATGTTGGCATACGGTCTACCAGCTGATGCTACGGACGAATACGTTAAAATAGGTGAGTCAACAGCAATTGAAAGTATGACAAAATTTTGTCGTGCTATGGTGGAAATATTCGCAGAGCGGTATCTACGAACACCTAACGCTAACGATATTGCTAGGCTACTCTATATTGGAAAAAAACGTGGTTTTCCAGGAATGTTAGGAAGTCTTGATTGTATGCATTGGAAATGGAAAAATTGTCCAACAGCATGGTTTGGGCAATACACAGGACGTAGTGGGTCACCAACTATTATCCTCGAAGCTGTGGCAGATTATGATCTTTGGATATGGCACGCATATTTTGGTATGCCAGGCACCAATAATGATATCAATGTGCTGGAGTCATCTAATCTTTTCTCTAACCTAGCTCAAGGTATTGCTCCTCCCGCTCACTATGTTATTCAAGGAAAAGAGTATAATATAGGTTATTATTTAGCTGATGGTATATATCCGAAATGGGCTACTATTGTACAAACAATCCAACAGCCACAAGGTAGGAAGAAAAAATATTTTGCCATGAAACAGGAAGCATGTAGAAAAGATGTAGAGCGTGCGTTCGGAGTTCTCCAATCACGATTTGCAATCGTGGCAGGATCAGCACGTTTTTGGAAAAAACATGTATTACATGACATAATGACTGCATGCATTATTATGCACAATATGATAATCGAGGATGAACGTGATCTTTATGCACCGATTCAAGAAGTGAGGGAAGCACCAACACCAGAAGTTGATATGGTAGCAGATGAAACTACAAGATTTGGTCAATTTATTGCACGTTATGGAAAAATCAAGGATAAAGATGCTCATATTGCGCTTCGTAATGCATTGATAGATCATCTATGGGAGAAATACACTAATTCAGATAGTTAAGAGCATACTAAATTTGTAATTTTTACATTGTTGTTAATGTTTAATTATTTTCTTACATTTTATTTTCTGTTGTGTTCTTGAATGTAATATTTCGGCAATATTAATAATAGGTATATAATATTTTACTGTTTTATTAGTTTAATTTTTTAAATAATAAATCATTTTGTTTGGAAAATATGTGAAAAAATAAAATTTGATATGTGAGGTTAATTGTTGAAATAGTTAAAAATATAGGGGATAAAAAATAATCATATAAAAGTAGATAAAAAGAAAGATACTGAGAATATTCCTTTTTGGTGCAAAAAATGGTGCAATGGGTTGGAGATGAATTACTGTTAGATGTGACTTTTGCACCATTTTGGTGCAAAATTTGCACCATTTTGAGGCAAAGGGTTGGAGATGCCCTTACAGCATCTCCAGATTCTCTAAAATAAATTAAGGAGAGAAGACTATATAGGCTTTCAACTTATAAAATTGGAAGGAATCACATCAAAAGTGAATCCATTGATTTAATATTCATCTAACAATAAGATGTACCTATTTAACAATATCCATAGATTTGATATTTATCACATTAAAGTTAAAGGTACCTATTTAATTAACAATAAAGATGTTTAGACTTATCTACAGCTACCTTCTACTTGACGTCACTAGCTTGAGGTTCCTCTCAAATCCCAAACAGTTGAATAGTCTATAAATTACAGCAGGTGCAAGTGTATTTCGATACTTAATGTTAATTAACAGTCGATGCATAAGTAGTTAATTCATTACAGGAGCAAGTGTATTTAGATACTTAGTGTTAACAGTCGATGCATAAGTAGTTAATTCAATTAAGTAAAGTTCGGTGAAAAAATTAGTAGAAAGCTAAATTGTGAAATTAATAATTACTATGTATGATTAGCTAATCAGCAAAATTGAAAGGTACGTAATTCCCGTGGCATATATGAACTATTAAATTTTACTGTAATCAACAATTGATAAGCATAATCATTAGTGAATGAAAAGAAGGAGCAATGTCATATTAAGAAAAATAATAATGGAAGAATAGAAGATTAAAAGTTCCTTCACCGTCTTTTGGAGTTTAATTGTCAAGCCTTTTCAGTTCTGCATGAGCGTTAAACAAAGAAAAAATTAATTAGGTTGCAGAAAATTAATAAGGAAAAACTCTGAAAACATGCATGTGACCTCATTGGCGAGATGCCTATCTTAAAAGGTAGCTAATTTTGTAATGAATTACGATATTCCAGAGAATGGCTGGTTGCATATAGAAGTTTGTATGTAGAGAATCTAGGGATTAGCGAATTGATGTGATGCGAGTTGAAAGCCATAAAATTGGAGTTCATTGAATGCTCTGGCTGGCTGACATCTAATTTGATATGATTGATAACGTATGCCAACTGAATTGAGGAGCTAAGTACAATCAAATTATGATATTCGATAATGTGAAAGATTGCATACAAACAGTTTGTTTTTAGAGGCTAATTGAGCAAAGACAATCGTGGGTTATAACCTGTAATTTGAACTTTTGTTTAAGGCTCCTGCCCACGTACGAGTCCACGACAAAAAGTTTGTGTGATTGGTATTATATGGTGGCAGAAGCACCTAATCTAGGATCCAATCATGATATTTGATAATACGAAGGGTTGCATAGATTTTAACAATCAATTGGTTTTCAGGCTTTACACACGTTGATGTAATCTCACACGGTTCAATCGTAGTAAGGACAGGAGAAGAAACAACTAAAAACTATGAAATTTACGCTCGTAGTAAGAAAAGAAATTCCCTGACGTGTCTAATTTATTACCTCAAGGAGAGCAGACTTCATATAAACTGGATATATATATAATTCAACACTCTTAAAGACTGCAATTAGCTCCTCATTGTGGTAAGTTTTCCTGAAAGATAATGCAAATGTTTCATAGTCATGCATAATTATTAACCGATAATCTGAAATAAAGATCCTTCCCATACAGACTAATCACAATAAGTGATTGTAAGTGACGAATTAAAGACACAATGAACTCATCAAAGTAAAATCAGAAAAGAAAAATTGAAAAAAAAACCAAAACAATAATGTGATCATAAAAGTAAAAATCACAAAAGGATTACACTTCTTGGTAAAGATCATACATTTCCCACAATTCAAAAATAATTTAGACAAACTAACTAGTCGTACCTTTAAAATTATGGTAGAGGAGATTGAGATCTTGACAAGCAGCGGGAGTACTATACTGGAGAATCAAATAAGAAATTGGCCAAGAAAAGAAACAACAAATTTGAAATGCATGCAACTAAATCTCAGATTATAGTTACCCATGACCCCAACATCCTAATTTAATTACATCCAAGAGGTTCGGTTGAGCCCATCGGAGAATCTCATTCATGCTAGATTAGATCATCTCTTATTACTATGTACACATGAATACTTTATATCGCTAATAGGCTGAAACTTTGGAGCAAGATTTTGATTCATTTAACACTTTTCAAAAATAAAATAAAATAAAATAAAAATTTTGAGCGCAAGAACCAAAATTTACCATCCTGCTGACTTGCTTCATTCAAGAATCCACGGGGTGAACAGTTGGATTTTTTGGTCAAAACCACTTTTCAAAATGAGTTTTCAAACTATATATATATTAACTACTAGTACTTTTCGTAAGTGCTTAGTAGCCAAGTGGAAAGTTAAAATTTTGGTGTTTCAAAAGGTCCTCTGTTCGAGGCTTGCCAACGGCAAGCCGAGAAGTGATTTGTTTTAATTAATCCCTTATAAGTTCTAGTGGGCCGTGGGCTAATGGGCCGGGAATCGGGGCTAATCGGGCTGAGGCGCTAAGTGGCGCTTTGTTAGGCACACTTTGCATTTCGCACGGAGGCATCGAGGCTAGGTGGCGCCACGAAGGTCACCTCACGGACTACTTGGCAGCATGCGGACGAGCTACGCATTCGCACTAGAGTGTGACCTTAGCATTCTCGAGATCAGACAATGCTCCTCTATTTGACGAGGTTCGTCAATTGGTTGACGAGATTCACCTGTTCGATGATGATCGTCTTATTAACGAGGTTCGTCTGATTCACAAGATCAGACGTGGTTTGCCCGTTCGACGAGGTTCGTCCTATTGACGTTCACCCATTTGACGAGGTTCTCCCGTTCGACGAGGTTCGTCCTATTGACGTTTGCCCGACCTATTGATGTTCGCCGGTTTGACGAGCTTCGTCCTATTGACGATGTTCGTCTGATTTGCTGAGACGCGACCCTCGCATTGTGAAGTAACGCGTCCATTGATTACCTCGCCTTCAGGCGTTACTACATGCAGCAGTTACAACAACATTTAAATCAATTGATGTTACAATCATAATTGTCATTATGATTTGTAATAGTCATGTTGATTGTAGGTGACTCTTGAGATGACCTTAGAGGTCTATAAATAGTACCCCTTGGGGTAGCTCTTGCACACACGAACGTGAGAGCTCTTGTACACATGAAATATATTGAGCTGTTGTGCTGCTACTGCAGAAACCGTGTCCGAAGGAACTTTCCCTAAAACCGAAAGGTAACCAAAAGGTTCTGAGATTAAGGAGATCTTTTCCTTGACCGAAAGATCTTATATATTGAGGAGATCTGGACAGTACTGGGTTGGTGCACACCAGAGTGCTGTACTGCTGTTCCTGGAAGCAATTTGGCCTTGGGATCCTTGCACCGGAGTAGACCAAATATTGTTTTAAGCACAACGTTTCACAAACGCATAACAGTTAACTTAAAAAGTTTAAAATTACAGCACATCAACTTTCACTGTTTCATTCCAGATTTAACTATAATCTCTAACAATCTTAAAGCAATATTTATGATCTATTATGGATCCCGCGAGGACTCTAGGAGTGGACTATCTCAAGTTAGAGAATTTTGACGGATCCAACTTTAAAGCATGGCGTCGAAAAGTGATCTTCGGGATGCAATTCCTAAAAATATACTATGTGGTTTCTGACG
Source organism: Asparagus kiusianus (assembly GCA_022839385.1). Taxonomy (NCBI): domain Eukaryota; kingdom Viridiplantae; phylum Streptophyta; class Magnoliopsida; order Asparagales; family Asparagaceae; genus Asparagus; species Asparagus kiusianus. The sequence goes on along the minus strand of BQKN01014420.1, from coordinate 12,021 downwards.
AGAAACCCGACTTTGAAGAAGATTCTAAGTCCGAAGCCTATTGGGCTAAAGATAATTAGTTCTGCAGGAGTTATCTCCTTAACTGCCTGGCCGATCATCTGACAGATGCTTACACCAATAAGCCCTCTGTAAAGAAAATCTAGAATGTTTTGGAGGGCCAATATAAGGATGAGGAGAAACTATCCAAGTCTTACCTTATTGACAAGTTTCTGGACTTCAAATTCGAAGATGACACTGAGGTTTTCCCTCAAGTTAAAAAACTTGAAAAGCTTGTTATGAAGCTGAAGGATGAAAAGATCAATCTTTGTGAAATCTTTATTCTGGTTCAATTGTTAACAAGCTTCCTTCATCTTGGATGTCATTCTCCACGGACATTCGAAGAAGGAAAATATAGGTGAATCTGTCTGATTTAAAGAGGTTCATTCGTATCGATGACAAGATTCAGACTCGCACGAAGGATGAGCTTCTTGCTAAGAAGAAGGCGTCTGCTAACATTGTGGCTGCTAACTCTGAGAAGAGTACTAGTTCTTCTTCCAAGAAGAAGAAGAAGTCATTTAACAAAAAGAAGAACCATCCGAAGAATCTAAATGTTCAAAAAAAAGATTTCAAGAAGAGCGACAAATGCTTCAACTATGTGAAGCAAGGACATATTGTTGAGGACTACAAAGCACAAAAGAAGGGAACAACACACAATGTTAATCAAGTTAACAATTGTGTGGCTATGCTCTTCCAAGTGATAACTCCCAACAACGCCTCTGATTGGTGGTTAGACACAGGTGTTACCTGTTATGTCTGCTTCAACAAAGATTTGTTCTCTTATTATGTTGCTACCAAATAGAATGTATTAATGGCTGATCGTTCTGTGGTTCTTGTTTTTGGAACTGGGACTGTGGTGCTGACTCTTTCTTCAGGGAAGACTCTCACATTGAAGGATTTAAAACATGTTTCCTCAATTGCCAAAAACTTAGTCTTTGAAAGCCTGCTGTGTGACGCAGGTATGATACTGAATTTTTAAGGAGGAAAGACTGTGTTATCTTTTAAGAAAATATATTTTTGGTAATGCATATCGTACTGATGACATATATAAGATCAGTACTATTATACCCAACTCAGTTGTAAATGAAGTATCCTCTGCTGCTTATTCTTCTATATTATGGCATAATAGGCTGGGACATGTAAATTATAGAAAGCTGTCTAGCATGGAGAAATTAGGATTACTTCCAAAATGTGAGGGTAACAAACCTGAGAAGTGTGAAGTTTGCGCGCAAACAAAGCTGACAAGGAAGCCCTTTCCAGGTGTCACAAGGAGTACCAACCTATTGGATTTGATTCACTCAGATAGTTATGATTTCAAGAGCTTCGTCACTCGAGGCGGCATGAAGCACTTCATCACCTTCGTTGATGATCATTCCCGCTTCTGCCATATCTACCTGCTGAAATCTAAAGATAAAGCCTTCAGTAAGTTTATCGAGTTTCAGACTCGTGTGGAGAAGTAGCTTAGACTTCATGAAAAGACTCAGGAGTGACAGAGGAAGAGAGTACCGATCTAAAAAGTCGGAAGCATATTTTAAGGAGCATGGAATCATTGCTGAAACTACGGCTCCGTATTCTCCGCAATCTAAAGGGAATGCAGAAAGGAAGAATTGCACATTGATCGAGATGGTGAATTTCATGCTAATCACATCTGGTCTACCTACCTGCTATTGGAGAGAGGCTTTGCTAATGGCACTCTATTCTAAAACTGATAGTACTCCTCATCAGTTATAGTTAGGATATCCAGATCCTTTGGATAGTCTCAAAATGTGGGGCTATCTCGCATATGTTTGAGTTCCACATATCAGAAGACCTAAGCTCGGACCAAAGGCAAACAAATGTGTGTTTCTTAGCTTTGCTGAAGATAGTGATGCTTGCAGATTCCTTGACCTTGTAAAAAAAGCTCCATTTTGGAGAGGAGGATTACTGTTAATTGAGAAGACAAATTATAAATTTTTTGTTTTATTATAAATAAATTTTTTTCTTCATTTAAAATTTTTCTTCTTCTTTGATGATGAAGATGAAGATTTACCTTCAAATGGCCATCCCCTTGCAATTTATCTTTCTCTTTTATTTTCTTATTTTAAAGTTACATATTTTAGAATTTTATTTTCTTATTTTTATTTCATGATCGGTAGATTAGATTTATTTTATTCTTGTTGTATAATTTTTCTTCATGCTTCATAGAATAGATTTATTTTATTTCTCATTATTATGTTGGTTTTCTATTTCTTTCTTTTATTTCTTGTAGTTTAAATTTACTTCTTGTTATTTTATGCTTATTAGTGGAGATTTTATTTTCTTATTTTTATTTTGCAAACTGAGTAACTAATCTCTTTAGGAAATCTAGAATTGCATGATACTAGTTTAATTTCTCTTATGATTTATGAATTACTCTTTTATGCTTAAATTGATCACACTTAGGATGAACGATTAGAAAACTAATTGGTAGATAGAGAGTTTGACAATCTATACTTATCTTGAGTGGTTTGATGGGTTATGCTTATTTATTCTTAGGATTTTTATCTAGCTACTTTTTGTTTTCATGAATGAGAATTTTTTACTTCAATGATAATTTGAGAGATTATGCTTTCTTTAAGTGCTTTGATAATATACACTTAATAAATTTAAAGTAAAATATAACAAAGGGAGAGTAGTTCATAAATCCTAATTGAAATTAACTAATAGAGTAAAATATAACAAAGGGAGAGTAGTTCATAAATCCTAATTGAAATTAACTAATAGATTCAATTCTAGATTCCTAACTTCTCGACTTGTTTTTCCTCAATCTTTCTTGATTTAATTATTCTCTCTCTTAATTCTCCTCTTCTTGATTTTATCTTGTTTAATTTTATCTTCTTCCTAATTCCTTCTCTTTTCTTATTTTTACTTTTTTGTGTTTTCTTTTTAGTTTCCTCTATTTTTTTCTTTTTTCTCCTCCTATCTTTTTTCCCTTTTGTTCTAAATTTTTAATTTTGTGACAATTCCTTCTCTACATTTCTTCACAATTTTATTTCACTCCTTTTTGTTCATAGTTTTCTAGGATCGAATTTAGAATTTCGAAACACATAACTTCCTTGTGGGTTCGATATCTTAAATATTATACATGATAGTTATAGTCTTGTAACTTGTATATTTTTACCCTAATCAGCTAGATTCTAGATTCCTAGTTTCATAACTAGATTTTCTTTAACTCTTTTCTTTGTTTTCCTCTCTTGATTTTTCTCTCTTTCTTATTTTAACCTTTTATTTGCATCAAATCAACATTCAAATCAACCTTTGTTCTCTCTTTTCTACCACGTTTTAAGAATTACTCTAGGATCTTTCTTATTCTCATGGGATCAACACTTGCATGCTACACGCATATGTTATGCACTTGCAGCGCTTATAATTTGGACACATCACATGTCCAAATTTGTTTTAAATGCTATCCAATAAGCCTACAAATCATCATAAACTTAACATATAATCTTTTTTATTATGATTAATGGTTTTTTCTAAGATTTGTTTGATCTGTCTATATGTGACTTCTACTTGATCATTGGTTCGAGATGATAAGGAGTTAACAATTTATGAGTTATTAAATATTTTCTCATTAAATTCTTAGATAAACAATTACAAAAACGTGTACTGTTATCACTAATGAGAGCTCGGGGAAATCCAATTTGGGAAATGATATTTCCCTTGAGAAATTTGACAAGAATTTGTTGTCATTGGTTTTGCAAGTCAACGCTTTAGCCTATTCTGGCATGTATTCTACAGCCATCATAATGTACAAAATTTTAAAAGAGTTTTACCCCATACATCAAAAATATCAACAATGAGAATTGGTTGTAAGCGCATCATATTTTTCTAGTCATTTTTTCCTTAAAGCTAACAACACTTACAAGCTTTACAGAATTTATATGCATGTTTGAACAGACTGAGCCAATATAGCCCACGTTGAAGAACTTTCTTAGCATGGTTTCTCTTGGACGTTTGCTCATGGCAGAAAGAAAGAAAGAACACTTCTAGTTTCTTTGTTTGGAATACACACTCTAAAGTCTAATTAGGACAATACTTGAATAGGTAGGTATCATCCTAATATAAGTATTTCATTTGGGAAATAAAATGAGATTATCCTGATTAGATTAATAAGAAGGAAGCTCTTTTGTAACCAAATAGTTCATGATATCTGCGAACCATAGTACAGACTAGACTTGTAAGAGTTGCTTATTAGAAAAAAGCATTTATCGAAACTTTGGGTGTTGTTGAGCTAGGGAGCCTAGATAAATGATCTGCTATAGGGTTATTCACTCCTATTCTGCTAAAAATTTGCAAATCAAACTTTTGGAGTAAGATTATTGATCTAATGAGCCATGCTTTAGCATCTTTCTTGGTCAAAAGATACTTTAGAGTGGCATGACCATTGTAAATCTTGATAAGGGACCCAATAAGATAGGACTTGAATTTCTCTAAGGTAAAAATAACAGGTGAAAACTCCTTATCAGTAATGGAATAGTTTTACTATGCATTGTTCAGTGTCCTACTTGCATAGTAAATCACATAAGGCTTTCTTGCTATCCATTATCCTAAGATAACACCAATACAAAATCGGATGCATCATACATTAACTCAAAGGATAGGGTTCAATTAGGTGCATGAATGATAGGAGCTATGATTAGCTCCTTCTTTAAGTGATCAAATGCCGTAAGGCCTTTAGGGGAGAATCATAGGGTATATTCTTAGCTAGATGATTGGTCAAAGGCCTAGCAATTTTGCTAAAGTCATTGATGAATTGTCTGTAAAAACTAGCATGACTAAGGAATGATTTGATATCTTTAATATTTTTGAGAGAGAGAAGGTTAGACATGAGTTAGCTTTGTCAACTTCTATTACCTTATTAGAAACTACATTCCCTAAAACAATCTTTGTTTAACAACAAAGTAACATTTCTCTCAATTGAGAGTCAGATTTTCTCTCTACATCATGCTAGGACAAGTTTGAGATGATGCAAGCACTTATAAAATGTGTCACCAAAGATTGAAAAGTCATGCATGAAAATTTTGAAGAAGCGCTTAGCTATGTCAGAAAAAATCATGATCATACACCGTTGGAATGTAGAGGGGCCACGGGAGCATTATACAGCCCAAAGGCATGCGTTGGTTAGCGAAGACTCCATACAGACATGTGAAAGTGCTTTTCTCATGTTCTTTAGGAGTAATGAGTATATGGTTGTAACCTAAATATTCATCTAAGAAACAATAGAACTTGTGTCCTCTTAAACGTTCTAACATCTGATCTATGAAAGAAAGAGGAAAGTGCGATTTCTGTGCCTGAGTTGAGTTTTCTATAATTGATACAGATTCACCATTTGGTTTGAATTCAAGTAGGAACTAACTCATTATCTCATTTTGTATCACCGTGATCCTAGACTTATTACGAACAACTTGGATTGGACTCACTCAACAACCATAACAAATGGGATAAATAATCCCATTATCAATACATTTCAGAATATCTTTCCTGACAGATTTTTACATCACAGGGTTTAACCTACATTGGGGATCTCTAATAGGTTTGACATCATCTATTAAATGGATTCTATGTTGAATAATTGTTGGATTAATCCTTTTTATATCAGCTATAGTCCATCTAATGACTTTTTTCTTCTTCTCTCAAGACATCTAAGAAGGGTTTTTTTGACGGGGTATCAAATTAGAAGTAACAATGACTGGTAAGGTCTTATTATTGGTTTAAGATTTAGCCTAAGCATTTCCTTTATAGATGGATGAAGTTGGACTTAGGGTTCTATATCTAAAGGTTCATGTTGCTATCTCAGTTCAGACACATGATCAACCTGCTAATCTAACTCTTCTAACAGCTTGATTTCTTCATCAAAGATCTTGCTAAAACTCAAAATAAGATAAGCTAAGATCTGACACAAAACATTCCTTCTAACTGTTCGCTAGAAATTCCCTAAATGAAGTTCACTTCTAGGGGTTGATCTAATGAATCACTCAATTATTTTCCTAGATTGAAAGTATTGAGATCCATAGTCATCATGTTCTCCAAGGGTAGCTTTATTTGATTATTTCTACAATTGATCAGAGTATTTAAAGTGGCAAGAACGATCTTTATAAGATGATCGGGATCTAACCCTTAAGATTGGAAATAGACTGCGTTTCCACGACTATAAAATTAATCCGAAACATGAACTTCTCAACCTTAATAAAAACATCCTCTCACTCTCACTTGGATATCTTCACAAAGCTATCAACCAATTAGAGAGTGTATCTAGTTGGTTTTAGTTTTCCTACCCCTAACTATTGATAGATTGAATAAGGAAGAAGATTAATGCTAGCTCCTAAGTCTAGAAGTGTCTCATTAATGAAGGTATTTCCTATAACACGTGAAATAGTAGGACAATCTAGATTCTTATATTTCATGTGCACGGAATTTGAAAAATATCACTGATATTAGCAGCTAAAAAGATTTTATTGGCAACATTGATTTTTCTTTTCTTAGCATACAAATCTTTCAAGAATTTTACATAAGATGAGATTTGTTGAATGACATCTAAGAAAGAGTAATTATATAATTAAATTATATTTTATTCTTAATAATATAATTTATTCTTTAATAATATAATATAATTATAATATAGTAATGATAATAATAGCAAAATAATATAATTTAAAATAAAAATATATTAAAAATATATAATATATTAAATAAATAATTAAATAAATAAAAATAGATAATGTATCTACAAATTTGATTAGTAATTTAATTTAGGTAATGATTTAGTGATTCGCAATAGAGATCTAATATCTCATAGAATAGATAGATATAGATGAAAAGATGTCTTACTTCATTTCTTTGATTTTGTAAGATAAGGTTAAGGTTCATTCCTCTGGCCTAGTTAAGTACTGAGAAATTGTGTGTCACATTTTTTTACTCGATCCAAAAGAATTCTTTTTGGGACTCTCTTTGAAAATGAATTGACAAATCCATATTCCGTAGAGATGAATAGACAGATCCATATACCTATTTGAATGTTTCTAAGATCTTCTCCATTTGATGTCCTAGATCAATCTATTTGGAAAGAGCGCAACAGACTTATACATATCTAGCTTGAGCTCAAGTTTAATTTTACGTTCTTACTCATCAGAAGAGGATGACTGTTGTACAGAATTATCAGAAGGAAAGAGTATTGTTTAGGTTTTGCAAATTCGATCGGAGGAGAAGAAGAAGAAGCTTGGTCAAGAGACATTCTAACTTGGTTAGTAACCTGTTTGCCTGACCTTACTATGTGGACTATATTTACTTGAGCTGGATTGGGTGTACTTATTCTAGTGTCTTTAGGATTTATAACTAGTTGACTTGAAAAAATTTTATTTTCTCTCTCACTCACAGCACTAGCTAGTTTTCCCAATTGAATTTCCAGTCTGACTATGGCTCGAGAGTTAGAATTCAACAATTTGCTTGTCGTTTGCATGAAAGAATTCATAGTGTTGGATGATTAAGTCAACATGTTGGTGGTCTGTATAGATACTTTTATCATATCTTCTAGACACTTCTCTAAGACACTGAATTGTTTCTCATGGTCAGAAGTCGATGAAACAAAATTGTAGATTGATCATGAGGAGGCTAATTTTGGTATGAAAGACTGTGTTATGGATTATAAAAATTGTTGAGTGCTAAATGAACCCCTATTTCCCCTAGGAACTTGTGGAGCTGAAGAGAGATTGAAATTTGGATTTTCTAAGAAATTTACCTAAATTCATGAAAACTTGAGATGATTTCTCCAATCCAGATTTTAAGTTGGAGAAAATAGTCATTGTATTTGAACAGTTGGATGTTTCCTAAATGATATCATTCTTCTAAAACATAAGCAGGAGACAAGTAATTATGACATAATGCGCCAAAAATTGGTTGTTATATATGGGAACTCGATCTTTGGTTTCTAAGCCTTCTAATGAATGCAGGATTGTAGCTGTCTTAGCTTCGGAAGCTATTTTTTATTTTAAGGATATTCTACTAGATTTAGTTAAGAGAACTAATGAAGTTGCTCTGTCATTACTGTGTTCTCATTATATTATTGTCTTAGATAAGTTTTACTAAAAATTTCTAGGTATTATCAGTATTTTCTTCATGAAATGCCCTTAATATATAGATTTTAAGGATGTCTTTGAAAAATAATACAATCATTCATAGATAATTTTGTATAAACACCACTTTTCTAAACCAAGATGAGAACATTAGATAGAAAGATTCTTAAATCTATCAAATTACTTTCAGAATGATTCCCCTAAGAATTTTTTTACAAGTCTGAATTTTGTTCCTAAGCCTTGTCGTCTTATAAATCAGGAAGAATTTTTCATTAAAAAGATAACAAATCCACTCCAAGTGGAGATAAAATTTGTAGCTAAGCTAAACAGTCATTTCTTATCCTTATCATTCATCGCAAATGGGACAAATCTAAGCTTAATTGCAACCTCAAATAACTCTCTAATTTTTATTATAGGATAACCTTCCTCAAACTTAGATAAAAAAAAATATAAGCATCTTCAGACTCATTTCCTAAAATATTTGGAAAATATATTTATTAAGTGAGGTCAAAGCTCATAATTAACACCATTAATATCTGAAAGTCTAATCAAAGATGGGATTGTATTCCTAGTAGGATAGAACATATTCTAAAGTACGGGTGGATTAGGATTAACCATATCTTTTAATTTAACTTTAACATGGACTAAACATTTTTTGTATTATCCCAAATCTAAACTTGCATACACTAAAAAAAACCTTTTTATGTTTTTTAATAAATCCTAAGAAAAAGATTGAAAAAGAACTTTTTTCTCTTTTTTATTCTTTTTTTAGGAAAAAGCTAAAATGATCTAAAAGAGTTTGAAAAAGAAAAAGGAGGAAGAAAAAACATAATTAGATAAATCAAAAGATGAACTACTCTATTAATCGCTCCTAATTTCTAGGGTTAAGCCTAAACTCCACTAGACCACCACCTAATCAAAGACTCCTTTAGGCCATACCGATTCTTAGTTCACTTAATCAGTTAACCATGTAAGAATAAGTCCAGAGGGGCACTTCCTGAGCATGACTCAGGTGCCAATTAAGTGACATCTTTTCTTGCAAGCACTTTTGCCACTCTAACCTCTTTCCTTAGGTTCTAACTAAATAAATTGAGACTAGAATAGATTCACCTCTCTCAAAATCTTTATTTCCTATTGAGCTCAAATCCTTAGGGGTCAACATCTAATGAATTTTAAGGCTTGGATTTGTGTAGCGAAAAATTAAGTGATTTTTGGGCCAATGAAAGGGTGATGAAATCCTTCGCCTTATCTCGATTTGATTTTTTTGCCTTAAAAACATTTTCAGGTGTGTGTGGAAATCAAAATGCTCAATTTTACTTTGGTGATTCCTTCTAATTAAATACAAATACAACCTTAAAAAAATAAAAACAATCTATAAGTAGATGCCTTAAGCAAATTGTTTCTAATTTTTTTATTTAGGGTAAACAAAACAAAGGTAAAGAAATTTTCATTTGGCTTTTTAGCTTTGGGGAAAACATTTTTTTTATTTAGGGTAAACAGGTCAGTGGGTTGATCTGTTTATGACCCGATTAATAAATGGGTTCTTTGAGACAATCTGTTTATAACCTGATCAATATAAAGTTACCTATACCTATTTATAACGGGTCAAATTGGGTCGGGTCAGCGGATTAGGATCATAAATTGTCACCCTCAAGGTGTGATCGGCTAGTGGACAAGCACTTACTACTAATAAGGTTTTTTTTCTTCTTTTGTTAATGTCACATCATGACCCCCTAAACATTGGAGGGTGTTGCACTTAATCTTTATGAATTTTGTTTATATTACATAATCCCGCTGAATTTTGGGGTGTCTCATGAAACACCCCTGAACTTTGACATATCTCGTCTATCCCTCTTATGCGAAATTTTCAAATAACTAAAATTCTATTGAAAGAAAATTTTTGAACTTTCTGATTAGTCACTTACATACAACATATCCCTCTCCTAATTTTTAGATTATCTTTTCAAAAAAAATCTTAATTATTTGTACATTGCATACAGGATGTCCGATGAGAGAAGATTAAAGTTCATGAGAGTGTTGTAAGACACTCAAAAGATTAGGGGAGTTACATGAGGTAAATGAAATTAAGAGGGGTAATGTGCAGCACCCTCCAAAATCGGGGGAGGGGGGAATTAATGCAAGTAACTAATAATCACATAAATGAATGTGAATACAAATAGCGTGACAACTACAAAAAACACACAAGTATAAATAGGGTTCAATAAAGTAAACTGTTTGTTCATTTCTTCCAAAACTAATAATCACATAATTAAATGAATACGAATACAAATAGCGTTACAAGTACAAAAAAACATACAAATATGAATAGGGTTCAATAAAGTAAACTCTTTGTTCACATCTGCCAAATTTGGATAACGATACAGACTAGCAGAAAACATTTACAGATATAAAACGTATATAAGGAGATTTAGATAAAACTAAAAAATATATAGCTAGTGTTAAAGACGTTATAAAATATAGTAAATTTCTTAAATAAGAGTCCATTAATATGTTTGACTTATCTGAATAGCTACGTTTACAGTTTTGAATCATAAAAAATGGCCTCAAATTATTAATCTAATAAAGATCAAAATAATTTCAATTTTCTTGTCGATACATGTATTCAGATATTCAAATATGAACACAAATATTTTGCTTATATATTCATTATTATATCCGGCTAGACATATTTAATATCTATATTTATCATGATATGGATGTAGATATGTACATATCTACGGATAAGCGTATACATGGGATGTATTTGCCCTAGCGGCAATAGTAGGTTATTGAAAGTGCTGCTGATTAAGAGCTAATTACACTACCTGGAAACCTCAGAAAATGTGTGGAAGCCCCTCTTAACACACCAACTGTAAAAAAAGATTTGGCAAAAACAGTTTCCTGATAACGTGTTTAGCTCTTTATTTGTTAGGAAAAGCTATTTGCTCGGAAATAAGCTGGAAAGTTGTTGTTTATTAAGACACTTATGTGCCGTTTGGCAATGGGTTACGTGAGGGGTTGAGTGTCCTTAAATTCTTCTTAACCCGCTAAACTAAAAAAATCTATACAATGGTTAAAATGAGTCAACCTTTATAATTTGCCAAATGCGAAAAATATATAATAGTTAAGCTGGAGGGATTAAGATGAGTTAACCCCTCAAGATGAGGGGTTTACTAATACTTCTATTTAGAAGGATTAATTGTTAAGCCCTCTATTTATAAAGAAAATAATCAAAATTCTCGTTCTTCCCAAACACTAAAAATGATTACAAAGGCTAAAATAAAACTTATTTAATAGGTTAATAATTTAGTACTTCGGCTAACTACGTTAATCCTTCTTTTTAATCCCTCTTCCTTGACTCTTTACCAAATATGGCATATGCTGAGACACTGATGACAAGCTAAAAAGGGATTCTCTCTCCTTTTCCAAATGTTGATTTTCTATTCTGGAAGTTTAACCCAAACTGAAGATTCAAGCTCACCATGTTTCCACATCTGAACCTAGCAGGAAACAAATAAAAAAAAACACTTAATTATCTAAGAAACCTATGAATATATGGAAAGTTTTTCACTAGGAAATCGCGGTTTCCTATATTTCTTGAAAATGAACTCACAGGCAGATAGCATGTTCCCGATAAGTGGCTCTCCCATCTCTTGTTACAAGAAAAACAAGGGGGGAAAAGTGCTCGTCTAATAAAGATGTAATAAGATCCCAGCAGCATAATTCAGAGTTTGACGATGACGAGATTGAAATGACGAGATTGATGGCATTACAAGGAACAAGGTACTTTACTAGAAGTCCGTCTACTACGGTGATAAGCAAATTGCATCACGTAATAACGTTAGTAAGGTTTTTTTTTTTTTTTTTTTTGGGTTGGTTGGGTGTGTGTGGGGTG
>BQKN01014418.1:0-16777 GCA_022839385.1 Asparagus kiusianus | reverse complement strand
CTCTCTCTCTCTCTCTCTCTCTCTCTCTCTCTCTCTCTCTCTCTCTCATAGAAGATTAAAGACAAAATATAGAAGATTTTTTTTCTTTTTCTTTTTTACTTCATAAGAATTATGTGTCATATATTATTATTAGATTTGAGGCATTGAAGAGTGATTATCACATTTTGTTACACTTTTATACCATCATTGTCTTTTTTATTTGAATAAATATATCACTAATCATTTATTTTCTCTTAAGTTGCATGAAATGAAGAATTAATAAATAAAAGCCCAAAAGAACTAATTTTTTTTATTTTCCTACCACTTATTGAAGCCCAATATCAAGCGAATATGAGGCCTAAAAAAGCCCAAGGAATCAAGAAAAAGTTAAGACAACAAGTCAAACTAAGGAATCAGTTCTGGTAGGAATTAATCAGTTCACCAATCGATTGGCCAATCGGTCAACCAACCGATTGCCTAACTAATCGGATCCTAATAGAAATACTAAATGACTGAGATTTATTTCTTGAAGACCTTGTTAATTGAAATAGGCTATAAATAGTGGTTGAGGGTAAGAGGTTTGAGTGTGAAAATTTTTATAAAAATTCTATTTGCACAGAATGTTACTCTTAATTGAGAAGATCTTTCAAAATTATAAACTTTTATTTGTAATTTGTAAAAAAATTTCTACCTTTTAAATTTTCTTTTCTTCTTCTTTGTTGATGAAGATGAAAATGAAGATTTTCTTTCAAGGGGCTAGCCCCTTGCAATATAAATTTTTATTTTTCTATTTCATTTTCTTATTTTAGAAATTCATGCTTTAGAATTTTATCTTCTTTTTATTTTTATGTTGGTAGATTAGATTGCTTTTATGCCTTGTAGTATAGATTTACTTTAAAGCTTTTTTATTATTTTATTATTATTTAAATTTCGTGCTTTGTAGAATTTATTTTCTTACATTTTTTTAGTGTAGATTTACTATTATGTTCTTTTATTTTTATTAGTTAGATTTCCTTTATGCTCATAGTTTAGATCTTATGTATGTGTGTGTGTGTGTGTACATATACATATGTATTATTTTCTTGTTCTTGTTCTTTATTTTAGCTACTTTTTATTTTTTTGTGTAATTTAGATCTCTTTTTTTATGCTTCCTCGTCTAGATTTTATTTCTTTATTTTTATTTTATAAAATGAGTATAACTAAATCTTGTAAAAATTCTAGAATTGTATTATACTAGTTTAATTTATTTTATGATTTACAAATTTATCTCTTATGATTAAAGTTTTCATGTTTAGGATATTCAACTAGAGAACTAACTGGTAGAAGAATTTGATAATCTATGCTTATTTAGAATGGTTTAATATATTATACTTATGAATTATCAAATTATTATTTAGTTACTTGTTCTTTTCATGAATGAAAATTTTGTTTGGATGATAATTTGATAGGTTGAGTTTTTTTTAAGTGGTTTGATCGTCTATGCTTAGTAAATCTAAAGTAAAATATGATAAAAATAGAGTAGTTAATAAATCCTTAATGAAATTGACCAGTGGATTTAATTTTAGATTCATATCTTTTACTTGAATGCCTCCATCTTTTACTTATTTTGATTTTTCTCTTTTTTGACTATTTTTTCTCTTCTTGATTTTGTTCTTTCTATTTTTTTACTTCTCCTCCTTGTTTATTCTTTTTTTTATTTGTTCACTCTTTTTCTCCCCTCATATTCTAGTTTTCTTTTATTTGTAAATAATCACATCTTCTCTATATCTTTACACGTTCACACCTTTTTTAATGCATATTTCTAGAATTTAATTTAGAATTTTTCTTACACACGTTCCTTGTGAGTTCGATATCTTTCTATACTATAACTTGATAGTAGTACACTTGTAACTTTGCATTATTTACCCCTACTAAATTTTTAGCACCGTTACTGTGGAAGGTGCTTGTAATTAGGGTTTTTCTAATTTAGTTCTTTGAGTTGTGTATTTCTTATGAAGGACTAAATAAGAAGACTAAAGATTGAAGATTTGGTTGAAAAAGTAAATTCTCTTTTTAGTATTTTTAATTCCACCCTCTAGTTGAGGCTCTTCGCATTAGAAATAATTTGGAACTAAATAAAAATAAAAAAATTCTTGTTGACCCTAATAAAATCCATCCTCCATTTGAATAACTACTAATAATAACAAATTTAAACAAGAGAAATAGAGATAATAAATTTAAAAAAGTCTCTTTCTAACATTTATTTAATTGTTCACCCTAATTAAAAAATAAAAAAATCATCCTTTTGTAGTTGCTTTTACTTTTTAGGATTGCATTGCATATAATTAGTAGATATTTACCAAAATGATTTGAGCATTTTGATTTGAGCACTCACTTGATAATACTAATAAGGGAAATACCCTATAATCAAGATGAGCTGAGAGATCTTGTCATCCTTTTCTTAGCTCACAAATCACTAATTCTTCTACACAAACTCAAACCTTCTAAAACTCATTAGACATTGGCTCCTAAGGACTCAAGCTCATTAAGGAGCAATAAATCCTTAAGTGAACTGTTTTAAGTTTATTTGATTCTGTTGATATCTAAGGTAAGGGGTAGGAGTTATGTAAAGCACTCTACAAGAAAAGAGTAATTAATTGGTCTTTAACCTTCCTCTAGTACTATCATTATTTGACTGAGTAATTGAGTAAACTTTAATCTTTTCAGTCAATGAATTTTTGGTTAAAAGCTGGTCTAGTTGAGTTTAGGCTTAACACTAGAATTAATGGTGATTGTTTCAAAGTGATTGCTCTTAATTTATTTAATTAAGTTTTTTTATCCTTCTTCTTTTGTTTCTAGTCTTTTAAGTCTCTTAGTTTTGCCTTAAAAACAAAAAAACAAAAAAATATATTAAAAAATGTTTGTTTATTTTAGATCATTTTCCTAATTTCCTTTTTAGTTAAAAAATTGTAAAAAAAAATTATTTTGGTGTATGCATATTTGGATTAGGGATAATAGCAATCAATTAATCTGGTTGAACCAATTTTTAAAAGTAAATAAATGGCAAATCCTAATCCACTTATTCTTCAAAACATGTGTTATCTCACTTTGAATACAATCCCATCTTGCATTAGGCTACCCGAGATTAAGAGAACTAATTTTGAGCTTAGGCCATACTTTATAAAGATGCTTCTAAAATTCTTAGGAAACGAATCTAAAGTTGGTTACAATTTTATATCTGAGTTTGAGAAAATCTATCTTATGATTAAGATTAGGGAATTATCTAAGAATACGATTAAGCTTAGATTTCCACTTGCTCTTAAGGACAAAACCAAGAACTGACTGTGTAGCTTATCCACAAATTCTATCTCAACTTGCTATGAATTTGTTACCCTTTTTTTTAAATTATCCATAAAATGGTAAAGCTTAGAAGCAGCCTTCAGAATTTTAAAATAATCAAAGGGGAGATATTCTGGAAGTATTTAGACACATTTAAGGATCTTCTCATGCAATGTCCTCACCATGGTGTAGAAAAGCGACAATTATACCAAATTATCTATGAAGGATTAAATTATTCTTCAAAGGTTTTCTTAGAATCTATGTGTCAAGGAGATTTTATGAAGAAAAATACTGATAAAGATTGAGAATTTTTAGAGTGTCTATCTTAGAAAACCATATGTTTGGAACACTGTGATGAAAGAGTTTCATTAGTTTCTCCCAACCAAATTCAGTAGTTTTCCCTAGAGTTAAATGTAGCCTTTGAAGCAAATATGGCTACAATCATACATTGGTTAGAAGCCTTAGAAACCAAAGAACGTGCCTCAGCTCAAATCTATCAAGTTTTCTAGGATTTTATAACTATATTTCTCCAGCACATGTTTTAGAGGAGTGTCCTCTCTTAGAAAACAATTCACCACTAGAACAGATGAACATTGAATTCTAGCATCCTGAAAATGATATATTTTCTCTAACTAATAATCTGCGTAGGAGAAATCACCAAAACATTTTATGAATCACAAAAAATTCTCAAAATTTTAAAATTTTACTTCCACTTCAACCCAACTCTACAGAAAACACAGTTCTATTCAACTCATCAAATAATTTCAACAATCCAATCTGGCTTATCTAAACCAGCCTCCTCATCATCAATCTGCCTTATCCAAACCAGCCTTCGAGTTTTGATCATGATGAGCATCTCAATGTTAAGAAAAGGGTTTAAAGGTCATGATTAAAGGTTCCACATAAACTACTAACTTGTTGACTTAGACATCCAACACACTGAATTCTTTTATACAGACAGTCGGTCAAATGCTTAACTCAAACATTCAAGCCATATCTAGGTTAGAAACTCAGCTTTATCAGCTAGCCAATGTTGTGAGTGAAAGAGAGAGAAATGTTTTTGAGTTAACTAATTACCAACCCTAAGGACATTGGATCTAGTTCAATTTCTAATTCAAGTGTATGTAGTTCATGCCTTGCGGTCAAGAAAACATGTAGATAATCAAGTTAGAATGTCTTGAATCAAAATCATTCTTCCTCTTCTCCTGTCCAAAACATTCTTTTTGATAAACTAACTCCCTTTGATGACCAAAAAGATGAACCCGAGACTGAGCCTAATCTAGATAGATATAAACCCGTTGCTCCATTTCCAGATAGACTCAGACCTAGAAAAAACTCTTCCCATGTGGATAAAATACTAGAAATTTTCAAATAGGTCAAGGTCAATATTACTCTCTTAGATGCAATCGAATAAATCCCCGCTTATGTAAAATTCTTGAAGGACTTGTGTACTAAGAAAAGGAACACTAATGTTTTTAAAAAAAGTCCTTCTAGCTGCTAACATTAGTGACATGCTTTGAAAGCCTTGCCTTTGAAATATAAGGAACATGGTTGTCATACTATTTCATGTGTCATCGGAAATACATTCATTGATAAGGTACTTATAGACTTAGAAG
Source organism: Asparagus kiusianus (assembly GCA_022839385.1). NCBI lineage: Eukaryota > Viridiplantae > Streptophyta > Magnoliopsida > Asparagales > Asparagaceae > Asparagus > Asparagus kiusianus. Next base: position 11,864 of record BQKN01014418.1, on the reverse strand, counting down.
CTAGTATAAATCTTTCTTCATATTCGGTCTATCAACAGCTAAGGGTGGGTGAACTAAAATCGACCAGATGCACCCTATAATTAGCTGATAGGTTCATGAAAATTCCTAAGGGAGAGATAGAGGATTTTTGGATCAAGATTGGAAAGTTTTTTTTTGTTGATTTAATAGTCTTGAAAACGCAACCCTTTTTCAATCTTAAAGGTCAAATCCTAGCGATCTTAGGTAGACCGTTCTTAGCAAACCTCAAATGCTTTGATCAATTATAGAATCAGTCAAATGAAGTTATCTTTTGAGAACATAATTGTTGATCTCAATATTTTTGATCTAGAAAAAGAGCCCATTGATCCATCTAATCAATCCCTAGAGGTGAATTCTATCAACAGAATTTCTAGTGAATAGCAAGAGGAAGAGTGTGAATCAGATCTTTATTTATCTAACTTAAGTTTTTGAGGAGATTTTAGAAGAGCTAGATCCACCAGTAGATCATGTATCTACATTAAGTTGGTAACATGAACCCTTGGATACAGAACTCTAAGTCTAACTTTGCCCGTCTATAGAGGAACCTTTAATTTAGAACTCAAACATTTACTCGAAAATCTAGAATAAACCTATTAAAGGGAGAGAGTCTTTACTGGTCATCATTTCTTTTGATTTGACACCTTGTCAAAAGGTAGCCTACATAGATGTTTTGAGATGGAATAGGGAAGCCATTGGATCAGTCCAACCATTATTCAACACCAAATCCATTTGATAGATGATGTTAAACCTACTAGAGATCCTCAGCTAGGTTAAACCTAATAAAGAAAGAAGCAGTTAGGAAAGATATTTTAAAATATTTTTGTAATGGGATCATTAATCCCATTATGCATAGTTCTTGTGTATGTCTGGTCCAAGTAGTTCGAAAAAAGTCTAGGATCATCATGATCTAGAATGAGGCTAATGAGCCGACTCCCACTTGAATCCAAACTAGATGGCGAGTCTACATCAATTATAGAAAACTCAACGTAGCTACCTGGAAAGATCACTTCCCTCTCCCTTTCATAGACCAAATGCTTGAATATTACCAGGACATGAGTTCTACTATTTCTTGAATATTACCTGGAAAGATCAGTTCCTATTGCACTTGAAGATTAGGAGAAAACTAATTTCACATGCTAGTATAAAATCATTTTAAACCGTCGCATGCCCTTTGTGTTTTGCAATGCTCTTGCCACCTTTTAATGGTTTATGATCAGTATCTTTTTCTGTTATAGTTGAGTGATTCTTAGAAATTTTCAAGGATGATTTTTTAATATTTGGTGACTCATTATTTGAGTGTTTGCATCACCTCAAACTAGTCTTAACTCGATGTATGGAGAAAATTTTGAGTCTCAATTGGGAGAAATATCACTTTATGGTCAAACAAAAAATTGTCTTAAGGCATGTAGTTTTCAATAAGGGTATAGAAGTTTACAAAGCTAAGGTAGATCTCATTTCCAACCTTAATCCTCCTAAAAATATCAAGGATGACAGATCAATTCTTGATCATGTTGAGTCTAACAATGATTCATCAAAATATGATAGACTTTTAGCCAAAGATACACCTTAACCATGTGATCTACTATTCAAGTATGACAATGAATGATATACATCAAAATTACTCCATCATAGAGAAGGAGTTTTTAGCTTTTTTACCTTAGAATATTTTAGATTCTATCTCATCGGATCTTTGACCAAGGTATTCACTGATCACACCACAGTAAAATTTCTTTTAGCTAAAAAAATGATAAAGCACGACTCATTAGATTTGCTCTAAAGAGTTCAATTTGCAAATCCTTGATAGTGACCCAAGCAATCATTAGTGATAATAGTACACATGTTTGTAAACACTTCTTTAAGGCATTAATGAAGAAATATTAAATCACACATAAATTGTCAACTCCTTCTCACCCTCAAATCAGTGCTTAAGTAGAGGTCACAAATAGATAGATCAAATAGGTCTTAGAAAAATTATTAATTAGAATAGAAAAAATTGGCCTTTAAATTGTATGGTACTTTATGGGCATATGAGATAGGTTTCAAAACCAACTTGGACATGTAACTATACTAGTTGGTTTGCAGAAAGGCATGTCATTTACTTATTAAACTAAAACACCGAGATATGTGGGCAATAAAACAGCTCAACTTTGATTTAGACTCAGTAGGAAAAATAAAAATACTGTGAATTAGAAGAGATTCTAAATGATACATTTATAGACTCAAAAATTTACAAAGAAAAATCTAACATTTTTTTGATAATTCAATAGTATGGAAGAATTTTACGCCATGACAAAAAAGTTTACTCTACAACTCAAAACTTCATCTTTTTCCAAAAATTTTAGAACAGAATGGATAGTTCATGCTCCCAGTTCGCTCAAATTCAACAATTTTTCTTTGAATCTCTTTGCTGACAAGGAGATTAGGTCAGTTTTAACAAAGAATTGTAATGATCTTGCAATTGAAACTCTTAAAATCAAGGTATAAACTGCTCAAACCCTAGTTTCAGAATTTCTTCGAATTCTTGTGATTGCATGCAAATTATGGTCTGGGATTGGTTGTGATTGACTTAAACAACACTCTGGAACAATTATGATAGATATTTGTTGGAAAAAACTATAAAAACCAATCAATTGATTTTTCCTAACGATGAACCAATCGATTGGCCAACCAATCGGTTGGCAAATCGATTGGCAGCCAAAATAGAAACTGTAATTTTATAATTTGAACTCTAAAACTTTAAAGTTCTTACATCTTTGAACCCTAATTACCTTAGTTGACACACGTTCTTGTAAGTCAAGATAATGGCTTCAGGAAGATAGCAAAGAACTGTAGAATGCTCTCAAACTTTCGACAGTTTACCTATTCACTTTAAGAGTAGGTTTAACGTTGATAAAATGTTTGAATTTTAACCCATTGTTGAGGTATTTACAAAAGTCAGAATTGCTTCAATGATGAATTAAAAAAACTCAAAATGGCGAATTCTACACTTGATCGAGAGTTCTATGCTAGTTGGTTTAGATCAGCCGAGGACTCGTCTTCTGCCACTGTTTGGGGGGATAACTATCACAATTTCACCTAAGCTCATCCAAAAGATCCTAGGACTCCCGATGTGTAAAACCCCGAAAAATTTGAGCTTATTGTAGACGTCTAAAAATGCCTATAGGTATCCACACACAGCTCGAGGCAGAGAGAAGGTGATGAACACCACTATCTAAGTCTAAGAGGATTATCCGATGCCGGTGAACACGTGAAGTGAAACAGCGAACCGAATAGCCTATGCACTCACCGGCCACCTCCAAGTGGCCCGTGTACTCACCAGCTATCAAAACAGCGTACAGATCAACTAAACGACAAAATACGTGTAACGACAGAACAAGTCAAAACCCGAAAAACATATAAAGCCCCTGACAGCCGAGTCGCACCAAAGCGACCCGGCCAGACTAGTGGTTCGGCCACGGGCCGAGCCACCATTTGGTGGCTCGGTGGCCGAGCCACCAAATGGTGGCTCGGTCAAGGCCGGGCCACCATTTGGTGGCCCGGCCAGATCGAGCCACTAGGTGACTGTTTGGCCAAAAGTTGGTTTTCCGGTTCTTTTACGGATTCTTTCAGGATTTTGGGTTCCAACTGCTCCGATATTGTTGCTAGACAGTTGCTAACTGAAGATAGAGGGAATCCCTCGTTTTGATCCAAGAAAACCACCAACCAAGCCTATAAATAGGGGTTCGGGTGTTCATTTTTGAAGGAGGAGATCAAGAGAGCGAGGTGCTGCCGGTTTCTCAAGTGCATAGCCACGAATTTCAGAGAGGGTTAGCAGATCTTGGCGATCTCCTGTGCATAAAGAGTGGAGTTCAAAAGATCTGAGACCCATCCCCTATTCCTCCGGATTTAAGCTTGGTCTTAAATCCCGAGAAGAGCCGTGATTTTGCTTAGTCAAAATCGCCGCTACTGTAATTACTTCCTTCGTGAAGTGAGAGCATTGATTATCCAACTTCTGCTAATCGGATCTGATCCGCGACGGTCCACGGATATTAACGTCCCCGGCACAGGCAAAGATCTCACGCAAGCAGCGGGTGATAAACGTCCGTTGCGCTGTTTGACAGGAGTTGTAATCTTTATTTTCATTGTATAAAGGAGATATTATAAAAGGATCAACTTTCTTTCTTTTTTGAACTTATTGTAATGGCTGAAATTGTAATAAGTTTGTCACTAATGAAAATATCAACTTTTGACCCAAACAAGCTGGCGACCACAGTGGAAGCCAATAGCTTCGCTGCCGAAGCTGTCGTGCCGCAACCACGGATCCAGATCCCGGTTTACGAAGAGGTCGAGTACGAGTTCGACCAACTGAAATTCGAGGAGTATCTGTCGTCCTCCTCCTCCAGATCCTCCGCCCCTCGCAAGCGCAGGAAGATCAAGGCCCCTGTTGCCGCTACAACCCCGCCTTGTAATGCCCCTCTGGCCTCCAATGAGCCCGGATCTACAGATCTGGACCTTTCCTCCACCAATGAGTTAATTGCAGAAGGCACGCCAACCCTATCAAAGAGGGCATGCCAAAGACAGCGCCAACGACTTGCGCGTCGACTCGGTAAGGCTTTGGAACCAGTTGACGGGATTCGCTACGAAGCGGATCTGAAGTCCAGAAGGTGCAAACCCCTTCAGCAGCAAATGAACAGCGTATCCTCCAAGCCAACAGCGAATGAATGGATCCAAGTCAAACGGACCCGCTCAACCCTCGAGGAGCGCATTCAAAAGCGTCATGCCTTGATTGCGCACGCACAGATCCTCATGCGAGAAGCACAAAAGCTGAAGCAGAAAGAAGTGGTCAAGAAGCCACCGAGATCACGCCGAGTCTGGAGGCCAAAGTCCAAACCAGCATAAAAAAACAACACAAACGGTGTCCGAAGGCGTCGGAGAAACCAGAAGACCAATTGGTGGCTCGGCCAAGTTCAAACCACCAAATGGTGGCTCGGCCAAGTTCAAACCACCAAATGGTGGCTCGGCCAAAGTCAAACCATCAAATGATGATTTGAGCAAAACTCAGACTAGTTTGGTCCGTTTCACTACTGATTCACTTCTTACAGTCCCGTCTGAGTTTCCGGTAGCCCCTATTCATGTCCCGATGAATTCTACACTCCCGGTGATACCTCACGATCACAAAGACTTATCCTGTTTCAAGATAAGGACGACGGATCGTCTGGGTCCTTTGCACGAGGGTCGAGGCAAAGTTCTGATCAAAGAACGCTTGGGTCTGGTGACTGAACCCCGAGAAATCACTCGAGCTGGGGGTCGCACACGCCCTCGCAACAAGTCAGGGCCTTTCTATAATGGGAAAACCCCTGCAATTGATCGCCTCGGATGGCGAATTGAAGTCCAAGAGCTCGTTAAAATCTCGCGCTCCCAAAAGCGTAGCTCCAAACGCGTGACTCTTAAGAATGCCAATAAGACAACAATATCTCAGAAGGAAACGTGTTCGTTAGATGACGACATTATACCTGAGAAATCGTGCCAATACGCGATAGGTTACTCCGGTCTTCAGACTGATGAGTTGTACTATTAGGCTGGGGGTACGAACAGATCTCGAAAGAGAAGTACCCAAGAAATGGACTCTCATTGTCCGTGCATAAACATTATCAGGGCAATTTTATCGGCATGTAGCTACCCCAAGGCCGCTCCGCAGAGGGTCTCGGTATTTGAGAGGATCTCTAACGGAATGGCCAAGTCCAGACCAAAGCGTCTCCGTAAAGAACGATCGGCTGTAAGGGAAAGTCAATTCGACCTTCTAGCTCTGACCCGCTTATATCGCATCGTCTAACCCGGTTGCGATCAGGAACTATTAGACAAAGGGATTATCTGAGAATGCAGAGGGGATTATCTTCTGATGATGAAGCATCAGATACCAACTCTGCAGTCGCTTCTGACCAAACGGTGTCTAGCCTAGGATAATCGCACGAGGCATTCATGGTCAACACCGAGCAGATCACCAAAATTCTCGAGGATGCTCTAACCAAACAGAAAGAGGCATTCAAGATCGAAATAGAAATGACTATGCTACGAATGAGGGAAAATCATGACCAACAAATTCGGGCTCTATCCAATCAGTTTGGTGAATCCAGCCGTCACAACAATGCTGACCAAGCAGATAGCGATTCAGATACGGATGAACATCTCAATGCTGAGAACCCTCCCATTGATCAGAACACTAGGGGTGGTCCCACTGAAGACAATAACACTGGGGGTGGCCCCGTTATTCCTCTTAAGAATCGTCCAAGCCCTGATACGAGCAAGGATGAAAAAATGAAAGATCTTAAAAGCAAAATCAACGCTCTGATGTCTGCTCGAGAGGTGAAAAGGACCGATATTCCGTGTCCATATTCAAGAGAGTGGGATTCATTCCCATATCCGACGAAGTTTAACCTGATCAACTTCACACCGTTTGATGGGAAGGGTTCGCCCACTCAGCATTTGATCTACTTCAAGTCCCACTTGGGCATGATCTCTGGCAATGAAGCTTTGATCGTTTGGTCATTCGTTGCCACCCTTCATGGGCTGGCCTTCGATTGGTACCGCCGTCTTAAGCCCGAAAGTATTAACAACTGGGACGATATGGAGAGCTCATTCCTCAGCAATTTCTTTGACGACGACGACGAGGTATCAATCAGGACACTTTTCGATGAGAAACAAGAAGATGACGAGGCAGTCGACGACTTCGTTAAGCTCTTCCGGAATAAAGCAATGAACTGCCGAGATCCAGTCACGAAGGACTTCATCCTCCAGACATATCATAATAACCTATCTATTGAGATATTAGAAGTTATGAGAGTCGCACCGTCCAACACTTGGAAAGAGTTGAAGATGTGTAGAGGGCGGGCCAAACGCTTCCTCCGAGGGAAGAAGGCCGAGAGGAGCCAACCGATGGCTAATCCTCCGAACTCAAACTTTGCCTCCCGTGGTAAGGGCAAGGCACCTGCAGCTGCTGTAGGTGCTAATCAAACGTCGTAACAACAACCCCGAAGGCAGCAAAAGACTTCGGATCCAAAACTCCAAAAAGAGTATTCCTTCAAGGATGAAGACGTTCCAGCTATCTTCGAATCCCTCCTTGAAAACAACAAGATCAAGCTACCACCTATCGTAAATCAGGAGGAAGCTGACAATACTGCGGATCTAAAGTACTGTGCGTATCACAGGAGGATCCTTCATCCCACTAAGGATTGCTTTGCTCTCAAGAATAGCATCCAAACATTGGTTGAAGCCAGCGTTATATCGCTCAATTAAGCCGAAGGAACACTCCGACAAGTATACGAGTATAAACTGCTTCTCATCACTCCGAAGAGTATACGAGTATAAACTGATTCTCAAGACTCCAATAAGTATAAGAGTATAAACTGCTCCTTCCTACACTCTAAAAAGTATGCGAGTATAAACTGCTTCTAGGTCATCCAACTAAGTACAATGTTAAAACCGATTTTGCAAAGGAAGCTGGGGGTGGATGATTTATGTAACGGGAAGTTCCTAGAGAATCTTATGTTCTTAAGGATAACCCGAACATGTGTCTGAGGATAACGTACTCCTCATTACATCCAGTTTTGCAAAGAAAGCTGGGGATGGATAATTCATGTAACGGAAAGTTCCCGGAAGAATGTTAAATGTAATATTTTTAGGGATAACCCGATCATTATGCATAAAGTGATAAACACTAAACTCCTATTATGGTTTCCGAACACTCTTTTGCTTAGATGAGATTCGATCACTTCATTGGATCAATTTTCCCTCACAAAACTCTCATTGGTGTTTGACGACTCATAGTCTCCCACCACAGAATCCTCCACCGATCAGACTAATTGACGGTGGGACCACCAAAATTCTTTCCTGTTTAATCCATTCAAACTTCCGCTATGTTCGTGCACTCAACACTTTCATGGTTAGAGTTCGGATATAATGCTTAGAAGTTTGATCTATCAATCCTTGACGAATTGTCAAACCCCTTCGTGTTAAGTCCTTATCACTTAACACCAGGAACCCCCCTTTGAGTGATTTGTACGAATCAACACTCCTACAATAATTTGTACTCCCACTCTCACTTTTTACTTGGTCAAACCTTCCTACAGTTAGGACCACATTCAAAATCCCCTCTCGATTCCTTCAATGAACGAGAGACCCATTTTTAAATCGAGTGATCAAACCTTCCCATAGTTAGGATCATCTAAAACCTCCTACTTGGTCAAACCTTCTTATAGTTAGGACCAAAATCAAAATCCCCTCTCGATTCCTTCCATGAATGAGAGGTCCACTTTCAAACTGAGTGATCAAACCTTCCTACAGTTAGGATCATCTCAAACCTCCCACTTGGTCAAACCTTCTTATAGTTACGACCAAAACTAAAATCCCCTCTCGATTCCTTCAATGAACGAGAGGTCCACAAATCGAGTGATCAAACCTTCCTACAGTATGGATCACCTTAAACTCCCACTTGGTCAAACCTTCCTATAGTAAAGACCAAAACAACAATTCACTCTCGATAAACGAGAAATTTACCTTTAGTTCGGTAATCAAACCTTCTGACAGTTAAGATTATCTAAATTTTTTGATTCTTAGAGTCGAGATCCCACTCCTAGTTTCACCTTTCCGGATTCTGGGGGTGGAGATCCCACCTCGAGTCTCCTTTCCAACTAGAGATAGAATATAAAATTCTTCCTCTTCAGTTTTGGGAGATAGAATATAAAATTCTTCCTCTCCCGCATCGGGTTCGTCTTTGCCCCAAGAGAAGACACCACTCTTTCAACTCCCAAAATCCGTGCCTCACACACGGGGAATTTTATCCCGAAGCCTAAGTAGGGATAAGTCAATGCCTAACACGCGTTGTCGGTTTAGTCTTTCACCGATTGAAAAAAACATCAGAATCCAAGTCTGGGGCATTTCATCCCGAAGCCTAAGTAAGGATGAGTCAGCGTTTAACCCGCGTTACTGGGTGGTTCGTTCCCATGAAAACGACCGAGTCTATGTATTCAACATCGTAGCAACAAAAATCCATGCATTTTATGCATGGGGAATTTTATCCCGAATTCTGAGTAGGGATAAGTCAACGCCTAACACGCGTTGCCGGTTTAGTCTTTTACTAATTAAAAAAGACACCAGAATACCAATCTGGGGAATTTTATCCTGAATCCTGAGTAGGGATAAGTCAACGCCTAACACGCGTTGCCGGTTTAGTTTTTCACCGATTGAAAAAGACACCAGAATTCAGTCTGGGGTATTTTATCCTAAGCCTAAGTAGGGATAAGTCAACGCTTAACCCGCGTTGCTGGGTGGTTCGTTCCCATGAAAACGACCGATTCTACGTATTCAGTATCGTAGCAATAAAATCTATGCCTTTATGCATGGGAAATTTTATCCCGAATCCTAAGTAGGGATAAGTCAATGCCTAACATGCATTGCCGGTTAGTCCTTAATCTTAAAAAGGACAAAAGCCCACATGTTCGACATTGTGGCAGGTTGTTATTCATAACACCAAAATCCGTGCTTCACACGCACGGGGAATTTTATCCTGAATCCTAAGTAAGAATAAGTCAACGCCTAACACATGTTGCCGGTTTAGTCTTTTACCGATTGAAGAAGATACCAAAGTTTAAGTATGGGGAATTTTATCCCGAAGCCTAAGAAGGGATAAGCCAACACCTAACACGCGTTGCCGTTTAGTCTACTCCTATGAGGAAGACGAAGTCTACGTATTCGATATTGTAGCACTAAAAGAGTTAACTCTTTTAGCACAACGTTACATGTGGAACGGATAAAACAATTCGCATGCTAGCCCGACTCAAACGATAGTCGGTAAAGGCTTATCAAACCTGTTGATGGCTGAGAATTTGCCAAAAATTCTATAAATGTGAGTCATTGACGTATCAGCTTCATTAGTTGGTCTCGTGACTTGAACATCTAATAAATTCAGAATGAGATCCACACGTGTAGATGAATCAGCTTTAATAGTTGGTCCTGCAGCCCAATATTTGGGACTACCACGCTCTAAAGAGCTTAAACTGTATATACTCCAGCAAACGTACGAGTATAAACTGTGTTAACGCCAGTCAACACGTTGCGATGAAAGTCAACGCCAATCAATACAAAATCCTAAGGCCAACGCTGAGCAACGCGTAGCCCTAGGTCAACGCTAGTCAATGCGTTGCGACAAAGATAATCAGTTCAAAGTCAACTCAATGACACAAGCCAAAACTAACACACCAATTTCGATTCAAGATTTCGACAACGGTCAAACGATAAACGCAGCGCCGGAAGAACTTCATCTATTCGACAAAGCACTAAATAAATTGAAGGCTGAGGAAGTCAAGAATTGAAACAGTTCACAGGTCCTTTGACACCGACTAAAGGCGGGGGACTATCATATCCAAAGCATTCCAGACTCCTCCATAAAAGAATGAGCCTGAAATACTTTGGAGGGGGTATCTGTAAGTGTCTAAAAATACCTATAGGTATCGACGCACAGCTCGAGGCAGAGAGAAGGTGTTGAACGCCACTATCTAAGTCTAAGAGGATTATCTAATGTCAATGAACACGTGAAGCGAAAAGGCAAACCGAATAGCCTATGCACTCACCGGCCACCTCCAAGTAGCCGGTGTACTCACCAGCCACCAAAACAGCGTACAGATTAACTAAACGACGAAATACGCATAACGACGGAACAAGTTAAAATCCGAAAAACAGATAAAGCCCCTGGCGGCCGAGTCGCGCCAAAGCGACCCGGCCAGACCAGTGGCTCGGCCATGGGCCGAGCCACCATTTGGTGGCCCGGCCAAGGCCGAGCCACTAGGTGACTGTTCGGCCAAAAGTTGGTTTTTTTGTTCTTTTACGGATTCTTTCGGGATTTTGGGTTCCAATTGCTCGGATATTGTTGTTAGACAGTTGCTAACTAAAGATAGAGGGAATCCCTCATTTTGATCCAAGAAAACCACCAACCAAGCCTATAAATAGGGGCTCGGGTGTTTATTTTTGAAGGAGGAGATCAAGAGGGCGAGGTGTTGTCGGTTTCTCAAGTGCATAGCCACGAATTTCAGAGAGGGTTAGCAGATCTTGGCGATCTCAAGTACATAAAGAGTGGAGTTCGAAAGATCTGAGACCCATCCCCTATTCCTCCGGATTTAAGCTTGGTCTTAAATCCCGAGAAGAGCCGTGATTTTGCTTAGTCAAAATCGCCGCTACTGCAATTACTTCCTTCGTGAAGTGAGAGCATTGATTATCCAACTTCTGCTAACCGGATCTGATCCGTAGCAGTCCACGGATATTAACGTCCCCGGCACAGGCAAAGATCCCACGCAAGCAGCGGGTGATAAATGTCCGTTGCGCTGTTTGATAAGAGTTGTAATCTTTATTTTCATTGTATAAAGGAGATCTTATAAAAAGATCAACTTTCTTTCTATTTTGAACTTATTGTAATGGCTAAAATTGTAATGAGTTCGTCACTAATGAAAATATTAACTTTTGACCCAAACACTTATGAATGGTAAATTGAATTAGTATGTGGTTAATTATAATAGGTGGATATTTATTTTGATAAATACCATTAGATGGTGTATGAGTACACTAACAAGTATTTCGAGAATAAACAAGCCAGTAAAAGAAAAAGAAACGAGGTGAAACATGTACAAAGACTAAAAGAGTAAAAATATATAAATGCACAGATCGGTCGATCGGCCAGTCGACCGCAGCTCGGTCAACCTCCATAGTCGACTGCGAAACCTGTATGCTGTTTTTCCTGTTTTGAGTTGGTTTCGGATATCTGAAGCCCACATCCATTTTCTCTGATATATATATATATATATATATATATATATATATAT
>BQKN01014414.1:0-20303 GCA_022839385.1 Asparagus kiusianus | reverse complement strand
CCCCCCCCCCCCCCCCCCCCCCCCCCCCCCCCCCCCCCCCCCCCGTGTTGGGGAATTTGTGTGCGTGTGTGGATGTCTACACATGTGTGCTTGCGTGTGTCTGACATGTGTTTCTGTATACATGCCCTCACATATAGTCGCTCTTGCCCAGTGATGAACTTCCACCAGTATTTAAGCCTCAGCTAGGCGTTTGCAGACCATACTGTTTAGAAAACACAACAACCATATGGACAAAATCTTTCTAGATGAATGTTATAGCTGCAATTCGAAAGAACAAACTAGTGTAGAACAATTACTTTACTGCACGAAAAACTCTGTAGGCAGCAAACCATTGATCTTTGTGTGTATTTTGGTATGTTTGTCTGATAAGTTCCCTTCTCATCTCACCAGATAAGTGGAGCACCTGGTTCTTCAAAGCGAGAAATCTGAATTCAAGAACGGGAATGCTTCAACATCATTCCTCATTCAACATAAGCTCATCAAGTTCAGGAACATAACCTTCCTGTTTCATCTCTATCCCCAAATCCTTTAGCATTTCATAGATATCAACAGCACTCGGATGCAATTTATCTTCTGCAATAAATACATTTGTATTATTTCCTACCTCAATCCAACTACATCCAGGAGACTTTCTTACTCCCCTCTCCTTCATTGCATGTCTCAACCTTTTTGCTTCATCCCAATCGCCAGATGCAGCATATATACTTGAAAGGAGCGAATAAGGAGAAGAACTATGAGGATCCAGGCTTATTAGCTTCTCAGCTGCCCGCTGTCCCCTTGTTTTATCTCCATAAATTCTACAAGCTGAAAGCATCGTGGCCCAAATAACACCATCAGGTTCAAAAGGCAGCTTGTCCATAAACTCCTCTGCCTGTTTAAGATAGCCTCCACGACCTAGGAGATCGATCATACAAGCATAATGATATGATCTTGGAACAATTCTATACTTATTAGACATAAGTTCGAAAAATCCACGTCCTTGAGATACTAATCCTGCATGACTACAAGCTGTTAGGACTCCGAGAAATGTGACATTATCAGGATTGATCTTTGATTCTTGCATCCGATGAAAGAGGAAGAGTGCTTCTTCAGCAAAACCGTTCTTTGCAAACCCAACAATCATGGGGTTCCATAAGATGACGTCTTGTTTATTATTTGATTCTTTAAATACTTGAAAAGCATGATCAACATCTCCACATTTTGAGTACATGTCAATGAGGGCGCTGACAGTGTATCTATAGGAACTGAAGCCTGTTTGAATGACGAGGCCATGAACCTCTTTACCATCTCTCAGAGAGGCTAAATCAGCACAGGCTTTTAGAATGCTAGAATAAGTTGCTTCATCTGAATGAACACTAAATCCCCGCATTTTAGAAAATAATATCAATGCCTCCTCACTATAACCATTCTGGGTATGACTTGAAATAATAGCTGTCCAGTGGACCTTGTTTTCACTTTTGGGCATTTCCGAAAAGAGCTTATTAGCATCCTCAAGGGACTTTGCCTTCAAGTATATGCTTAACAATGGTATCTCTGAAAAGGCAAAACCATATAAAAGGCCAGACTTCAATAGATTACAATGTATTTGCTTTCCAATGTCTAATCCCCAAGGTCCATTACACGAAGCTAAAACACCTGCGAATGTGATTTGAGATGGCTCTACACCTTCTATCTTCATTTGACGAAACAAATCCAGGGCTTCTTGTTCCTTATTGTTCTGAGCGTGACCAGAGATTAGAGCATTCCATGAAGCCACATTCCTTTCTGGTATCTCTGTAAATATCTTATTTGCATCTTCCAATTCATCAAGCTTTGCATACATATCAATAAGAGAACTTCCCACATAAGAACATAAACCAAGATTGCACTTTATGGCTAAACAATGGAGCTGGGTTCCTTCATCAAAGGCCTGAGAGTTTGAGCATGCATTTATCACACTAGAAAAAGCAGACTCGTCAGCCATAGCCCCCTCTGATCTCATTCTCCGGAACAACCTAATTGCTTCGTCTTCCTCTTCATTATGTGTGTATCCAGTTATAATTGCACTCCAAGAAACGTTATCCTTACTAGGGATAAGCTCAAATTGCTGCCTTGCATCATTTAGCTCTCCACACTTTGCATACATACCAACAACAGCATTCGCTAAAAACAAATTTCCCTTCATATTCCTCTTTATCATATCACAATGCAACTGCCTACCTAGTTCTAGATTACCCAATGAAGCACAGGCTCCAAAGACATTAAGAAATGTGACCTTATCAAGCTCAAGTTCACGTCCTTTCATCTCAAAAAACAATCTAAAAACATTTACCAGCTGTTCGTTATGTAAATATCCCCCAATCATCGCATTCCACATAACGACATTCCTTTCGTTTGACATGTCAAAGACCCTCCTTGCATCTTCTATAAGATTACATTTGGCATACATGTTGATCAAAGAGCTCCCAACAAAAACACTTGAATCCAAACATAGCTTAATCGCCTCAGAATGGACTGCTCGACCATAATCAATAGCCATTAGACTCGCAATAGCACTCAAAACACTTCCTAATGTAGACCTAGTAGGCTTCACATCAAGTGCTCTCATTTCTCGAAACAGTTCAATTCCCTCATCTTCATGCCCAATTTGCACATGACGAGAAATAATAGCATTCCAAACCTCAACATTTGGCAAAGGCATCTCCCTAAATAAATCCCTTGCACTTTTCAATCTCCCAAGATCCATACAAGCATTAATAACAGTTGCCAATGCAACATTATCAAGCTTCATCCCTAAACCCTGCATTCTATGAAACAGTTGCAGGGCTTCTTCAGCCTTACCAATCCTAACATAACCCTCGATCATCGTTGTCCAAGAAATTATATCAGGGTACCCAGTGCCATTAAAAACACACTGAGCATCCAAAATACAGCCACACTTGGTGTACATATTAATCAAAGACCCCTCGCAAAATGGACTAGGCTCAAGCCCGGACTTTACAATTTGGCAATGTGCAACCTTGCCATAATCCAAACTATTCATTCTCGCAATAGCCGAGAGAACAATCGAGAAACTAAACTCATTGGGCAGAGTTCCATGCCTATGCATTGATGCAAATACTTCAAATACAGTTTCGAGAGAACCCACTTTCAAGTGGGCGGAGAGGATTGAATTCCACGAAGGCCGAGTTCTTTCCTCCAGGCGATTGAATGCATTTTGAGCAGAACACAGATCGCCGGATTTGGAGTAGAGGTCAACGAGGGCATTTCCGAGGCCACCAGAGGGTTTGAGGCCGAGGATTAGGATCCGGGCATGGAGAACCTTGCAGATTGATGATGGGTGGTTTCCTTTGGGAATTTCGTCGAACGCGTGGTGGGCGCGGGAGAGGGCCAGGGTTTTGGAGCATTGTTGGAGGAGGAGATGGGTGTAAGTTTGAGGGTCTGAAGGGATTTGGCGTATTGGGCTAGGAAAATATGGGGGTTTTGGCGAGAGAGAGCGCTTCAGCTTTAAAATGGTCGATGATGGTGATGATGATGATGGATTCATTTAAATGGGGGCATGGTTTTTGTTTTCGCGCTTGAACTCGTTTCTTCCGAACAATTTAGTCTCAGTATATATAATAATAATAATACTGAAATAAACACACAGATGTTAAAGGACTTTTATACTCGATTTCATGCTAACTAGTTTTTTTTAATTATTATTTCCTTTTTAGGGGCTGTTTGGTTGATTTCCTAGAATCAAGGAAAAAGAAATAGGATAAAGGTATCACCAAAATTTGTCTTCCACCTATTTTCTAAAAAAAAATTATGAAATGGGTTTCCTTAAAATTGTGTCACATGCTCCAATAAGATAATAACAACTCATCTCATCTCTTCTATTTTCTTACTTTTAAGAGTTTGACCAAACAAAAAAAAGCCCTATTATAGGAAATAGGTTTCCCATAATAGATTTTTTTTTTAAATTAACCAAACAGCCCCTTAAGGAAAACAACGAAGCAAAGCTCCATTGATACGACTTTTTTCGTACTTGGATCATTTCTTATGAATTGCCGTGAGAAATAATGTAGTTAGTCCAAAAGAAGTACAACTTAGAATTTTTCAATATGCACAAATACGTCAATTAACATTTTTTATAAGGAATTTTACCCTGATTGTTGATTAAATATAGGAAAATTTGTGTTAAGGCTGCAAAAGTTGAAAATACATGTGAAGTTGAAAATACATGTGACTAAGCTCTTTCAACTTTTTCCCATGTGTAAGAGCTCTAAAAACTCAAATTAAATGTGGTTCAGCTCCTTCATGTCAACTACGTACACTTTGTATATTGTATTTACCCTAAATTTCAAATTTAACCCGAACAAATTTTCAAAACCGACCCATTTGGGTTTTTAATTGCAAAAAACGACCGATTTTGAAAATATTTGCAAAAAACGACCGGTTTTGAAAGTGAAGTAATTTGATGGGGTTTAAAGTTTGGATCGTGAAGCGTAGAGGGAGAAACGGCTTTTGGATTTGCGTGCATGTTGAAGCCACATTTGATGGGTGTGTAAGATTTTTTGATGGGTGTGTGTTGAGGGAGAGTCCATTATTTTCATTTCTTGGGATTGAATATTGTTTTTTTTTTTGTTGCTTAGATGATATTTTAGGGAAGTTTTTGGGAGATTTTGTGGATTGAAGAGTTTCATAGTTGGAGAGGGAAGGGAGTTGAGCGTAGTGAAATAAGTAATTGAGAGGCTACAGCAATGCAAAAGGTGTTGTAAGGATTCTAAGGAAGGAATTTTTATTTTTTTTCATGTAGTCCTTTAAAGCTTAAGTATTTCGCAAAGTAAAATTAGCATCATGGAAATTATGGTGTACGTGTGAAGGTTATGGCTTATCTGTTAATATTATCACATATTGTTAAGGTTAGGTCGTGCGTGTTAAGGTTATGTTGTACCTATTAAGGTTATATCATACCCGTTAAGGTTAAGTCATACCTATTAAGGTTATCATATACTTGTTAAGATTATGGTGTACCTGTTAAGGTTATGTTGTATCGATTAAGGTTATAGTGTACCTATTAATGATATGACGAGTTCTAACTGATATAGTGTAACGATATCAATTAGATTAGTTGTTAAGTTTATTAGGATTAAGAAAAATCAAACAAACAAATCAAACAAACAAATCAAACAAACGGAATCAAAGTTTAACAATTTAGCAGTTTCAGGCTAAAAGTCTAACGAGTAAAGTTAACATCAGCTAGGTAAGATTCATAGTTTATTATCAAATGTCATACTAAAAAATTTGCAAATAGCCCACTAGAGTTAATGGTTGAACTCTAAACTTAACAATCGGTGGGTAATTTTAAAAGAGAATGTTCTAAATTAGTAGATTCCATAAAATTTTAATAGTTATGTTGTAAATTTAACATCCACTTGCTAAGATTCACACATTAAATCTTAAAGTTAAATAGAATTTTCTAATAACTCCTAAACTTGAGGGGGGGTTTTATGATATTTTGAAAGTTACAAGAGGTTATTAGATTATCGTCCAAAGTTGATGGCGGCTTTCTGATAATGACAAGAGATAATTTATAAGTCATGCACTTTTAATCCACTAACTTCTATCTACTATTCCTCATTAGTTTGGCAAGAATAAAAACAAAATAGTGAGATAGAAAAGCTATCAAATTTAATAAAAAAAATAGTTAATGATAGTAAATATACTCTAAAAATTATCACTTTTAATAATTATAGTATAACATTAACAGTTACATCAAAACCTTAATAGGAACACCATAACCTTAATAGATGCATGATAAGATTAACATGTATGCCATAACATTTATATATATATATATATATATATATATATATATATATATATATATATATATATATATATATATATATATATATATTATCCTTAACATGTACATTATAAACTTAATATGTATGGCCTAACCTCAACAGATATATTAGAACCTTAACAAATACATCATAATCTTAACATGTATGTTAGAACATCAACTGCACGAGATCTCCATGATATTTTCCTCTTTTTGTTGCCCCTTCTGTTGGGAATAAGAGCTGTTTAGAGTGTAATTAGCACAAAATACAGTTTTAACAGAATTGGATAATGATTCAAAATAGATATAAAATTAAACTGAGTTTAGAATATAGCCTGATGATCGAAGCGTGCAAAGCACTGTCCCAAGAAACTAATTGCCCCCTCTCGTACAGGGCTACGCGGCAATAGATCTCGGAGATACGGCGACCCTCGGTCAGGCGACCTCCATCTCATCGACACGAGCTTCAAGAAGGCTTTGCGAACTCGTCTAGACTTTCAGGGAACCAGCAAAAATGTAACAACAGTAAAATGAAGATGAAGGACAGAGAAGAAGAGAGAATTCGTTGTGTTTTTCAGACTGTGTTAAACTCTTCAGATTTAGGTCCTTTTATAGGCTTAAAACATCCGTTACTCATAAATCCGCAATTAATTTATTTTAATTACCGATTTTAATTCTCATAAAAACTATTTTCCGTTTTGATTCTGATTTAAATCTCATGAGTATTACCGTTTCAAAATTTAATTCTCTTAACGTTACAAAACGTTTATCACATGTTAATTATTCAAAAATAAATATTACATTTTAATTATTCAAAAATAAAAATGTAGCAGATTAAAGGCCCCTCAATCTGGAGCTGCATTTGTGTCCGCAGGTCGTGTGCGCGCGCCACCCGACCCGACCCGAACCCGAGCCCGGCCCGGCCGACGCGCGTGTGTGGTATGGAGCATAACCTTTTATTTTCTTCTAGGCATAGGAGAGAAAGGGAAGGCTTATAAAGACCCTTCCTTTCTATCCCATTTCCTATGTGGGACTAAACTTTTCCTCTTTTCCTCTGCAAACCCAAGTTTTAAGTTACAACTCCAACAATCCCCCACATAACTTAAAACTTAAAGTAACTCAGAAATAACAGTAAAAGAAGAACTTAAAAACAAATAAATAAGATTGCTGGTTCCCTTATACTATGTAATAGGTGAAGGTACCTTTCGGTTTGAACCTTCACTTAGTGACAGTTGTATAGATCCGTGAGAGCTTGGTGGACTTCGCCTTGAACCAGTCTCATTTATCGGATTTCTACAGAAAGCACACATAGTACAGTTTTGAAGAATTCTAAACGGGTTACGCTATTATCGGCCTTGCGCAGGTATCTTTCATGTGTGTTACTAGGGAGCAGCCCTGATCCCATAGTCGCGGCCTCACAACTACACACATATAGGTGAATCCTAATAAGGATGTGAGCAAGTAAGCATCCTGCCTCATGGGTCTTGGATTCATTAAGAGTTAGACTCAACCTTTCACTTGCTTTTTATGAGCACTGATCACCCTAGGGATGGGAGCAAATAAATTCAGTGCTCCTGACAATTAATCACTCATTCAGTTTGTTTCTACCCATTGAACCTCTGCGAGGTTGGGTTGCCACTGCAGTGATTTTTCTTATGGGCTTAATCCCATCCCCCTCGATGATTCTAGGACCACTGCCCTAGATAAGCCTTTAGTTAGGTGATCTGTAAGATTTTTCTCTGATCTTACAAAGTCTAAGGCTATTATATGATTTTTCATTTTATATCTCAAAGATTTGTGTCGCACTTTCAAGTGTCGATTCATCTTCACATTTGCATTCTCTTGATGGCATTTGTCAATCGCTGACCTGCAATCACAATGAATAGAAATGGCTGGTAATGGTTTTTGCATTAGTGGAATTTCAGTTAGTAAATCTTTCAACCATTCAGTTTCTATACTAGTAGTATCAAGAGCTATCATTTCTGATTCCATTGTACTTCTAGCCATTACAGTTTGTTTAGTAGATTTCCAGGACACAGCTCCTCCTCCTAAAAGGAACACAAATCCTGTGGTGGATTTTACATCTACTGATTCACTAATCCAATTTGCATCTGAATAACCTTCTAGTACAGATGGATAACCTTTATAGTGTAAACCATAATTTATAGTTCCTTTTAGGTATCTCAAAATTCTTTCTAAAGCATCCCAATGACTCTTATCAGGATTTGATGTATATCTACTAAGTCTATTTACTGCAGAAGCAATGTCAGGTCTGGTGTAGTTTGTTAGGAATCCTAATGATCCAATTATTTGTGCATATTCTCTTTGTAATTGAGGATGACCTTTATTTTTCTTTAGATGTACATTAGGATCATATGGAGTGGAAACAGTTGACAGTTTGGATCATAAAAATTCTTGAGGATTTTCTCTATGTAGTGTGATTGTGATAGCACATATTCATTCTCATTTTTCATGATTTTAGTATTAAGAATTAAATCTGCTTGACCTAAATCTTTTATGTCAAAATTTTGTGATAAAAAGTGTTTGATATCATTTATGATTTGTATGTCAGAACCAAAAATAAGAATGTCATCAACATATAAACATAAAATCACAATTTTGTTGTTATTGTCTATTTTATGATATACACACTCATCTGTTTGATTAATTTCAAATCCATAAGATAGTATAATCTCATCAAATTTCATGTGCCATTGTTTTGGAGCTTGTTTGAGGCCATATAGTGATCTAATAAGTTTGCATACTTTCTTTTCTTGTCCAGAAGCTATAAATCCCTCATTGATCCATATAGATTTCTTCATCTAAATCTCCATTTAAGAATGCAGTTTTAACATCCATTTGATCTATTATTAATTTGTGAATAGATGCTAGAGCTATAAGGACTCTAATGGTAGTAATCCTAGCTACTGGAGAATAGACATCAAAATAATCAATACCAGATTTTTGGGTATATCCTTTAGCTACTAATCTGGCCTTATAGTTATCTATTGTTCCATCTGGTCTGAGTTTCTTCTTAAATACCCATTTACATCCTATAGTTTTACAACCTGAAGGAATGTCAGTTAGTTCCCAAGTATGATTTTGAACTATAGATTGTATCTCATTATTTATAGCTTCCTTCCAAAATGGAGCATCTACTGATTTCATTGCATCTTCAAATGTAATTGGGGAATCTTCTACAAGTAATGCATAGAAATCTTCATGGACTTTTTCTATTCTAGTTCTTTTACTTCTCCTAGGCTCCTCTAGACTTTCTAGTGGTCTAATTTGTTTAGAACTAGTTTCACCTTGATTAGAACTAGGATCTGAATTACTAGAGCTAGGGCCTGTGTTGTTTACTCTGGTCTTGTAAGGAAAAATATTTTCAAAGTAATGTGCATTCCTAGCTTCAATTATGGTGTTGTTGGCTATCTCATTAATGTCAGAGTTGATTATTAAAAATCTATTTGCATTACTATCAGAAGCATAGCTAATAAAAATTCCATCTACAGTTTTAGGGCCAATCTTCTTTCTCTTATTCTCAGGTATTTTAACTTTTGCTAAGCACCCCCACACTTTTAGGTGATCTAAATTAGGGTTTCTATTTTTCCAAATTGTGTAAGGTGTTTTATCAGAATTTTTAAATGGAATTCTGTTTAGTATATGGCAAGCAGTCATGAGAGCTTCTCCCCACAGGTTTTCTGACACACCAGAATTAATTAACATTGAGTTTACCATATCCATTAATGTTCTATTCTTTCTTTCAGCTACTCTATTAGATTGAGGTGTATATGGAGCAATTATTTCATGAATAATTCCATTCTCTTCACAGAATTATTTTAATTCATTAGAAGTGTACTCACCACCTCTATCTGATCTTAGTATTTAATTTTCCTATCCAACTGATTTTTAACTTCTGCTTTATATATTTTGAATTTGTTTATGACTTCATCTTTGGTCTTAATTAAGTAGAGGTAACAGTATTTAGAGCAATCGTCTATAAAAGTTACAAAATATTTGTTACCTCCTCTAGTTGTTCTTCCTGAATCACAAACATCACTATGGATGAGTTCTAATATCTCAGAATCTCTATCAATAGTTTTAAATGGTTTCTTAGGAAGTTTGGCTTCTATACATATTTCATATTTTTCCTCATCTTTTATATTAAGCTTTGGAATTATATTGAGATGCATCAATCTTTTAATTGAATTATAATTCACATGTCCTAATCTTTGATGTCAGGTGATGGACGGTTCAATATTTAAAGCCATTGGAGATGTAAAAGCAGAATTCTTAACATTCAATTTAAAGAGACCATCACATAAAAAACCTTTTCCAATGAAGTTCAATACCTTAGTTATTACAACTTTATTTGATTCAAAAACAAGTTTGTAGCCTTGTTGCACTAATAAAGATCCACTAATCAAATTTCTCCTAATGTCTGGTACATGGTGGACATCCTGCAGGATTAAAGTCTTATCAGAAGTCAGCTTTAGGTTGATCCGACCTATTCCAGATACAGAAGCCACATTATTATTTCCCATTGTCACAGTTCCTCTACTTGAGACCTGATAGGTGGAAAACAAAGATTGATTAGAGCAAACGTGAATATTAGCTCCAGTGTCAATCCACCAATCATTTGCTTGAAAGGTCATGTTTACTTCAGGGGTGAAGAGAACAGACCTGAAAGCAGTCTCAGTTGGACTGGAAGTCACCATGTTTACTAGTGACTTATTAGGTGGATGCCCTCCCTTCCTAGGCTTGGGTGGTTCAGTTTTCTTGAAAAAGCAGTCCTTAGCAAGATGGTTGGTTCTTCCACAAACGAAGCAGGCTCGACGTTCAGCTCCTTCCTTCTTTTGAAAGTGAACAGGGTTCTTATTTTGATGAAAGGATTTCTTCTTAAATGTTTTATTTTGATTTTGGTGGAAGGGACGTTTCTTGTGTTGGGGAAAGGGTTTGGATTCAACATTGTTTACTTTGGGTTCTTTGGGTTCAGATTTTGTCACATTTTTCTCTCTAAGTCTATGTTGCTCTTCAATTCTAACGGAATTCAACACTTGCTCTAGGGTAAGATCTCCTTGGGTATGGTTAAGGTTTTTGGCAAAATCTGACCAGGACTCGGGAAGTTTGTCTATAAGACATGCTATCTGAAATGTTTCATCTAGGATAGATCCATTTACTTTTAATTGGTGAACTATATGTTCGAATTCATGAATTTGCTCATTCATTGGTTTAGAATCTACCATTTTAAATTTGTTAAAATCAGAAGCTTTAAATCTTTTAATTCCCATATCATCTAAACCATACTTTTTCTCTAGGGTTTCCCACAGAACTTTAGCATTAGTGATAGTATAATATATATCATATAACCTATCAGATAAGGCTCCTAAGATTCTGTGTAGACAATGATATTCTATCTCTTGAGGTGTTCTCGGGATATGAACGGAATCTGAGGAGGAAGATGAGGAAGATTGCCTAGTAGTTGGTCTAGATGAAGATGAGTTGTCGGGTTCTATAGCAGTTATTAGATTTAAAGTTGTTAACCAAAATCTCATTTGGTTTTGCCAACGACGGAAATTGTTCCCATCGAACTTCTCTAGCTTAGCTGGCAGGATTTCACTTGTTGCCATAATCTGATGGTCAATGAATAATTTTGTTATTACAATGCAACAGATTAAGCATTCAATCAATAGGATGTCAGCTTTATCAAATGTAGACATCATTATCACAAGGAACAGAATATAAGTTAAGGATTTAGTGAACATCAAATATAGTACCTTAGTTTTATGACATGTAAATATCACTATTATATTAAGCAAGCAGTATAATATGTTACTTTTATGAAAAGTAAACAACACTATTATAAGGAACAGAATACTAATTATGATACTATTCTAAACAGCACCAATTAGTTTCTTGGAACAGTGCTTTGCACGCTTCGATCATCAGGCTATATTCTAAACTCAGTTTAATTTTATATCTATTTTGAATCATTATCTAATTCGGTTAAAACTGCATTTTGTGCTAATTACACTCTAAACAGCTCTTATTCCCAACAATTCACTGTCCCAAGAAACTAATTGCCCCCTCTCGTACAGGGCTACGCGGTAATAGATCTCGGAGATACGATGACCCTCGGTCAGGCGACCTCCTTCTCGTCGGCACGAGCTTCAAGAAGGCTTTGCGAACTCTTCTAGACTTTCAGGGAACCAGCAACAATGTAACAACAGTAAAATGAAGATGAAGGACAGAGAAGAAGAGAGAATTCGTTGTGTTTTTCACACTGTATTAAACTCTTCAGATTTAGGTCCTTTTATAGGCTTAAAACACCCGTTACTCATAAATCCGCAATTAATTTATTTTAATTACCGATTTTAATTCTCATAAAAACTATTTTCCGTTTTGATTCTGATTTAAATCTCATGAGTATTACCGTTTCAAAATTTAATTCTCTTAACGTTACAAAACGTTTATCACATGTTAATTATTCAAAAATAAATATTACATTTTAATTATTCAAAAATAAAAATATAGCAGATTAAAGGCCCCTCAATCTGGAGCTGCATTCGTGTGCGCGCGCCACCCGAACCCGAGCCCGAGCCAGGCCCGGCCGGCGCGCGTGTGTGGTGTGGAGCATAACCTTTTATTTTCTTCTAGGCATAGGAGAGAAAGTGAAGGCTTATAAAGACCCTTCCTTTCTATCCCATTTCCTATGTGGGACTAAACTTTTCCTCTTTTCCTCTACAAACCTAAGTTTTAAGTTACAACTCCAACACCTTCTTCTTTTCATCCTCATGACAACAATTTTGCATTTATGAAATACTCCTTGATGCTAAATTATGTGTTGTGAAATACTTGCATTTATAATAGTTTAGGCAAGCAAAATAATCTTTACTAGGAAATACTTGTATTTATAGTAGGTTATCTACATGAAATCCAAGACTTCTTCATCCTCCTCTTCTCCTCTCAAAACTCACCCAATTCAAAACCCTCATAATCCCCTTTCCCAAACCCCATCATCATCATCATCATAATCCATCATCATCAAAATTAAAATCAACTCCTCTAACAACCCTACATCGTTCAACCCTACATCGTTGCAACATCCATTGTCGGCAACCCTACATTGTAATGTGTAGACTCTCCATTTACTAATGACCTAGATCCGGTCACTGCCCCTCCTCTCGTGACCACAGGTTCTGCCCTATAGCGACCACCATGCATGACCTTCGATCATTGCTATTAGATTCTGCTCTCCACTTGCCGACAGCCCGGAGCTGGTCACCACACCTCCTCTCGCGACCGTCTTGTGTGACCTCCCATCACTGTTGCAACACCGCCATCTCCTTAATCACTGTGCTCTCTTCTCGCTGTTATCACTCTCGGCTCATCTCATCCAAACTTTTGGTTCTAAATTCACCATGTTTTTAATGATAGGTGTTAAAAATAGCAACATATATTCTCTTGATACCCTATCTTCTCAATTAGGTAGCATATAATATTGTATTAGATAGTATATTTTCTACTCTATTTTTTTTACTTCTATTGGCTCTTTTTATATTAAATTTATATATATTACATAAATGTATGTCATCGTACTCACATGAAAATATCAAGCCTTCTTTTTTAGGTATTATAAAAAATACAGCTAATTCTGAAGAAAACACGTGCGACCAAAGGAAACAGCTAATCTTTGAAACAGTTCAAACCGGGCCGAAATTTAAGTTACCAAATTTTGTACCCGGTCCGGATTTAGCCCAGTCAGCGATGATAGAATGAACTGGCCCATATCTGTCCGTTCCTTACCCCGAGCCAAGCCCAATTCTATTTCAAGCAAATCCAAGTAAAAAATAAAAGGAGAAAGTTGAATTCAGATTTCAGACTCCTCTCCGTCTTCATCGAGAGCTAGGGTTTCCATTCTCCGTCAAAATCTAGGGTTTGTTACCGATCAGATCCGAGGGAAAAGGAAGATGGTGAGGGGATTGCTCGGAAAGCTCGCGTCTCGATCTCTCTCCATCGCTGGGAAATGGCAGCAGCAGCAGCTCCGTCGCCTCAACATCCACGAGTACCAGGTCCCAAACCTAGGGTTTTTTTTCCTTCTGATTACTGATGCTATCTCGTTCTGATTCGTTAATATCTGATCGATCTGACTGATCTCGTGTTTAACGATCCGTTTTAATTTTGCGGCAGGGTTCGGATTTGATGAGTAAGCATGGGATTAATGTCCCAAGGGGGGTTGCCGTCTCATCGACCGAGGAGGTGAGGAAGGCGATCAAAGATGTTTTCCCTGGCGAAAAGGAGGTAATTTCGTCTAAATTTCATATGGAAATGTGTCTACCTCAGGGTTTTTCTTTTGTGATGGTAGCAAAGAAATATTAATAGATGTAATAATTCTGGCATAAATGTTACTGTAATGGGAAAAATTGGACTCGGTAGTGAGCCAGCTCAAATTTGGTAACTCGTAGATAAATATAATATCGCAACTAACTGCTTATGTGAATGTTCGTTGACGGTTATTTAGCTGTAAAGTTGAATAGATTTCATACTTATTTGTAATAGTTTGATAAATAATAGTTAGACAAGTTAACCTATTGTGAGTTAATTTTGGAAATTATGTCACTCACTTTAAAGAAAGAATCCTCAGAACAGATTATTATCAGTTTCATATTTTCGTTGCCAAGCATAGGTGAAAAAATTATTGACCCAAGAGTCCATACGTTGACCCTTTTGTGATAGGAAGACATTTGTCTAAAATATTGTGAATGTACAAGGATGTACCCTTGGATGTTAAGATTTTATACCTTGTGTGATATTGCATATTAAAGAAAATTTTCATTCTCCAAGTTCATACCAAACAGAGACGAAATGTAATAAGTTGGAAACCTTACAATATCATCTTTTCATTATCTTGCTCCACTCCAGATTGTTGTCAAAAGCCAAATTCTTGCTGGTGGTAGAGGTTTGGGAACCTTCAAAAGCGGACTTAAGGGTGGAGTACATATTGTTAAAACTGAGGAGGTGGAAGATATTGCTGGTAAAGGGTTACATCTTCATTTTGATATCATTTGTTTCTGTTTCAATCTTTCTATCTGGTCATGCATCTGAATGCTTTTGTGCTACTAGAGTTTTATATTCAAATGAACACAGTTCTGAATTTTCATCTTCAAAGAATTAATAAACACTTGTTAAATGCTCATTATAGGTTCTTTCTCCTATATAATTTGAACCTACCTCCATATTTTTTCAGGAAAAATGCTTGGCCAGGTTCTTGTCACCAAACAAACTGGTCCTCAAGGAAAGATTGTGAATAAGGTTAGGGATTTTGCTCTTCTCCTCCACAATCTTTTTGTGTATTTTCATGTTTGATGTTCCAATTATCACAATAAGTCCTGCAAAGTTTAGTTATTTGTGTCACCTTGCTTGTTTATAATGCTTTCTGATTCTGATAAATGATTCACATTTTCTTTTTTTTATAATTTTCCTTTTGTTAATATATTCTTATTTTTGCAAGAGTCTATTATTTCAACTAGAGATAGCCCTAATCTCATTCTTGACAAACAAGCAATTTTTTACCGAATGCTTATGCATATTTGTCGGGCCAGGTGAAATAGTTTTACTGAGGACAGAAAGCATTGATGGATGCACTACCAAAAACTTATGCTGGAGAATGCCCGCTATTCATTTAAAAACAATAATAAATACTGTTTATTGAAAATAACTATAGTGAAGAAGGTCAACTTTGTTGAGAATAGATGAGTAAATGATGTTGATCTCCTAAGAAGAACTAGATGGTCTGGTTCAGTGAATGTACTTTACTGTAGTGGTTCCACTAAACTAAATCACACATAAAAAGAGCTCTGCCAACTTTTGTCACCCCAATTGGTGCCATATATTCTAGTTGCTAGTAGCTGTTTGTTCATAATGCTTAAGTATGAATCTTGGTTTAAATATCTGGCTCATTTTAGTTGCTAATGGCTAAAACTCAGGTCCAAAGTAACAATCCAAGTCTCTAAATTATCTGATCAACATCATAATTTAGCTGAATGTTTTTAGAAGAAAAATCATCCCAGAGCTTTTAACCTCCTTGGGTCATGCAAGAGCTTTGATGCCAGGCCCAAAATCTCTTATTTGTTCTGCTAATCAGTATCTTAAGTTTTTATTTTAAGAAATAAAAAAATGTAGTTACAGTCAATCTTAGGTCTTTAAGTTTTTATGAGAAAGCTTGCTGTCATATGTTCTCTTTGCAAGCCAAGTTGCTAGCTGAATATATGATATTATGAATCATGAATACACAACAGGGAATATGACTGAATGCTTACTTAGAGAAGCTAGGCATACATGCTAATGCATACTTTTATCAGCTGACTTGAATGTTGGCATGCATTTTTTGTATGTTTTGTTCAAGAAGTTGCTTTTATGATATGTGAAAATTTGTTAGACTTGTTCATATGCCTATCTATTGAATTGCTGCCTGTCCTTTTTGCAGGTATATTTGTGTGAAAAGCTGTCACTTGTAAACGAGATGTATTTTGCCATCACACTGGACCGTACTTCTGCTGGGCCGGTATGTTTAGAATTAAGTGCTGATAGTTTGTTATTGTTTCAATCTTGTCTTTTGTATTTGCATGATATGTCAAATCAAGGGCTGAGATAATATAACTATTCTGATTTTTTTAAATTTGTTTTGAACCTCATGTATTTAACTGCCCATATTTCTTCAGCTTGATTTTATTCTCTTTACCTTGTCCATTCTATAACTTGTTATTGCAAAGTTATTGCTTTCTATACATGTTAGTAATTATCTGTTCTTTTATTTAGACATATTATGTGTTATTTCATCTGCTCTTGGGACTTCTTATGTCTGTACTTCATGAGAATCCTTAAATTGAGATGACTCGAGCATAATCAAAACCACAGCCAGCCGTGAAGCAAGGTTTAGCTGTAACCATTTTAATTTTTCTGAACTTTTCATAATTTAGCATTACTTTTAGCAATTATATATTTTTTTAAAAAGTTAAAACCAAAACTTAATACATGTATCTTACAATTTGTGTGCAAAGGGCTCTACCATTTTGCTCTACGCTTCTGCTATTCACAAAATTGGAAAGAACTTAAAACTAAGGAGGTATGAGAGGTTTTACGTCCTAAAACTTTGGTGGTTATTCATGACAAGTACATCAAATGCCTAGCCAACAACTTTGTGACTGAAGATAAACTAATGGATAACACAAGCATACAGAATAGTCTGACTGCTTAAGCACCAAATTTGATGGTACTGTTTGAATTTGGTCTAATTTGCAAATTTAGAAATTAGAAATGTAATCTGGAACATGCATATGACTACTGAAATTTGACTTTTGTTGATGCTTGTACATTATAAATTGAATTTGATATTTAAATTGCCGTCTCTGATGATGTGTAATACTTTCAGATCATCATAGCTTGTAGAAAGGGAGGAACCAGCATTGAGGACCTTGCAGAGAAGTTTCCTGACATGATTGTCAAGGTGATCATTGTTTATTCCTTCATTTTAGTTTTGGTTATGAGAGATTGTATTAGATTTATGTAGATTATCATTCTGAATGCCCATTTTTGTGTTTCACTAAGAACTTCTAAATTAGTTGCTGCACTTCATTTTTATCTATGCAAAGGTACCAATCGACGTTTTCAAGGGAATCACTGATGAAGATGCTGCTAAGGTTGTTGATGGTCTGGCACCTAAGGTAGCAGATAGAAATGCTTCAATTGAACAAGTGAAGAAGCTCTACAATCTTTTCTGTGCATGTGATTGCACTTTGTTGGAGGTATCTGAAAGAACTTTTGCTATTTTCTTTGTTGCTGGTACCTTTTCCTCGATTCTTTTATGGACTTATCTCCACTTTTTAACATGCTAAACTTCTTACGGGCAGATTAATCCAATTGCAGAAACATCCGATAATCAGCTAGTAGCAGCTGATGCAAAGTTGAACTTTGATGACAATGCGGCTTACCGGCAGAAAGAGATATTTGCTCTCCGCGATACATCCCAAGAGGATCCTCGAGAGGTCTACCAACATGCTCTTATTGCTGTTATGGCTGTATATAGTTTTAACTCATTATGATTATTAGTTACATCATACTAACTAATTTACAAAACTGCTGTTGTCATTATTTTCATCAGATAATACTTGAGAAAATACAAAATTTCCTTAATTTTCATGTAAACTCTGACTCGCTAATCTGCAATCATCACATCTGCTGAATGTCAGATACCCTTCAATTATTTTCATATATCATTTCCTTGATTCCTTTTACATCCATTCTGCAGGTTGTTGCTGCCAAAGCAGACTTGAACTACATTGGCTTGGATGGAGAAATTGGATGCATGGTTAATGGTGCAGGGCTGGCAATGGCTACTATGGATATTATAAAATTACATGGCGGCACACCTGCCAATTTTCTAGATGTTGGTGGGAATGCATCAGAAAATCAGGTAGTAATTGTTACTTAGCAACAAGTTATATTTGTTCCTCAAGCAAACAACAAACATTTCATCTATTAGGAGTCAAGTGTGCTGTTTTGAAGATGAATCTGGGAGGAGCTTGATAGTTTTAGTATTTTCTGTTCTTAATTCCTTAATTTGATCCTTTTATTTTACAAACTAGAAACATTTCTATTGTTCATATAAAATGTTTTGCATATTCTCTTTTTCCTAACTGATTCTTGGTATGTTGCCTCAGGTCGTGGAAGCATTTAAAATTTTGACATCAGATGATAAAGTAAAAGCGATTTTGGTCAACATATTTGGAGGAATCATGAAATGTGACATTATAGCAAGCGGAATTGTCAACGCTGCTAAACAGGTTTGGTCACCTGAATTTTACATTATTGTCACTCGCCACCATGATTTCATAAACCATTTAGTAACCTAGATATACATTGCTTTGACTTGTTATTCTAAAAGACAAATGATGCTATCTAGAAAATACCTGGTTTGAACTATGAAACGGTTGGGGCATGTGAATCTTCGCTCATCTGATTAGAGTGACTTAAACTCAAGGTTTTCATCCCTCTTCCTTTCCACTAGAGTCCTTGTCTGCAGCTTGTTAAAGTAATGGCATCAAATCTTTAGGCATGCAAGAGTTAGGGATCCTTGCAGCCGTTTCAGGATGGTGATCATTCTTGTGATCAAATATAGACATCATTCTAAATAAATAAATAAAATCGAAAACTTGAAGCATCTGTATGCTGACCACTAGCAATAAACCCAAAACTGGACTCGGCAAAGAAAGAATAAAGTTTTTATTTGATTGGTTTGCAAGGAGATCAAATGAAAACATGTTTTCATCTCTCGTGCCCCTCAACATTTGTGCAATTAAAATTTCAAATTATCTTTTAACACTTTCCTGGGTTACTAAACCCGTGTCTTTAGATGGTCTTGTCGGAAAGTTGAACTCCTCCTCCTTCTTCCTTTTTTTTAGAGGAATAACAATATTTGTTTTATTTCCGTAATATTTGCTAGGTTTCCCTCAACATTTGTGGAATTAAAATTTCAAATTATCTTACATCTTCCTGGGTTACCAAAACTGTGTCTTTAGATGGTCATGTTGGAAAGTTTAACACCTTTTTATTTTTTATTTTTTTTGAGGAATGACAATGTTTGTTTTATTTTCATAATATTTGCTAGGTTTCGCTCAAGGTACCTGTGGTTGTTAGATTAGAAGGCACCAATGTCGAACAAGGGAAGAGAATCCTTAAGGTAACGGATTACGCATAAGATGATTCTGTTTTGGCCTTCTTTTGCACCATGTATGGTTATGTACTATAATACAACATGGAAGAGAAAGTACAACTTAATTAATGATTTTGTGATTTGTGTAGGAGAGTGGAATGACTTTGATTACAGCCGAAGACTTGGATGATGCTGCAGAGAAGGCAGTCAAAGCCTCCAGCGGCTAATCAATTTGTGAGGGGTTCTCACATTTAATTTCTCTTTTTTTTTTTCTCTATAAAAAGAAAATGAGTGCTTACTCGCCAATGGCATGTTGGGAGTATTAACTGCATTTTTTTGGGCGATAGAAATCGTCTCTGGGAGGTTTTCAAGATTTTGTATTTAGTGTTGCGCAGAGTACTAACACTGAAATAAAGTTGTCTTTTATTTCGTAACTTGTTTGAGTGATGATGAATTATTACGTTTCCTGTTACTCCGGATCTGGAAAATATTGGAATCAGCTGGAGTTGTTCCTTTTTATCATTATTTTGTTTTCATTGTAACTGCAGACATGTAGAGATACTTGCCACAGTGATAACTCAGTGAAATAAACAGAAGATGGTAGGAAGTTTACTTCTGGTTTACTAGTCTCCTACAATAACAGAGTGAGTGAAGAGTATCTAATATTGATATGTTTAATATTTTTGAAAAATCTAATGACGCTTTGATTTTCTTTTTCTCGGAGCCCGTCGTTTGTGTTTCTTGGATCTTTTTGAATCAATCTATCATCTTTTTTTTTTT
>BQKN01014413.1:0-12415 GCA_022839385.1 Asparagus kiusianus | reverse complement strand
TTTTGTTTTTCTCCTTTTTTTTCTTAATTTGTTTTTTATTTTTCTTTCTAATCTGACCACCCTCCCTCTCTCTCTCAGAACATCACAAACTGGAGGTTTCATGGTTAGCTTCAATAATTCTTCAAATTCTTTCTGATAATTAATACCTTACGTACGTCATGAATTATTCAAATAAAATTATCCAAGTTCTGATTATGCATGATCATTGAGCTATTGTTGCTCATCTGTTGCAATTGGTTCCATTATTAATGCTAATTTTTCGTTTTGTTTTGCCCCTTTTTTCTCATAAGTTGGTAAATATTGTTCTATAAATTTTGAGGAAAATTAATTTCTTCTCATTTTACAGAACTACATATCCAAGATTAACCTAGTCTAGATATTCTTTGCAATTTTCTTGTCATATGCAGCTTCGTCACAACTGTTGGGGAATTCGAAACAATCAATCGAACCATTGCCCTTCCGGACCTTGTGTTGAAAGTAGGAAAGTAGGAATAAAACCACAAATAAAGATCTAACCTTGCAAAACAGTAAAAGGAGACGAACACACGGATTTAACGAGGTTCGGCAACGTGCCTAAGTCCTCGGGAGCCACACCACACAATCTTTTATTAATTGAAGAAGAAGAATACAAGCTCTCAAACAAGGGGTTAATCTCTTTGAGATTCTCTCTCTCTTTGCAGTCAAAAAGCTCTCTTTTTGATGATGATACGAACCCTAAAATCGTTTGGGGTATATATAGAATCCTGGGTGAAACAGATTCCTAAACAGAACAGGATTTCGTTTTATCGCGTCGCGGTCGACCGGCCCGGTCGACCGAGCAGACTCCAGAGAGTTTGGCGGTCGACCGGCGCGGTCGACCGATGCAAAACCCGAGAGCAGTTTCTCCTACAGGGTTGTGGCGGTCGACCGGGCCAGTCGACCGCGACCTGATCCAAGCCCTCCTGGCTCCTGTGCACGTTCTGCGGTCGACCGCAGATCAGCCTGCTCGTTTTTCTGCCCTTTTGATTCCAGTCTTCGTCTCGAACTTTGGGTCTACACCTTAGACTAACAACAACTTCATTAATTAATAAAAAAAAGGTAAAAAGGGTGGGATTCTCCACTTCATTAATTAATAAAAAAATGTAAAAGATGAGAGGGGGAAAAACGAAGCTCAAATAGATTAGAAGACTTGAAATTGTCCTTCATGAATATATTATAGATCCCAAATCAAAACAAGGTCAGGTCAGGTCACTATCCTAAACCAATTAAGAGGAAAATCAATGAAGAGTCTAAATTATATTCCGTTTGACATTTTGGCCTCTTAAATATATAAAAAATGCATGCATGATGCGTGCACTTAGCTTTCAGAGGCCCCTATATGATGCTTTCTTCTTTCTGATGGGCCACTGAAGAGAAGGCATGAAGAGACTCCTCTGTACTGCATTATGTTATTAATTTATGTAGCAATATGTTAATAGTAAGTTCGTGTTAGTTTTCTGTTTGCAGAAAATTAGAGATTTATTTAGGCCTCCATTTAAGTTTCCTATATCTCCCTCATCATGTACTGTTTTGGTCCAAAGCTCTAGAATTTATTTGTTCCTCTGGTATCGCAACCTCATCCTTCTGTTTCATAATAGATGCGAATTTGAAAGAAATATTCCAGAATGTTGATTTGGTGTTGGTGTTGGATAGCATGTTATTGGGTCAAACTGGATTCCTAATCTATTTAGGTTTTGGTTTTAGAATTGTTGGATTGCTAGTTTGTTTTGGTTTTAGGGTTACTATATATACAGAACGTTTTATTAGAGAATAAGCGAGAGAAAAAGAGGTTGTTTTGAGCACTTTGAGAGAGAGATTTCTGAGATGTGAGTTGAGATCTTTTGGTGAGGGTTATTTTGAGTGTTTGAGAGTTGTAACCCATTGTATTTCTCCTCCATATAGTAAAATCTCCCTATATATCCTCTCCCCGTGGACGTAGGCAATTTACCGAACCACGTAAATTCTGTGTTTGTAATTGGTTTGTGTTGTTCTTTTGTGAATTGCACTCGTTGGTTGTTCTCCTCCCGTTGCTCGCCGACTCGCTTGGTTTGTGCGTACACTTTCGCCGATGCGTAACAATTGGTATCAGAGCTCTAGGGTTTCAGACCTAGGGTTTGTTTTGGGTGGAGGAAGATTCGTTGTTGGAAGCTTGGATATTAGAGATATAGGCTTCGGTGGAGATAGCTTTGCGCAGTTACTGTTGGAGATCTCGCCTTCCTCGTGTGGTTGGGTGATCGTGTTGAAATCTTATCTAGGGTTCAGTTGGATAATTTCATAAATCTATCAAGTTCGAATATTTCTTTACAATTTAGAGTTTGTAAGCAATGGGAGAAGAAGTTGGTGAAAACAGCAAGACAATGACAAGTACAGTTCTGGTTGGACTTCAGAATACGAAAATCAGTGTTGTGAAGTATGACAGCAAGATCAACGTTGAGTTGTAGATGAGTGATGTGCAGGATGCTTTGAATGCTCAAAATTTGGAAGAGACCATCATGGTCCACGAGAGGCCACCGAAGTATGATGAGGTGATATGGGACAAGATGAATCGAAATGCTTGTGGGGTAATTAGATCTTGTTTGAAATAAGAGTTGAAGTACGATGTGATCGGCGTGACGTCTACGATGAAGATGTGGGAGATTCTCAACAACAAGTATCTTATAAAGAGTGTTGAGAACCGGTTGTACTTACTGCGAATATAGTTCAGATTCCAGATGTCCAGGAGTACCTCACTTGTAGATCATGTGAATAACTACACAAAGTTATTATCGGACTTGACGAATGTAGATGAGAAGATATCAAATGAGTACAATGTGATTATTTTATTAGGCTCCTTACCCGATGAGGAGTATGATACATTCGTGCGTATTTTGTTGAATGGTAGATCTTCCATCACCTATAGTGAAGTGACTAATGCGTTGACGAATTTTGACTTGAGGAGGAAGGAAAAAAGAATCTTTCAGAGCTAGCACTTCAGGAGAGCCTTTGTCAATGAGAGGTAGGAGTCCCTATTTGAGAGGTGGCAACAGAGGCAGGTTAAAGTCAAAAGGCCACTACCAATTAGAGAAGAACTAGTGTGCTTTCTGCAAAGAACAATAACATTGGAAGAGAGATTGCCCGAAGCTCAGAGAGAAGGAGAATAACAAGAAGAAGGGCCTGAAGGCCAGCGAGGTGAATGTTGTTAAGAGTGATAACGATTCAGATGATTTATGCTTTTCTCTATTGATTACTCCAGAGGTTAACCATGCTGATGTATCGGATTGGATGCTGGATTACGGTGCTACTTATCATGTGATTCACCGACGAGATTAGTTTGTATCTTTCGAGAAGCTCGATGGGGGTGTGGTGGTCATGGGAAACGATCAGTCCAGTGGTATTTGTGGAATAAGTACCGTCAAGATTCGGTTGCACGAAGGAGTTGTTCGTGAGTTGAATAAAGTGAGATTTGTTTCTCAGCTAAAGAAGAATCTTATTTTTGTTGGAGCTTTGGAGGTGTAGGCGTCAAAAATTACCTATAGGTCCTCGTACACGGCTCGAGACAGAGAGAAGATGATGAATATCACTATCTGAGTCACAGAAGATTATTTGACGACGACAAACACTTGAAGTGAGTCGACGGACCATGCGAAACGATGGAACTTCGGAGTGACGGAAACACGAGCTGATCGGGAACCCCACATCGCTGCAAAAGGGCGGAGAGTCTCTCGTGTCTTGTCCACTTCACATATAATTCAATTATGTAGCTTGTAGATCTTCTCGACGACTTTCCAACGCATCTTGAATCGCATGATTCCGAGTTCGGACGACGAAGATACGGTGAAAATGACGGAACGCGCAGGACTACATCCCGGGACTCGGCGAGACAGGTGTCTCGGAACTTGTAGAGTGATTTTGGCCATGATCCGGTTCGAATCTAAAGAAACTCAAAACATGAAAGTTGTAGATTTCCTCGTTATATTTCCAATTCATCTTGGATCAGGTCATTTGGAGGTCATATGAGGAAGTTATAATCAAAATACCCGAGACACTCATTGGTATCTCGGCCATGGCCGAGACACTCACAAGTGTCTCGGACCTTGTGGAGCTGTTTTGACCATGATTAGATTCGAATCTGAAGAATCTTAAAAGATAAAAGTTGTAGATCTTTTCGTTATCTTTCCAACACAACTTGAATCACCTCATTCGGAGGTTGGATGAAAGAATTAGAGTGAAAATACTAAAGAGGGTACAAACTGTCTCGCACATGTGCGAGACACCCCGAACTGTCTCGCACTCGGGACGTGTGTTTGACGGTTTTTGATCAGTTTTGACGGTTTCAGAGCCTCCCTAACTGCCTTGGGGTTATCTTTAAATGTGATAAAGTGGTTTTAACTGAAGATAAGAGGGAATTAACCGTTCCTATCCAAACACAGGGCTCCTGAAGCCTATAAATACAGCCTCAGTGCCTTCATTTCTTGAGATCTGGAATTTTGGAGAATTGGCGAAGCTCTGCCGAACTGAAGAGTGATCGATTCCTTCAACATAAGAGAGAAATTCGTCAGATCTGCATTCACCCACGTCCGTTCCTTAGGATTATCCCGTTGCGGTAATTCTAAGAAGAGCAATTATCTCGCTGTTGCCAATATAAGCGCTTCTGCTTCTAGATTCTTTCGCGAATCGACGAAGTTCTGCATCTGATCTGATTGTCAGGTAGTCCACGGATATCGACGTCCCCGTCACCGGCTAAAGACCCACGCAAGCAAGAGACGACGAACGGATCTTGTGTTATTTTCGAAAAGTTGTAATCTTTCATTCATTTTTCTTTTATTATTGAATATTCCGAATTCTTTGTAAGCAGATCTGATTATAATAAGTTCACCAATGAAAGCAACTTTTACCGAAAACAGGAGGCAAAGGGATTCAAGGTGACTTTTGACAGTACTGTAGCAAAAGTTACTAATGGATCTTTGGTAGAGATGAAGGGAGTCCGCAGTAGGAATCTATATTATCTGAAGGGAAGCACCAAGATTGGCCAGGTAGCTTCAGCAATTTCAAAAGCGGACACGAGCAGACTTTGGCACTACAGATTGGGGCACACAGGAGAAAAGTCACTGCAGACGTTGTGCAAGCAGGGGATATTAAAGGAAGCTAAGAGTGAGAAGATTGATTTCTGTGAGCATTGTGTTCTTGGCAAGAAGACTAAAGTAAAATTTGGGACAGCCATTTATAGGACGACGGGCATCTTAGACTATATGCACACAGATGTTTGGGGTCCCACCAAGACAACATCACTTGATGGTCGATATTGGTTCTTCACGTTTGTGGATGATTATTCTAGGCATTGTTGGGTGTACATCATGAAGCATAAGAGTGAAGTTCTAGAGATATTTGTGGAGTGGGAGAGAAGATTGGAACTGCAGATAGGGAGAAAGATCAAGACGTTAAGATCTGACAATGGTGAAGAGTATAATTCAGACTACTTTCAGCAGCTATGTCGAGATGAGAGCATAGAGAAGCACTTCACAGTTAGTCATACAATGCAGCAGAATGGGGGTGGCAGAGAGGTTGAGTCGGTATTTACTGGAGAATGTCTGATATTTGTTATCGCATAGTGGTTTAGGGGGTGTTAGTCAATTAGGACATTTTCATGCAAAATGGGATAATTGTTAAAGTAGAATAATGTTTTGCTAGTGGGATATTTTAGTGGGATAACTAGGAACAATTTTGTGAAGCGGGATATTTTGATAAAATAACGTTGGATAAATTTTTATAATCATGAAGTATATATTTAAGCATTTTGAAGATATAAATACTATTTATGTATTTCAAACTTACTATTATTGATTGATAAAGAATATTCTTTACTATTAAATAACTTTTGGTTAGACTAAGATATTGACAATTATTATTATGATGATGGTCTAATGATGGTGATAACCATAATATGAAATAAGTAAAGAAAAAAAACAAAAAATAACAAAATAAATACGAGTTCTAGTTTTTTACCACCTAGTTCCAAGCTAAAACTTAGAATAATTTGAGAGACTAGAACTCTCATTTTTGTATAGAAAAATAAAAAAAGTAGAATAATTTTGTACCATTATCCCAATTCTAGTTTTGTTAAAGTTCTGCTTGACTAACACTGTAAAATTTTATTCTAGTTTTAGTTCTATGTGACTAACACATTAAAATTTTGTTCTAGGTTTAGTTCTATGTGACTAACACCTTAAAATTTTATCCCACGGATTATCCCAGTTCTAATTTTAAGTTCTAGATGACTAACCCCCCCCCCCCTAGAGAAGATCTTTTGGGCTAAGGCACTTTCATATGTGAGTCACCTCATTAATAGGATGCCTTCATCTGCGATTAAGAGGAAGACCCCTATAGAGATGTGGTCGAAAGAGCCAACACACGATTGTGATCAGCTTAAGGTTTTTGGGTGCCCTATATTTCATCATGTGAAGACTGATAAGTTGAAACTGTGAGCTAAAAAGACCATATTTGTGGGATTCAAGCATGGAGTGAAATGATACAAGCTTTGGGATCCAGTTGATAAGAAGATTATGCTGAGCAGAGACGTCATATTCAATGAGGCTTGGCTCTTGAAGCCTCCCAGCTCTCATCAGGTGGAGAGCACCCCGACAGAGAAAACATCACAGGTGGTGAAGATTGATGTAGCTTCACAGAGTCTAGATAAGACCGTATCCATTAGAGTACCGACTGAGGTGACGTCAGGCGAGCACAACAATGATTTAGAGGATATATGTATAGTAGAGTAGGATCAGGGACCGACGACTCAGCTTTAGGATTCTATTACAGTTTGGAGGTCAAGGAGAGACATACGGTTGCCAGCGAGTTATACAAATATAGTATTTCTGTATGTACTTTCGATGAAGAGTGTCGATGAGATGGTTCTTACTACATTCAGAGAGGCTGAGCATAGTTCATATGCTGATTTGTGGCAGGAGGCTATGCAGGAGGAGATGAAGTCTCTTCACAGGAACGACACATGTGAACTTATTGAGCTTCCAAAGGGATACGTATGCAACCATATTGGTGCAGCCAGATTTGGAGAGACGATACATTGGTGCTCTTGTTGGTGTCGGCTCAGTTTTGGGAACACTTCGCCGAGGTGGAGAATTATTGGATAGCAGGTTATTGGGGCAAACAGAATTTCTAGTCTGTTTTGGTTTTGGTTTTAGAATTATTGGATTCCTAGTCTGTTTTGGTTTTAGGGTTTTGTTCGTTGGAAAATTTAGAGTAAAAGAAATGAAAGAAAAAATAACTTGTATTCCCTTGATCTCAATTATAATTGGATTTCTTGATTACAAAAGAGAAGAGAATGATCTGGATTCTCCCCTTTGTTTAAAACTAGGTTCTTCACGGAGCGATGGAGTGCCTCCTTCGAATGCTTAAGTCGAATTTGCTCTCCGTTGACGATCCTACTGTCTTGTCTCGTAGGAATAATTAACTTATGTGGTAAGTTTAATGGTTAACTCTTAACGAGTTTAAGAACTCAGAATGAGTTAGAACTTTGTGAAAAGAGTTTTTAAAACCAAATTAATCGGTTAATAAGCCAAATGGATTTGTTTGTTGCTGAAGAATCTGATCTCCTAACTGACAAGAACTCTATTGTGCTTATTTCGTAGACGATTTGATCTTCGAAATCTGGCCGAAATCTCTAATCTCCCAAGGATTCACCCTTAATCTTCAGAAGATCCAAATCTCTGCCGAAAAATTCCAACTTCCGAACCTCTTTCTTTGTTGAATTTGTTGAGGTTTTATAGGAGGATAAGGGGTTGTAACTCCCCCATTAATCCGCTCCTGAGTGGGCGTGATTTCCTCAGATCGTGGGAAAACAGCTCTGAAATCGTTTGACTCATGTTTGAATGAGTCAAACGCCCAATTTGACGTTCAGGACCCTAACTCCGCGTCTTAGAATTGAGACGCGGAGTTGGGTATTGACCAGACCTCAAAAAACGCGAGGGCCGCTCGCGTTTCGCTTATTACGGTTTGGAAACGCGGGGGTCGCCTGCGTTTCAAGAATTGTAATGCGAAGATGAGTTCCACGTTTAGAAGGGATTAGTTGACTTATAACCTCTTCTGTGAAGCGTTGCAAGGACCATTGTTTAGTAATCCTCGCTTTAGCTGTTATGGGGTGTGAAAGTCGTCAGATTGTAACTCTCACTGTTGATCGTGAAGACCACTGAATAGAGTTTTTATCAGTTGTCGGAAGTATCGTTGAATTGTAACTCTTCTCGATCTATGTGAAAAGTCCTCCATTTACAGCTTTCATTTGTCGGCATGAAAGTCATCTGATTATAACTTTTATCATTGAAGCTTGATGGAGATCAGCTATCTATTGTGATTTTTAGACAGCCTACTATAGGTTGGAAAAAATTGCAATGAAGAGAATAAAAGAAAATTGAATTGAATTCCTTTAATTCCGATTACAACTTGATTACAAAAGAGAAGAAAACAAATTGGGTGTTCTTCTTTGTTTAAAACTGGGTTCTTCACGGTGGCGACGGAGTGCCTCCCTCGAATGCTCGCGTCGAGTTTGCTCTCCGTTGACGATCCGACGTTTTGATTCACTAGAACGATGTCTTCTCCTCACGATTTGACGTTGTGGAGAACTTGCGTGGCAAGTTTTAGAACTCTGGACGAGTTGATAACTCTGAACGAGTTTTGAAGAACTATGTAAAAGAGTTGTTTTGAACCGAAGATCGGTTGTAAGCCAAGGATGAAGAAGCTCCTCGTTGCAGATCTCCCAAGCTCCAGAAATGCTCCAAGGATCCCCCTTTGCTGCCAAGTCTTCGTTTCCAAAAGCCAGCCAAAAAGAAAAAGGGCCTGAACTCAGTTGAGTTTACCCCTATTTATAGGGAATTAAGGGGTGTAACCGCCCCCTTTAATTCTCTCCATAATGGGGTTGAGAGGGGTGTAACCGCCCCCTTAATCCGCTCCCAAGTGGGGCGAAAATCCCTCAGATCGTGAAGGGAAAACGGTTCCTGCAACCGTTCAGCTCTTGCTTGAACGAGTCAAACGCCCACGTTGGCGTTCAGGATCCTAAACTCGCGTCTTAGAAATGAGACGCGAGGTTGGGTGTTGGCTGAACATCCAGAACGCGAGGGTCGCTCGCGTTTGCCTTGCTACAGCTTGGAAACGCTGAGGTCGGGTGTTAGTTGAACCTCAAGAACGCGAAGGTCGTTCGCATTTGTCTTGTTGTAGCTTGAAAACGCTGAGGTCGGGTGCACTTCCAGAATTGTAACGCGGGGATGACTTCCGTGTTTTAGAAGAAGTTGGTTGGCTTGTAACCTCTTCTGTAGAGCGTTGTAAAGACCATTGTTGAGTGATCTTCACCTTGGCTGCTCGAAAATATGAGAGTTGTCAGATTGTAACTCCCGATGTTGATTGTGAAGGCTGTTGATTAGAGCTCTCATCGGTTGTCGTGAAGGTCGTCAGATTGTAACCTTCAGCAATCTACGTGAAAGTCTTCCAATTGTAGCCTTCTAGAATTCGTCAGATTGTAACTTCCATCATCGGTATTTGATGGGGGATAAACTATCTATTGTGATTTTTAGACAGCCTACACTCTCACTGTTGAATGTGAAGACCACTGAATAGAGTTTTCATCAGCTATCGGAAGCGTTGTTGAATTGTAACCCTTCTCGATCTATGTGAAAAGTCCTCCATTTGCAATCTTCATTTGTTAGCATGAAAGCTTTCTGACTGCAGCTTTCATTGTTGGAACTTGATAGGAATCAGTGAATATTTACCCACAACTCTCTACCAAGCAACTCACCAACTAAGTCCAACCTTTTATTTCTGAAATCATTACACTGCTCATCAGCATCTCTAATAGTTGCTAATATAATATTGGTCATGTTGTTGTCGCAGCCATCAAGATCAATCATCTCAAACATGAGGTCGTTTTTGTAGCGATTATAATGTTGCGGATGTAATGATTCAGAAATCTCTTCTGTTTTGATTGTAAGGATGAATTCTGCTTCTTGATTTGAAGGAACCATTGCCTTGTAATCTCATGGGGATCAGCTATCTATTGTGATTTTTAGACAGCCTACACATTCTCTGATAATCCCTTTGTCTAATAGTACCTGATCGTAACCGGGTTAAACGATGCAATACAAGCAGGTCAGAGCTAGAAGGTTGAACCGACTTTCCCTTATCAGTCATATTTATTGTGACTTCTGGAAGTTCGTCACCTTGAATGGCCGATCGTTTCTTATGGAAACGTCTTGGCTTGGACTTAGTCGCTCCGTTAGAGATCCTCTCAAATACCGAGACCCTCTGCCGAGCGGTCTTGGGGCAGCTAAACGCTAATAATACTGCCCTGGTTAGTTCGGCACACGGGCTGTGAGATTTTGTTTCTCGGGTATATCTCTTCCGAGACTTGTTCGTACCCCCATCCCGATAGTACAACTCATCGATATTACCGTCAGAACAACCTATCGACTGTTTACATGAATCTTCAGGTATAACGTGTTCGTTTGTCTTACGTGTTTTCTTCTGAGTATGCAACTCCTTGTTAGCGTTTTCAAGAGTCACGCGTTTAGAGTCACGCATTTGTAAGCGTGAACTCTCGACGGGCTCTTGGAGTTTAATTCGTCGTTCGAGGCGGTCAATTACAGAAGTTTTTCGTGTGCGACCCCCAGCTCGAATAATTGCTCGGGGTTCAGTCACTAGGCCTAAGCGTTCTTTGATCGCAACCTTGTCTTGATCCTTATGCAAAGGACCCGGGCGATCCGCCGTCCTCACCTTAAAATGGGACAAGTCCACACTGTCACGGTGCTCCGTCGGAGGTGCGGAACTCGAAGGGATCGACAAAACATGTGCATAACGTCTTCTGTCTTTACCCTGACGC
The DNA here is from genome assembly GCA_022839385.1 of Asparagus kiusianus. Lineage (NCBI taxonomy): Eukaryota > Viridiplantae > Streptophyta > Magnoliopsida > Asparagales > Asparagaceae > Asparagus > Asparagus kiusianus. The sequence continues at coordinate 1,539 of BQKN01014413.1, read as the reverse complement.
GGGTAGACTTGAGTGACCCGCGGGTCGGAGGGTCGGATCTGGGTGACCTGCGAATCGACGGGTCGGATTCGAGTGACCTGCGAATTGGCGGTTCGGATCTGGGTGACCTGCGAATCGGCGGGTCGGATTAGAATGACCTATAAATTGGCGGGTCGGATTGAAGTGACTTGCAAATTAGCGGGTCGGATCGGAGTGACCTGCAAATCGGCGGGTCGGATTAGAGTGACCTGCAAATTAGCGGGTCGGATTGAAGTGACCTGCAAATTGGCGGGTCGGATTAAAGTGACTTGCAAATTGGCGGGTCGGATCGGAGTGACCTGCAAATCGGCGGGTCGGATTGGAGTGACCTACAAATTGGCGAGTCGGATTGAAGTGACCTACAAATTGGCGGGTCGGATCGGAGTGACCCGCACGCCGGCGGGTCGGATTCAAGTGACCCACGATTCTCGATCTTTTCGGTCGCCGTTTTGGATTTTGGCCTCCAAGTTTGATGCAGTCTTGGTTGTTTCTTAGCTATGTCCTTCTTCTGCATCTTTTGTGCTTTTTGCACAAGAATTCGCGTGTGCGCAAGCACGCGGCGCTTTTGAATTCGCTCCTCCAGAGTTGAACGGATCCTTTTGATTTGGATCCATTCATTTGCTATTTGTTTGGAGGGGAGGACATCTGTCCGCTGTTGGGGTGCTTGGCGTTGCCTAATTTTCAGATCAGCCTCGTAACGGATCCCGTCAATTGACTCCAAGGCTCTAGCGAGTTGGCGCGCACAGCGTTGGCGCTGCCTTTGACGAGCTCTCTTCGATAAAATGGGCGCGCCTTCTGTACTCAACTCCTTGATTGAGGAGGAGTTCAGATCTGCAGATCCGGACTCATTGGAGGCCGGAAGGACGTTACATGGTTTAGCTACCGCAACAACAGGGGCGTTGATCTTCCTTCACTTGCGAGAGGCGGAGGATCTGGAGGAGGAGGACGACAGATACTCCTCGAACTTCAGTTGGTCGAACTCATATTCGACCACTTCTTCAACCGGAATGCAGATCCGAGGTTGCGACACGACAGCTCCAGCAACGAAGCTGTTGACTCCTACTGTGGTCGCCAGTTTGTTTGCGTCAAAAATTGTTGTATTCATTACGGTATTCATTACAACTTCAGTCGTTACAATGCAAATACAAAAAGATAGTCTTTTTATAAGACTTTTACACAATGAAAATGAAAATTACAACTCTCGTCAAACAAACGCAGAGATCGTTTATCGTTCTTCTGCTTGTGTGGGATCTTTGCTTGTGCTGGGGGTTTTGATATCCGTGGACCGTCTTAGATCTGGATCCGGTTGATAAAAATTTGGTAGAACCTCGCCTTCACCGAGGTAGTGTTTGATTTGAAGCGCTGAGATCGACCAAGCGAAATCAGAACTCTTCTTGAGATCAAGACTAAGCCTGATCTCAAGGAAATGGGGGAAACGGACGTCGGATCTCTCGAACTCTCCTTCTTTATGCCGAAGAACTCACCAAGATCTGTCCACCCTGTTAGACCCTAGAAGGGGGG
>BQKN01014412.1:0-12963 GCA_022839385.1 Asparagus kiusianus | reverse complement strand
CTGGAAGGGTTATATCTTCTCCCATAGAACTGTTACTTTTATTTTTAGGGATGTCAAATGCTTCAGAAATTTTTTTTTTTAAATGTTCTAAGTATTTATGTTTAACTTCTGCTTCAGAAGCTTGAGGGTATTTCCTGCGAATCATCTTTGCTATTTTAAGCATTGGATTTTCTATTTGAATTTCATGAGTCATATCTTTCTCAAGAATACTATTATTCTTCTAGATAACTTGTTCTCTTTGCTTGACCTTTTCTTTAAGCACAATTCCGACCAACCATTTGCAATAGAAGTTTATTTTTAAGATTGGCAGATGTGAACAGTCCATTCTGTTTCAAAGGACTATGGCCAAATTCATGGAATCTCTGTCTCTGCAAAGAAGTAAATTGGACAGAGACCATCTATAATTTAACTTTTATCCATTTTAGATATAATCGGATAAGAATCTACCCATGAATATCTACCCATGAATAATATAACTTCGTTATAGGTTCTGGCACTATGCTTAATTCAGCACCATAAGTTTCCCACCAATGGAAAAACCATGCTGGAAGACCTTTATTAATGGCTTCGGGACATAGTTTTATTAACCATGTATGTTTATTTTTGGAATTTTGGTATAAAAAGATATTATAGAATGCTTGCTTGTAATCCCAGTAATTAAAATAGTATACCTCATTCTTATTCTGGGATTTAACCAGAGGTAAATCCTGATTAGGATTGATAGCCCAATTTCTTAGCTGTATTACTTCTTGAATAATACATTTGTTGAAGCTTGACGGAACATTATGATTTTCGCTACACCAAAATGTGTTATTTCTGTTCCCTTTTGCATTATAAAGTTTTCATCCAAGCTCTAGATTTTAATGATAGAGTTGGATAGTATGTCTCATTTCCCTTTTATATTATAAAGTTTTCATCCAAGCTCTAGATTTTAATGATAGAGTTGGATAGTATGTATCATTCAAATATTTTTGTCTAAGTTTATCAGGATCATTCATAAGAGGAATATCCTCTCGTTCTAAATATAGAAGTGTTTCATTTGTCTTTTTTGAAGTCAACTCTACTTCTTTTTTAACTATGGAAGTAAAGAGTTCGGGAGTATCTTCCCTACTAATAAGATCATTTATGCCTTTATAAAAGGCTTGTGATGGACTGCTTGTATTATTTTTCTTAGCAATTGTCCGTCAATAATTTGGAGTATAACTCTTTTCTAATGAACTACTACCTCCTCCCCCTCCCTCCCCAATAGAATAGGGACTAGTCCTCCACATTGGTACCCTATAGAAATTCACGAGTAAGAAAGTTAGGAAGATGATTATGAATACCTTTAATATATTCAATTTTAAAATCATACAAGACAAGTTCAGCTTGCCATCTAGAAAAAGTTTGTTTAGGTACTAAATTTTTAACATCTTTTTCAATAACACTTTTAGCTGAGCTACAATCAATTCGTAACAAAAAATCCAGATTTAGGATATCATCTCTGAATTTAGAAAGACATTTGATAATAGATAACATTTTTTTAATAGTTGAATAATTTATTTGGGTTTTATCCTATTTTCTAGAAGTATAACAAACTAATTGTTCTTTATTAGAGTCTAGATCTACTTGTTTTAGAATACCTTCATATCCTAAAATTGAGGCACCTGTTTTAACTATTTATACCATTGCAAAATTGCAAGGTGAATACATGGTAAACATTATACATTACTTTTGATTCTTTTTACTGCCTCAGTATGTTAGGCAGCCCAAGGAGAAGGATTCTTTTTCAACCGACTATATAAGATAGATGTATCTTGGGCTAGATTTTTTTAATAATCAGCCATATAATTTAATGAGCCTAAAAAACGTTATAATTGTATTGTATCTAGAATTTTATCAGGAAATTTAGAAGCAAAGGCTATACTTCTATCAATAGGAACTATTGTCCCTTTATTAATATTATATCCTAAAAATCTAATTTGAGTTTGGAAGGGGCCGATATAACTAACCCATTTTTTATAGCTAAATGTCAGAATATTTCCAAGTGTTTTATATGTTGATCAAAAGATTGAGGAAAAGTTAATATATCATCTATGTACAATAATATAAAATCCATATATGAAATAAATATATCATTCATTATATTTTTAAATTCTGAAGGAGTATTTTTTAATTCGATCGACATTACGTTCCATTCGTAATGTTCAAAAGGCACTACAAATGCAGTTTTATATTTATCTTTTTCTTCAATTTGGATTTGTCAATATAAAATCCGTATTTGGATTTATTAAGGATTACAAGTTCACGATTTAGTATCATCCGAGGAAGGCGAACGTCATAGCAGATGTTTTAAGCAGGAAGCATCGACATCGGGTTTCGGCTTTGAGATTCTCATTGTATCGAGATCTTCTTACTCTTAGCCAGTTTGATTTTAGACCCGAGATTTGTGGAACCAGTGCATTTTTGGGAGCTGTGTCAGTGCAGCCAACTTGGAGTATCAGAGTTGTCAGAGCACAGCTAGAAGACTCTTGGATTCAAATCCGAAAGGAGGAGATTACCAAAGAGCCTAAGGCTGATTGGACCATTAGAGCAGATGGAGGTCTACGGATGAAGGGTAGGCTGGTTATGCCATCCAGTGCCGAGCTGAAGATGGAGTTATTTGATGAAGTACATCATACTCGGTACACAGTATATTCAGGGACCACTAAGAGATGTACAAGGACCTAAAGAGACACTTCTGGTAGAGTGGTATGCGTAGAGAGATTGTAGAGCATGTGGCTAAGTGTTTTACCTGTCAGCAGGTGGAAGTGGGTGAATATTTCAATGGACTTCATTGTAAGGTTGCCGAAGCTGAGGAAGGGGAATGATTCTGTTTGGATGATAGTGGATCGACTGATGAAGTCAGCACATTTCGTTCCAGTGACGACTACATACACAGCTGAGACGTATGTGAGGATATTTGTTCGGGAGATAGTTCGACTTCATGGAGTTTAGGACACGATTGTATCGGATCGAGGTTCAGTATTCACTTCGCACTTCTAGAGGAGTTTCTAGGATTTTTTTGGCAGCAGACTATCATACAGCAGTGTATTCCACCCACAGACGGATGGTCAGACGAAGAGAGTAAATCAGGTGTTTGAAGACATGTTGCGGGCTTATGTCATTGACTTTCAGGACAGCTAGGATGATCATATTCCACTAATAGAGTTTTCTTATAACAATAGTTATCAAGCGACAAACGGTATGGCCCCGTACGAAGCATTGTACGGGAGACCTTGTAGATCACCGATATGTTGGGCAGAACCGGAGGATAGCTTGATGCTTGGGCCAGAGTGATACGGGTGCATCTTCTCTTTGGAACTTAACGATCCTCATGGGAGCTTGAGGATAGATGATTCTCATGATAGCATGAGAATAGGGGTGTAAAATAGTATAAGGGAACGCAGGAGGAAACGTGAAACGAGACGACGAGCAGAAGAATCAAAGTATCCAGTTTTCAGCCTGTGAGTCAACTCATAACAGTCATGAGTCGACTCATCAGGTTGAGTCGACTCATGACTGTCATGAGTCGACTCATCACTGGTTTTTGAGTTTTGTCCAGTTTTTGACGAGTCAACTAATCTCAGTCATGAGTCGACTCATCGATGGTTTCCTGGTTCGTTTGGGTTTCTGTTCACACGAATTCCTGTTAGTTTTGGGTCTGCTTATTTACCAGATTACCATCCACGTTTGTACACCTATATAAGGGATTGTTTTAGGGTTTCTAAACATCTTTTAGATCAGAGATTTGGAGATTTGGAGAGCTTGTTTTTCAATTCTAGAGTGAGATTGTAAGGGAGAGATTGTAATCTTTTGTTCTTCAAAATCTAGAGAAGGTATTTTCCTTCGCCAAACTAAATTGTTCTTATGTTTTGGTTGTCCTCTTCTCAACCCACCATTTGGTAAATCCACGACCAAAGGGTGCTCGTATGGCAACTCGTATCAAGTTGGTATCAGAGCATCAGATCCGATAAAGGGGCATCCTGTGTATGGTCCTTACTTGATCCTAATATAAGAAGCTTGGCGAGATCCTTATTTCATTGGAAGGAGTCCAGGTTTTAAGGAAGAAGAAGATGGCTGAAGGAGACAATGCAGCGAGGATTGATGCATTGGAGAAGCAGATCGAGACGATAGGTTTGACTCTCACACAACTCGTCAGTCTTATCCAAGGAGGTGGCAAACAAGGTGAATCTTCTTCGAAGAAAATGGTTGAGTCCGATGTGGAGAGAGTAGATTCAGATTCCGACGTGAAGGAGGAGACCGTTAAGACTGTATTACATCAAGGGGGTAAGAATTCTTATCAGAACCTGAAGGTTTACTTCAAGGTAGAGATTCCTGTTTATGATGGGAGTGTTGACGTTGAGAGGCTTGATGACTGGATCGAGCGGATGGAGACGTACTTTACGCTTTATGTCTATTCGTCAAAAGAGAAGATTGTGTTCGCGACTTTGAAGCTTTTAGGGCTCGCGTTGACGTGGTGGAAATCCTACTATAAGCATGAGAAGATGGCGGTGTCGTGGAACAAGTTCAAGGAGTTACTGAAGAAGCAGTTCTACCCGGTGGGATTCCTTGAAGAACGTTAGTACAAGTAGTACGGCTTCTACCAAAGGGTCAATCAAAACGTTCAAGAATACACCACGGAGTTCCAATAGCAGGTGATGGTCCTCAACATTGCGACAGATGAATATTCCGTGTTTATGAAGTATATGGCGGGATTGAGCGATCACATCCGAAAGGAGATGAGGCTATTCACAGTGGAATCAATTACACAGGCGAGCGTGACGGTAATTTCCATCGAGGTCAAGAAAAAGAAGGGCAACGAGGCTAAGGGAGACTCCAAACAGATAGGAGGCGAGTCTAGTGGTTCTCAATCTAAGAAGGAGAAGAAGAATGGTGATCCAGGGAAGGCAGGGCTGATTTGTAGTCACTGCGAGAAGACTGGGCACATAGCTGATCGGTGCTATGAGAAGTATCCTCTTCTCAAGCCAAGAGGGTGGAAGAGGAAGGAGGAGAAAAAGCCATACATTATAGCTCAAGGTCCGAAAGAAGTCCTCGGGATGACAGAGCTCAACAGCAGTCTTAACCTTATGGGGAGGAAATAGACCACGAAAGAGGACGACGACCCGAGAGAGCAACTCTTTGTTCTTAAGTTGCAAGTGAAGACCAGTTTGGTTGATTCCATTGTTGATTCAGGCAGCGAGAAGAATTTTATATCCGAGGCATTGGTTCAGAACCTGGGTTTAAAGACGATCAAGCATCCGAAGCCCAATCCATTAGGGTGGATTCAAAAGGAGGAGAAACTGAGTGTAGTTGATCAATGCACTGTCAGATTTGTGCTCCACGAGTTGTATATTGACGAGGTCACGTCCGACGTCGTGCCATTAGATGTTTGTCAGATTATACTGGGCAATCCCTACTTATGGGATAGATATGCGATCTACGAGAGGCGGGCTCAGAAGTACACCTTTACTAAGGATGGTGTAAAGTTCATGTTTCGTTTGGCATCTCTTCCGAAGGAGACAAGCTTGGGAATGGTGACGTGAGCGAAGAGATTATTGAATGCAAGCAAGAAGTTTATCTCGCTTTGTATTAGACTTCCAAAAAAGCCATCGACAAAGGATTACAACTTAGAGCAAACGGTGACTACGACAAGACGCGGGATGAATGAATTGTTTCTGATCGGACGTCGAGACCGGATTCCTAGCAAGGCCAGGTAGTGCAGAAAAGATGGAGGAGCTCGAGAGTTTCCTCAGTAAAAGTTCTAACTTGAACGGGACTTCAAGTTCCTAAAGAGGGGACCCATGATATGGGTGTATCATCTCTTCGGAACTTAGCGATCCTCATGGGAGCTTGAGGATAGATGATTCTCATGATAGCATGAGAATAGGGATGTAAAATAGTACAAGGGAATGCAGGAGGAAGTATGGAACGAGATGACGAGCAGAAAAATCGAAGTATCCAGTTTTTAGCCTGTGAGTCGACTCATAACAGTCATGAGTCGACTCATCACGTTGAGTCGACTCATGACTGTCATGAGTCGACTCATCGCTGGTTTTTGAGTTTTGTCTAGTTTCTAATGAGTCGACTCATCTCAGTCATGAGTCGACTCATCGATGGTTTCCTGGTTCGTTTGGGTTTCTGTTCACACGAATTCCTATAGGTTTTAGGTTTGGTTATTTACCAGACTGCCATCCACATTTGTACACCTATATAAAGGATTGTTTTAGGGTTTCTAAACATCTTTTAGATCAGAGAGTTTATGTGACGCCCCAGGGTTCACACAAGGCTGCAGTCCCAGGTGAAACCCGGATTGTCAAACCTGCCAAGCACCAACCACTATGCTATGACAAGTTTCACCATCACAATCACTATCTCTCTAGTAGAAACAATAAATAGGTGAAGGTACAGACAGGTAAAAAAAAGAAATAGGACAACACTGGATATACACAGAAGAAGCATGAGAAGAATTAATAATGAGCCCAACTGGAATAAAATAAACATATCTCTGAGTCTGAATTGAATCTCAAATACAATGAGTCACATAAACAAAGTCTCACAATAGCTCTCAACTCTATGAAACAAAATACCAATCTAGATTCTGAGATTTATCAACAAAATGTGGAGTTCTGTAATAACTATAAAATATGATAAGTAACTAAATGGACAACTAAGAAGTCCCATCAACCTGCGACTCTCCGTGCGCCAGACTCGCTGCCTGAAAGGGGGGAAAACAACGAACGTCAAAGCGCTAGCGAGATCATCACTACCTCTCCCCAGGGGAAGGGGTAGGAGTATATAAGAAAATAGAATCAGTACATACATATATCAAATCATTCATATAACTCTCTATGAATGAAAAACAAATAATCAATGATAAATACTCCAATCTTTAACATAAATAATAATCATCTCATCTCGAACTACGTCCGAGTGACCTGCTCTATAATAAGAGGATATTAACAATTGCTAAAACAAATGTATCTGCCGTTCATAACGAGTGCATCAAAATCTCAAAGGAAATACCCTATTCGCGGGCAATTTATCATAGAAGTAAAGACTATAACTGATCAAATATTTATGTGTGCATCATCTTGTACTATAGCGATACTTTTGTAATGCTCGTTACTCAATCGCTCTGCGGCAATAGGGTTTATTATTTTCCTATTCCGGATACATATAATAACGATACTATTGTAATACTATTACTCAATCGTTCTGCGGCTATAGGTTTTGTCTCCCTATCCCGGATACATATAATAACGATACTTTTGTAATACTATTACTCAATCGTTCTGCGATAAATAGGTTTTATCTCCCTATTTCCGGATACATGAATTAATGATACTTTTGTAATACTATTACTCAATCGTTCTGCGGCAATAGGTTTTATCTCCCTATCCCGGATACATATAATAACGATACTGTTGTAATACTATTACTCAATCGTTCTGCGGCAATAGGTTTTATCTCCCTATCCCGAATACATATAATAACGATACTGTTGTAATACAATTACTCAATCGTTCTGCGGCAATAGGTTTTATCTCCCTATCCTGGATACATGAATTAACGATACTCTTTCATATGTATTCATCAGCTCAACGTGCGATAAAAAGTATGCTAACACAATATAATCTAAGTGTACATGCACATATCTCGGTGTGCGTGTCCATATCTGGTGTTCATCATCATCCCAGATGTTAAACAACTCTTAAGCATTGTATATAACAGTACAAGATTGAGAAACTCTCTCAAAACATAACAAACAAGAGTGAAACTCAAGAAACCTTTACGTAATATATCAATTTATTTCAAAACAGCACATCTGCAGTTTTCTGCAGAACATATCATTAGTAAATTGAGAATATCTTTGTCTGGACAAACTCTTTTTAAGAATAGTTTTTCATTTTAGAAACTAGACTCACATAGCTATCAATTGACACTTATTTGGCTCAGTTTGGAGTTTATATAATATTTCTAATTTCCAGTCAAACATTTTATTTGTGCAGCAGATTTTCTGCAGAACCTATCATCAGTAAATTGAGTATATCTTTCTCTAGGAAAACTATATTTAGGTATAGTTTTCTGTTTTGAAAACTAGATTCACATATCTTTCAATTGGAATTAGTTTGGTTCAATTTGGATTTCATTTGTTATTTCAAATTTCTAGTTCAATAGTATATATGTGCAGCAGATTTTCAGCAGAACATAACAAGCATGATTATTTGCACAAGAAATCATATGTAAACTTTCAATCATGCACGAAACTTTAAAACGAAGAATAAGACATCTAAATTCAGATAAACAATATTTTAAATTATTTTTAGATCTTAAAACACTTCTGTAAATTCATGCTTTATCTCTTTAACATGAAAAGACCTAGTCTTTATACATATATACAAAAGATCTAATTTTTATACACAAATAAATTGATTAGGCTCTATAAAACTCATTAAAAACTCTTCAAAAATATTTTAAAAACTGGGTGGGGGATTAGTAGAGATGATACTCGCCTGGGGTTAAAGGAAAAACTTGTTAGAAGAAACGTCGAAGGAGATCTCCACTCCAAAAGCCAAAAATCAACAAAAACCCAACTTGAAAGCCTCCAATCTTCTCCAAGAATTCAAAATAGGGTTTATGGAGATTTGGTGGCTGTTAGGGTTCTTAGATATGATAAAAGAAAGGAATTTTCGTGAAAAAAATACAGGTATTTATAGAGGCAAACCCGAAACAAACCTGTTAGACCCGAACCAGGAAACCTAGTCTGACTAGGAAAATACCCATTCGGTATTTTACCTGTAACTTTCTCATACGACCTCATAATGAGGTGATCTAAGACTTGTTGGAAATCTATTAAAGAGACCTACAACTTTGGTCTTTTACACTTTTCCAAATTCTAAATTCATCGGTGTGTAAAATATAAAAACTCATAACTGGTCATTATTCCCAGATTTTCACTCTTGGCCTTTGTGCATGTTTTGTGCATTTGCACTCATATTTTCATAAATATACATTGAATTAATCTCAAATCAATTCTTATCATAACCAAATATCAAAATATATTATTTTCACCATATAACATATTTATCATTATTTATCATAAAATATTCAAATTTACGGGGTTTTACAGTTTAATCAAGAGAGATTAGATTCTAGATTGAGATTTGGAGAGCTTGTTCTTCAATTCTAGAGTGAGATTGTGAGGGAGAGATTGTAATCTTTTGTTCTTCAAAATCTAGAGAAGGTATTTTCCTACGCCAAACTAAATTGTTCTTATGTTTTGGTCGTCCTCTTCTCAACCCACCATTTGGTAATTCCACGACCAAAGGGTGCTCGTACAGAAACTCGTATCAAGTTGGTATCAGAGCATCAGATCCGATAAAGGAGCATCCTGTGTATGGTCCTTACTCGATCCTAATATAAGAAGCTTGGCGAGATCCTTATTTCATTAGAAGGAGTCCAGGTTTTAAGGAAGAAGAAGATGGCTGAAGGAGACAATGCAGCGAGGATTGATGCATTGGAGAAGCAGATCGAGACGATAGGTTTGACTCTCACACAACTCGTCAGTCTTATCCAAGGAGGTGGCAAACAAGATGAATCTTCTTCGAAGAAAATTATTGAGTCTGATGTGGAGAGAGTAGATTCAGATTCCGACGTGAAGGAGGAGACCGTTAAGACTGCATTACATCAAGGGTGTAAGAATTCTTATCAGAACCTGAAGGTTTACTTCAAGGTAGAGATTCCTGTTTATGATGGGAGTATTGATGTTGAGAGGCTTGATGACTGGATCGAGCGGATGGAGATGTATTTTATGCTTTATGTCTATTCGTCAAAAGAGAAGATTGTGTTCGCGACTTTGAAGCTTTCAGGGCTCGCGTTGATGTGGTGGAAATCCTACTATAAGCAGGAGAAGATGACGGTGTCGTGGAACAAGTTCAAGGAGTTACTGAAGAAGCAGTTCTACCCGGTGGGATTCCTTGAAGAACGTTAGTACAAGTAGTACGGCTTGTGCCAAAGGGTCAATCAAATCGTTCAAGAATACACCACGGAGTTCCAGCAGCAGGCGATGGTCCTCAACATTGCGACAGAAGAATATTCTGTGTTTTTGAAGTATATGGCGGGATTGAACGATCACATCCGAAAGGAGATGAGGCTATTCATGGTGGAATCAATTATAGAGGCGAGCGTGAAGGCAATTACCATCGAGGGCAAGCAAAAAAAGGGCAACGAGACTAAGGGAGACTCCAAACAGACGGGAGGCGAGTCTAGTGGTTCTCAATCTAAGAAGGAGAAGAAGAAGGGTGATCCAGGGAAGGCAGGGCTGATTTGTAGTCACTTCGAGAAGACAGTGCACATAGCTGATCGGTGCTGTGAGAAGTATCCTCATCTTAAGCCAGGAGGGTTGAAGAGGAAGGAGGAGAAAAAGGCTTACATTATAGCTAAAGGTCCGAAAGAAGTCCTCGGGATGACAGAGCCCAACAGCAGTCTTAACCTTATGGAGAGGAAATAGACCACGAAAGAGGACGACGACCCGAGAGAGCAACTCTTTGTTCTTAAGTTGCAAGTGAAGACCAGTTTGGTTGATTCCATTGTTGATTCAGGCAGCGAGAAGAATTTTATATCCGAGGCATTGGTTCAGAACCTGGGTTTAAAGACGATCAAGCATCCAAAGCCCAATCCATTAGGGTGAATTCAGAAGGAGGAGAAACTGAGTGTAGTTGATCAATACACTGTCAGATTTGTGCTCCACGAGTTGTATATTGACGAGGTCACGTCCGACGTCGTGCCATTAGATGTTTGTCAGATTATACTGGGCAATCCGTACTTATGGGATAGATATGCGATCTACGAGAGGCGGGCTCAGAAGTACACCTTTACTAAGGATGGTGTAAAGTTCATGTTTCGTTTGGCATCTCTTCGAAGGAGACAAGATTGGGAACGGTGACGTGAGCAAAGAGATTATTGAATGCAAGCAAGAAGTTTATCTCGCTGTACATTAGACTTCCAGAAAAGCCATCGACAAAGGATTGCAACTTAGAGCAAACGGTGACTACGACAAGACGCGGGATGAATGAATTGTTTCTGATCGGACGTTGAGACCGGATTCCTAGCAAGGCCAGGTAGTGCAGAAAAGATGGAGGAGCTCAAGAGTTTCCTCAGCAAAAGTTCTAACTTGAACGGGACTTCAAGTTCCTAAAGAGGGGACCCATGATATGGGTGTATCTTCTCTTCGGAACTTAGCGATCCTCATGGGAGCTTGAGGATAGATGATTCTCATGATAGAATGAGAATAGGGATGTAAAATAGTACAAGGGAACACAGGAGGAAGTATAGAACGAGACGACGAGCATAAAAATTGAAGTATCCAGTTTTTAGCCTGTGAGTCGACTCATAACAGTCATGAGTCGACTCATCACGTTAAGTCGACTCATGACTGTCATGAGTCGACTTATCGCTGGTTTTTGAGTTTTGTCTAATTTCTAATGACTCGACTCATCTCAGTCATGAGTCGACTCATCGATGGTTTCCTGGTTCGTTTGGGTTTCTATTCACACGAATTCCTATTGGTTTTAGGTCTGGTTATTTACCAGATTGCCATCCACGTTTGTACACCTATATAAAGGATTGTTTTAGGGTTTCTAAACATCTTTTATATCAGAGAGTTTAATCAAGAGAGATTAGATTCTAGATTGAGATTTGGAGAGCTTGTTCTTCAATTCTAGAGTGAGATTGTGAGGGAGAGATTGTAATCTTTTGTTCTTTATAATCTAGAGAATGTATTTTCCTTCGCCAAACTGAATTGTTCTTGTGTTTTGGTCGTCCTCTTCTCAACCCACCTTTTGGTAATTCCACGACCAAAGGGTGCTCGTACGGAAACTCGTATCAAGTTGGTATCAGAGCATCAGATCCGGTGAATGGGCATCCTGTGTATGGTCTTTACTCGATCCCAATACAAGAAGCTCGGTGAGATCCTTATTTCATTGGAAGGAGTCCAGGTTTTAAGGAAGAAGAAGATGACTAAAGGAGACAATTCAGCGAGGATTGATGCATTGGAGAAGCAGATCGATATGATAGGTTCGACTCTCACACAACTCGTCAGTCTTATCCATAGAGGTGGCAAACAAGGTGAATCTTCTTCGAAGAAAATTGTTGAGTCCGATGTGGAGAGAGTAGATTCAGATTTCGACGTGAAGGAAGAGAGCGTTAAGACTACATTACATCAAGGGGGTAAGAATTCTTATCAGAACCTAAAGGTTAACTTCAAGGTAGAGATTCCTATTTATGATGGGAGTGTTGACGTCGAGAGGCTTAATGACTGGATCGAGCGGATGGAGACATACTTTATGGCTATTCGTCAAACGAGAAGATTGTGCTCGCGACTTTGAAGCTTTTAGTGCACCCGTCGACATGGTGGAAATCCTACTGCAAGTAGGAGAAGAAGGCGGTGTCGTGGAACAAGTTTAAGGAGTTACTAAAGAAGCAGTTCTACTCGGTGGGATTCTTTGAAGAACGTTGGCACAAGTGGTACGGCTTGTGCCAAAGGGTCAATCAAACCGTTCAAGAATACACACGGAGTTCCAGCAGCAGGCGATGGTCCTCAACATTGTGACAGAGGAATATTCCGTGTTTATGAAGTATATGGCGGGATTAAGCGATCACATCCGAAAGGAGATAAGGCTATTCATGGTAGAATCAATTACAGAGGCGAGCTTGAAGGCAATTGCCATCAAGGGCAAGCAAAAGAATGGAAATGAGGCTAAGGGAGACTCCAAACAGATAGAAGGCGAGTCTAGTGGTTCTCAATCTAAGAAGGAGAAGAAGAAGGGTTATCCAGGGAAGGCAGGGCTGATTTGTAGTCACTGCGAGAAGACAGGGCATATAGCTAATCGGTGCTGTGAGAAGTATCCTCATCTCAAGCCAAGAAGGTGGAAGAGGAAGGAG
>BQKN01014408.1:0-10513 GCA_022839385.1 Asparagus kiusianus | reverse complement strand
GGGGGGGGGGGAGGGTGACTGCTGTATTCTGACGAAAAAGTGCAGCAAAATAAGGTTTAAATGAGTATATATAAGCCTGGGATTGAAACAATACGGATATGACCCGAAAACCCAAAAGAAAATTGGAAACAGTCTGTAAGTCGACTTATAAGTCGACTTGGTGTAAGTCGACTTATAAGTCGGCTTATTAGGAAAAATCTGTATGTGCATGTCTTTGTTGTTTTGGCTGTAACTTTCACATCCAAACTTAGAAAGAGGTGATTTAAGATGTGTTTGAAAGCTGTTGAAGATATCTACAACTTTTATCTTTTGAGTTTTCCCAGATTCAAACTGTATCTGCGTATAAAATATAAATACTCTTAACTAATCATTTTTCAGATTCAAGCTCGTGCATGCCGTGCATGATTTCACTCCTATATTCATATATATATACATTAGATTAATCTCAAATCAATCCATAGCATACTCAAACATTAAAATATGTTATTTATCACCATATAACATATTTATTATTTTCTTTACATAATATTCAAATTTTTACAAGGTTTTATATTCTTCCCCCCTAAAAGAATTTCGTCCCCGAAATTTCACAATTGTATCTTAGGAATTAATAATATAAGAAAAACACTAAGAGGGGATAATACATACAAGAAAACCCACCCGTACACATCTCGTACCATTAATCACCAGATATGAAATATAGCAATATCTACACTTAACCATCTAGAATGCGAATACTCCCACTTAACTCCTAACTAAGCGGAACAAGTACGTCTGGCAAAAAATCCAAACAAAGAACCCCCCATATATATACCATGTGTTCTGAATGATTAGGAGTTAAGTGTTAATACCCTTGTTCTAGCGTTAAATATAAAGATAACAATATGGATAATCATGAATACCAATCAACATTAATCAATTTATCTGCTCAAACAGGTGCGGGTAGTCGCGATGCATAACATCTTCGCGCTCCCTCTAGAATCCTCCTCGATATTTATACTTAACAATCTAGAATGTAAATACTTCTACTTAACCCCTAACTAAACGAAACTAGTACGTCGGGTGAAAAATCCAAACAAGAAACCCCCCATATATATACCATGTGTTCCAAATAATTAGGAGCTAAGTTCTAATACCACTATTCTAGCGTTAAGTATAGATATGAGAATGTAGATAATCATAAATATAGGCGATTCATATCCGAATAATTTGCTTGCTCAAATAGGTGTAAGTCATCACGATGCATATCCTCATCGCGCCCCAAGAAACTTTCTCAGCTCCTTTCTAATTCTATTGAACTTTAGCTAAATGAATCACTTTATTTCTAAGTCTCTTGTCCTCCTTGGCAAGAATACACACATGAATTTTAATAATAGTCATATCATCAAGAATCTCAACCTCTGGTGTGTCTAAAACTCGCTGCTGCTCCTTGTCACATAGATGCTTCTTAAGCATTGAAACATGGAAGATATCGTGTATACTCGACATCGATGCTGGAAGATCTAACTGATATGAAACGGCTCCAATACGCTCCACTATCCTGAACGGACCGATATACCTCGGGGCAAGCTTTTTCCCGTCTACCAAAACACTAAATTTCCTTCATTGGTGATATTTTCAACAATACATAGTCCCTAAGCTGGAACTCTAATGTTCATCGTCTTTAATCTGTATAACTCTTCTGACGACTCTGTGCTGCAAAATGCGCTCCCGGATTATTATTACTTTTTCTGTAATCTGTCTCACTAACTCCGGTCTAAACAATAGACTGTCCTCTGGTTCTGCCTAGCAAATATGCGATCTATAAGGCCTCCCATACAACATCTCATATGGTGCCATACCAATTGTCACGTGATAACTGTTGTTATAAGTGAATTCAATCAATGGGATGTGGTCCTCCCAACTGCCCTGGAAATCTATAACACAAGCCTGCAACATATCCTCTAATACTTGGTTGACTCTCTTTGTTTGTCCATCTGTCTGCGAGTGGAAACCACTAGAATACGACAACTGGCTACCGAAAGAGTTTTGGAAGCTCCTCTAAAAGTACAAAGTGAAAACCGGGCATCGATCTGATATAATTGTCTTTGGAACTCCATGTAATCTCACTATCTCCTGGATGAATATCCTCGCATATGTCTGTTAGCCTCTTTGTTTTGATGATGTTTAACAAATAATTTACTACTAATATTGTTTGTCTAGTATTTGTGTTTATCTATTTATTGTAGACAAATAACATGTTGGAGGATGGATGGAATCGAGCTTCAACGATCATATCCAATGGAGGTTGGCGGAATATCGGTGTGAAGCTATGCAATTCAAGTTGAAGATCCAAGTTCAAGCTTCATCCGTAAGTTTACCAAGTTAAGCTTGTTGAAGACCTTCTAGCTTGGGTAAATTTAGTTTTAGGTTTTATATTATGTGTGTTAGTACTTTAAGCTCAATCATATACACACATACACGTTTTGGTTTTGTATATATATAGTTATATATATACATATATGTTTTGGTTTGATAGTTTTCAAGTTTTAATATGAAACAATTAAATATAAATAGAAAACATATTTTTGTTTCATACTTACATGCATATATATGATTTCATCAATGTTAATTTTATTTAGTTCAATGAAATCATATTTACTTTTGAAATGTTTGCAAAATATGCAATTTTATGAAAATATTATTTTCTTGGTTTATGGACTTAATAACAATCATATACATCTTTTATTAAGTCTATATAATCATTTTGTAATGTTTCAAAACATGGTTAAACTAAAATGTCAAAACTCATATGTTTACATTTTCATGTTTTGGACTATTTTGCAAAATGATGATATTTTTTATTTGGGAGGTACTTTTTGAAAACCAGTTTTTGTAGCATGTTTATTATCATGTCTATAATTATTTTCTAAAGTTTTATATTTTTCTGAATTTGTTTGATATTTTTAAATAGGGTTTTAAAATCAGAAAATAATTTTCAAACCTGTCAATTGCGTGTATCTGTTTGCGTTCGACCGTCACGGTCGACCACCTTGAGTCCAGAGAGTCTCACGATCGACCGTAGCGATCGATCGGCTGATGTCCAGAGACTTTTCTCTCTCCTCAGGCGCTCACGGTCGACCGTCGCGGTCGACCACCAAAGTTACCGTTTGCTGGTAACGGCCAGTTCCTGAGCTGTTTTTCTGGGGACTTTTTTTTATCATTTCAGTAGGGTTTTGGCTGAAGTTTTGAGTGGATATAAATACCCCATTGCATTCAACTCTCTATTAATAATGAGAGTGTTTTAAACAAGTTTAAGAAAGTTTTAACAAGGGTTTTAGTTTTGTTTAAAGTTAGTTTAAAAAGCTTTTAAGCAATTGAGAGTTTGATTTTGTGAAATCAATTTCACAAGAGCTAGAAGAGATCATCACTTGATGTTTGAGCTTCAAATCATCTCTCTCTCACTCTTGTCATTTATTAGAGAGGTTTTCTAAACTCAATCTAGCTTTACATTTTATATTGTTTGATTATCATTTTATTAAGCTAGTGTTCATATTGAGTTTAGTTGATTTTATTTATCTCATTGTTACACACACCCGCATTGAGCTTATTGTATTTTCATACTTAGTATAATTTGGGTTGTGGGGACTTGTAACAATTGAGAGTGAGCCTACATTGAGTTCTCATCTATTGTAGAGAACAAATTTGTTGTTACATTATGAGATTGTGAACGTTGATCGGTGAGCGTTGAAAACCGATATTGTGTGGTGTAAACGTTATTCGGGTGAGCATAGAAAACCCGATTGTGATAGTGGAGATCTCCTCGAGGTGAGGAGTGAAGATGTAGGTCGTGGGGACCGAACTCCGTGATCATATCGTTTGTTAATGATTGCATTGACGCACTTATTTTTATGTTCATATCTTACATCGCTTTTATATATTGTTTGTTGCTTATATTGCCCACTATCTAGTTTAGATTATTTACCCTTGTATTATTTGTATATCCTTACATATATCTCATAATATATCTCATTGCTAGGATATTTTCCTTTGTTCATATTGCATATTCTTTCTCATATCATATTATATATCTATCTTGTAAGAATAATATATTAATAAGTTTTAATTGACATAAAATCGGATTAGATTTACACAAGACCCTAATCACCCCCCTCTAGGCTCTAACAACGTCTCTGCTGTGTACATCATCTTCAATAGCATGAAATGTGCTGACTTTATCAACCGATCAACTATTACCCAAACTGAATCGTTTCCCTTCTTCGACCTCGGCAAATCCTACAATGAAACCCATAGAAATATCTGCCTACATTCACTCCGGAAGAGTAAAGGATGTAGGATTTCCGTCGGTCTCTGATATTCTGCCTTCACTTACTGGCAGGTAAAATATCTAGCCATATACTCTGTAATCTCCCTACGCATGCCGCTCCACCAAAAGTGTCTCTTCAGGTCCTTGTATATTTTGGTTGTGCTGGATGCACTGTGTACCTGCTATGGTGCACCTCGCGAATTAAGTCATTCTTCAACTGCGGATCACTCGACATCACTAACCAGCCCTTTATTCAAAGTCCTTCATTTGCTCCAATGGTCCAATCAGCCTTTGGCTCTTTAGAGATCTTCCCCTTTCTAGTTTGAATCCAAGAGTCCTCTAGCTGAGCTCTGACCACTTTATTACTCCATGATGGCTACTCAGACAAAGCTCCCAAAAATGCACCGCCTCTGCTGATCTCTGATCTAAAATAAAATTGGCTAAGGATGTGAAGATCTCGATATAACGAGCACCTCAAAGCTGCAATCCGATGACGACGTTTCCTACTCAATACGTTTGCTACAACATTAGCCTTCCCCGGATGATACTGAATCACAAACTCGTAGTCTTTGATAAACTCAACCCATCATCGTTGTCTCTGATTTAGTTCTTTCTAAGAGAAAAAGTACTTCAAACTCTGATGATCCGTGAAAAGCTCGAACTACACTCCATACAGATAATGTCTCAATGTCTTCAGTGCAAAGACCATTGCTGCAAGCTTCAAATCGTGTGTGGGATAATAATGATCATTTTATCAGCTGCAGTGATATGTATGTCGCTATTCACTGGGTCTGCATCAAAGCACCTCCTAGACTCGATAACGACACATCTGTATAGACTACGAAGGTCCTGTCACTGCTCGAAATAATCAATACCGACATTGTAGTCAACTTAGCCTTTAGAGTCTCAAAGGCCTCCTGGCACTCCGTGCCGGCGTGTAAGTGGCATCACAATCTTTGAGAAATCCTGAATAAACTTCTTGTAATAGTCTACTAAACCTAAGAAACTGCGGATCTTTGAAGTTGTCTTCGGCGGCTCCCAATTAAGTACTGCCTCCACCTTTGCTGGGTCTACTGTAATACCCTCCTTGCTGATGACATGACCCAAAAATCTGACTTTAGAAAGCCAAAACTCGTATTTGCTGAACTTGGCATATAACTGATGCTCCCACAAGGTATGCAATGCTAATCAAAGATGCTACTCAAGCTCTGCCTCTGATCTCGGATAGATAAGAATATCATTGATGAATACGATCATGAATTTGTCCAAATATGGATAGAAAACCTGTTTTATCAAATCCATGAATACATCGGGTATATAGGTCAGCCTAAATAGCATTATAAGGAACTCAAAGGACCCATATCGAGTTAGAAAGGTGATCTTGGGAATATCCATCTTCCGAACCCGCAACTGATAATAGCCAGAATGAAGATCAATATTAGAGAAATGCTACGCTCCGTGTAGCTAGTCGAACAAGTCATTAATCCTCGGTAGTGGATACCGGTTCCAGATAGTGACCTTGTTCAACTCACGATAATCTATACAAATGAGCATACTACTGTCCTTCTTCTTCACGAAGAGAACCATCACTCCCCATAGAGCATGACTCTGGCAAATAAAGCCCTGAGATAACAACTCATCTAACTGGGTCTGTAGCTCCCTCATCTCAATAGGTGCCATACAATATGGTGCTTAGGATATCGGTACTGTGCTTGGCTACAACTTAATGCAGAAACTCAACCTCGTTCACTAGAGGTAAACCTGGTATGTCCTGAAAGATATCCTAATACTCTGAGACCACTCACGTCTTGCTCAAATTAGCACCTCGATCCCGTATCATCATCTCCTCGACGTATGCTAGAAGTGACTGCGTAAATTGGTTGCCCCGTGAGGTCGCTACTATTAACTCTGACACATCAGACGCTCGCAAGCTGACTGTTTTAGAAAAATAGTCGATACTAACATGGTAGGATGATAGCTAATTCATACCGATAATGATGTCGAACTCTGACATCTGAAAAACAATCAGATCAAAAATGAACTCTGACTCATCTAGACTAATGACGCATCTCCTATAGATACTCTCAATAGGGATATCTCCCCTAAAGGAGTAGAGATAGATAACGGAAAGTCTAAGGGATGTGCAACTAGCTGTAACCTATCCATGAAGGTATGAGAGATAAAAGAATACGAAGCTCCTGAATCGAACAAGATCCGAGCTCGAAAGGAATAATCACTAAGAAAGCTCCGCTCGCACCGTGATCACACGGTACGACTGCATAAACTCTGTCGGTGGCTAACGACTGTGCTACTAGTAGTGGAATTTATAGAACTATCTATCCCTCAGGAATCTTCTGGATAGCGTGCATCTGGCCTACTAGCCCCTTGGTCTTCGGAATGGTAGGTGGTGCCTCAATCTTCTGCTACTGATCGTAACCGTGGCCCTGCGACTGCCGACCCTAACCACTATTCTGCTGGCGGTGATGAAAATCCTTACCCTATTGCTGGGGTCCTCTTGGTATTACAAAATATTTCTTGTCCTTATCCTAGTCTCCGGACAATCCTGCTTCCAAAATTAACTCTTAGTACGTCACCTTGCCCCAATCGGGTTAGTTCTAGCTGCTTATCGAAATAGTAGATTAAATCCTTCCATGAAATTGATATTCACTGCTCCAACATAACTGAAATCGGTGTTATTCTCCAGTATCATCCTTTAAGCTGAATATAAATAATCTCCGCTTATATACTGAGTCGACGTTAAGCATATCTAAAAATAATTCCCACTTATTCCTTCCACTTATAGGATGCAAATGAATTCGATGTGCCCTGAAACTCTGGTGCTCTCATCTTCTGATGTCTTTCTCATTCGTATAGAGCCAAGCTTCCTGCTCTGTGTCTCTATTAATAGCTGGTTGTAGTGATGGTGTAATCGTCAGTATTGTCTCTTCAATAGGTACGACTGGTATGACTGGTGGTGGAACTTCAGAAATTGTAATTTGGCTCATTACTCGCTCCTCGAGAGTTGCTAGTCTCTACCTCTATAATCAGCATTACCAATTCGATCAAATACTATGGAGCCTGCTACGACTCGAGCTCTACTTGCCTAGCTCTCCGGGTATGAGTTTTACCTCGACCACGTCCTCGTCCTGATATTTATAATACTAAGAGGAGAGCATCACAAACATACATAACATAACATATAACAGTAGGAAAATAGTATCATATATCATTCAAGCAATTACTTTTCAATTAAAGTAAGGTAGTAAAAAATCGTAAATTTTGGAATATACGTATATAACGTCCTCACTCATTCTAGGAATTCTAGCGGAATCTATACATGAATCCTAGGAAACTCTATCCTAGCTCCACGAATTGACATAGGAAAGATCCTAAGGATATTGGAACTAGAGCTCTGATACCAGCTATGACTCCCCTGTTTTCATACATGACTGCAGTTCAAGGTGAACCCAAAGATATCAAACCTGCCATGCACCAACACTATGCATAAACAAGTTTCACAATTCACAGTTATATCCTCTAGTGGAATCAAATAAAAGTGCAGGTACAAAACAGGCAAAATAAGGAAATAAATGCATAGATATGATGTAGGAAGATATATCTCATACAAAAATCACATCTCAACGGAATATCTGTATACAACAGAAATAATGAAACTGTCTCAATATGAAACAACTAAACATCGTACTAAGGCACACTTTTTTTACAATATGAAAATAAAACTCTACTGTCTGAATAAGAACATAATAATTTCTGTGGAGCCTCTACTAATAACTCATGTAATAGCGACTATGCAAGAACTCTATTATCCTGCGATTCTTCGAGCCTCGACACTGCCTGAAAGGAAGTTTAAAACAAAAAGAACAGCAACAAGAGCGTCAGAGCACTAAAGCAAGATTACCTCCATCTGCCCCCAGGGAAAGGGTTGTTAGATAAAGTGAAGGCTCTATCTATTAAGCATAGTCTACCTATATTATTTTCTCCGTATTACGTAGTATGTTGAACGATATAATCCAAACAAGGAAATCCTTATGTATATACCATATGTCTCAAATTGTAGATACCTAAACATTAACACCGAACTAGAAAAAAGCAAACTAATGAGATCAACAATTAGAAATTCACAACACGAGACTAGTACGACGAGCGAAATAATCCAAACAAGGAAACCCTCATGTATATACCATATGTCTCAAATTGTGAATCTCTAATCATTGATCCCAACTAACAAGTAAAGAAAACAGTAAAGAAATATAAAAACATCATTACATCGTATTTATAATATCTTCCACAATCACTGGGGAGATAAAATAAATACCGACATATAATCTCGTATACTTTCAAGAGCAAAGTATCTCGGTCACATATCTCAAAGATGAGTTGAACTCATAACTGACATCCGCCTAAAACTTAGGCTATAAATCAATAGTCTCAAAGTCACGAACTACTATGTAGGTATCCTGAACTGTGTGCATAGCGCATTAGTCTCATCGCGATCTCAGCATATAGCCTGAGTGCAGGACGGCCTACCATATAGGTATCCAAATAGAGGGCTCACAATCACTATAAATAGATGGCTTACCAGCCTCATCGCATACTCGTGCGGATAGACTACTATACAAAGCATCCAAACCCGACTCAATGGTTTGTACATATGGAATATCGACGCACTACCTCATGTAGCACTGAACTGGGCTCATCAACGATATCCATCTTATGCATAAAATGTGTATATTTGGTATATCGACATAATATCCCATATGGTACTAAGCTGTACTCATTAACGATATCCAACGAGTGTATGAACAATCACTACTCTATTATAAACAACCCAACTTTTGTTAAAACCCTCTTTGGGTTACTCATGTGTGTGCAACGACACTATACAAATGTAGTCGTGAATGTACATGTACAAAAGTGCGATTTGAATCCCGCGAATGCATCTCAAAATAGTGCAAAAATAAAACTCATGAAATCTAGAAAAATGCCTGTAAGTCGACTTATGCCTGGCATAGGTCGACTTGTGGCAAGTCGACTCATAAGTCGACTTAGTCGACTTCCAGGTTGATGTTTTGATGTTTTCTGCGATATTTCTCAAACCAAACTCGTTCTATTCAACATGGAACATAGGAACTAGGTTATAAACATATACAACTAATTAACAGAGATCAGATAATATGATTTAGTATTTGGATTAAAACTAATTAGGCTTAGTAACATGATTATACAAGATTTTCAATAAAGACATGAAATATCACATGATTGCCATAGCATGATCATTTATAAATATGAACAGAGACATAAAATTCATTTAAACATGTCTAAGTTATTTAGGTATTACAAACCTAGGGTTTAAGCATGATTAATTAGCATGAAAAGATAATTAAACATCAAACTAGGGTTATTACATAAGTTAAGAATGTTTAAAAGATTTAAAATGAAAATAATTAAAACCTTAAAGATAATGATCATTATTCTATCATAAACAGCAAGAAAAGATTACTGAGCTAGTATTGGTTTAAGATTTAATATCAAAAATCTGACTTTTAACATCACATGTTAAGATTAAAACATGAAAACATGTATTCAACATCATATTAAATATCTAAACTAGTTATTTAACTATGGGGATGGGTTTGGACGAAGATAATCTTACCTCACGTTGCTGTTGATCCTTGCAACACGTGTGCAAGACCTCTTCCTTTGGTACGAACACAGATCTCACCTTCCTCTCAGTGAATCCTTCACCAAACTTATTCAAAAACTCAAAAACTTGAACAAGGATTTTAGAGGAGGGGTGGCTGCTGTATTATCACAAAAAGGTGTAGCAAAATAGGGTTTAAATAAGTATATATAAGTCTAGGATCAAAACAACATGGATGCGACCTAAAAACCTAAAAGAAAACTAGAAACAGTCCGTAAGTCGACATATAAGTCAACTTGGTGTAAGTCGACTTATAACTCGGCTTATCAGGAAAAATCTATGTGTACATATATTTGTTGTTTTGGCTCTACCTTTCACATCCAAACTTAGAAAGAGGTGATTTAAGATGCGTTGGAAAGCTGTTAAAGAGACCTACAATTTTTGTCTTTGACTTTTTCAAGATTCAAACTGTATCTATGTATAAAATTTAAATACTCTTAACTAATCGTTTTTCCAAATTCAAGCTCATGCATGCCTTGCATGAT
>BQKN01014404.1:0-20961 GCA_022839385.1 Asparagus kiusianus | reverse complement strand
AAGCTCAGAACCCGAAGTAGTCTCGATTCAATCGTCCGATTAGGAGAGATAAACCGGGAAGTTCAAACACTCCTTATCGCTTTGATGTCATGGCTCAGCTAGCTAACATCCCAGCAAAAATAACTTTATATGAGTTATTGCACCTCTCCAAGGATACTAGAGAAGCCTTGCGAGAAGCTTTAGCTGATTCTGACGCTTTCCTTACTCAAGTCAAGCCAGCCCGTGAGGAAACGGAATCACCAGTTCAGCTTTGTAATTTATCGGCTAAACAATTCCCTCATATTACATTCACTAAGGATGACATGCAAGTGAGGAATTCAAAGCATGATAGACCTTTATACTTCACCGGATACATTGGCTCTAGCGTTGTTAACCGGGTCCAAGTCGATCCGGGTTCCGCTATTAGCATCATGCCACTCCGGTTGATGTATAATCTCGGAATCCCAGCAAGCAAGCTGGCTTCCACAGGTACCGTTATATACAGGTTCAATACCAGTGGATCCAGACCTTTGGGTAAAATCCGGATAAAATGTCAACTTAGAGATCTAAAGTCCGAAGTTATGTGCTACGTAATCGACGCGGAGACTTCCTATAATTTACTATTAGGTCGACCATGGATCCATGGTAATCTTATAGTTCCCTATACTCTTCATCAGTGTCTAAAATATATAGATGCCAATAATGAAGTCAAAATGGTGGTCGCAGATAAACAACCGTTTAAGGGATTGGAAAATTACTTTACCGATTCTCTCCTTTACGGTGCTGAATCTGATACTGAATTATCGGCTCAAGGCACGGATAGCGGGGGAGAAGCTGACACAAAAGCAGGATTTGATTACAATGGTGGTTTTGTACTGAATGATATTGTACCCTTTGTAATTAGTCTTGACGATGGTGAATCGTCAGACGGTAGTTGTAATTGGCAACTTGCCGAAGAAGTAATAAATGGCAATTTAGAGTACTCACCGTGTTTGGCTAATGTAATGTAGGGATTGTACGATAATCCTAACATACACATGCCGCTCTAGTCATCTTGCTTCACAGAAAAATGCTTCCAAGACTCGTTTGGAACAACCTTTGTCATTCCTGCTAAAGCAGGGGGTGAAAAGGAGTTAGTATTCGGAAAAGGAGAAATATCTCCGCCACTGTATCTCTCTTCAAGCGAAGATAAAAATGAAGAGAGATCCGGCCTTCATTCATCCAGATATAGTCAACAAGCGCGTGATTTCATAAAAAATGGGGATATAATTTTGCGCTTGAAGAGGGTCTTTGTTTTGGTCGAGGCCCACGAGTTCCACCTCGTATGGCCTATGTACCAGAAGAAAAATCCTAAACTATTATAGCTATAAAAGGGGCCTGGGTTATGCTTCGGATGACGAGTGCTGCTGGCAAGTCATAGACCATTTAACAAATCAAGATGGATATTCATCCGACTCCTCTAATTAGGATTTAGATGTCAGCCTGGGAGAGGTACTCAAAGGCCTGATGTCGAATATGACCACAGTCGATCCTTCCACGATTCAAGAAGATGATCAACTGCCGGCTTGGGAGGATCCCTGGATTCATCATCTAAATATACAGTACAGAGATCGATTCGAGCAAAGAGAACCTCCTACCGAAGATAAAGTGGTCCAGATAAATATGGGTGATAAGACGAATCCAAAGCCAATATTTATAAGTGATAGTCTTCCACCAGATGAAAAAGAGGAGTTAATTTCCCTCATCAGAGAAATCATAGATGTTTTTGCCTAGAATTATGAAGATATGCCAGGGCTTGATCTGAACGTGGTAGCCCACCATCTTAACATCAAACCGGATGCAAAACCTATCAAACAACAGCAGAGACGATTACGCCCACAAATCATGGAAGCGATTGAAGAAGAGGTCAAAAAATTAATCGATTCTGGTTTTATCTAGGAAATGCAACATCCGGACTGGCTCGCGAATATTGTTCCGGTCCTCAAGAAGAATGGGAAAATAAGGATATGCATTGACTTCAGAGACTTGAATAATGCGTGTCCGAAAGATGATTTCCCTCTCCCTATCACCGATGTTATTATCGATAACACGTGTGGGTTTGAGAGAATGTCCTTTATGGATGGGTTTTTGGGTTATAATCAAATCAAGATGTACTCGGAAGATGAAAAACATACCGCATTCAGGACACCTCTCGGCGTGTTCTGCTATACAGTGATGCCTTTTGGGTTAAATAACACAGGTGCCACTTATCAACGGGCGATGTCTATGATTTTTCAAGAACATCTCCGTAAAACTGTCGAATGCTATATTGATGATTTGGTAGTGAAGAGCCGTAATAAAAATGATCATATCAAAGATCTAAGGACTATGATCGAGCTCATGCGAACTCACCAGTTAAAGATGAACCCCACCAAATTTTTCCTTAGAATGTCCAGCGGTAAGTTTCTAGGATTTGTCGTCACTACGACGGGTATCCGCATCGACCCCTACAAAGTAAAAGCAATACACGAGTTGTAACCCCTGAGAAATCTCAAAGAACTCCGATGATTGCAGGGGCGGCTGGCCTATATACGACGGTTCATCTCAAACCTATCTAGGAAATGTCAGCCGTTTTCTAAACTCACCAAGAAAGGTGTATCCTTCATCTGCGATGACGCCTGTCAAAAGGCATTCGAGGACATCAAAACGTATTTGGCGAATCCTCCTGTTCTTATGGCACCGAAGTCAGGTAAGCCGTTCTTAATCTATATTAAAGCGATGAACCGCTCGTTAAGTGCTTTACTTGCACAAAACGATGACAATGGTCACGAACAAGCCATTTATTACTTGAGTCGAACTTTGGTTGGTGCTGAGTCTCGATATCCAATGATTGAGAAAGAATGCCTCGCCTTAGTATTCGCCATTCAAAAGATGCGGCATTACTTAGTAGGACAAACGATTTATGTTATTTCCAACGTTAATCCGGTCCGCGTGTTCATGACACAACCAACCTCTATGAACTGGAGACTAGCAAAGTGGGCCCTACTCCTGTCTCAATACGATCTGCACTTCAAACAACAGAAGTCGGTCAAAGGACAAGCAATTTGTGATCTTCTAGCGGCTAACCCTATAGCAGACACAGCTGAGTTGTATGATGATTTACCCGATGAAGCTCATGAAGTCAATACTACGTTCCATCAATAGGTATGGCAAGTATATTTCGATGGAGCTTCACGAGCGACCAATATGGCAAGCGCACCCGGTAATTCTAGGATCTCCGCAGGAGTCGGAGTCGTCCTAGTTTCTCCAGAAAAACATGTGATATCCCGAGCCTACTCATTGATAGGCAGGTGTTCTAATAATGTGGCCGAATATAACGCACTGCTTATCGGACTTAGTTTCGCCAAAGAGATGGGGGTCGAATATCTCGAGGCTTTTGGCGATTCTCAACTAATAGTCAACAAATCCGGGAAGAATACGAAGTCAGGAATCAAGACTTGGTACCGTACCATAAGGCAGCTATCGAAATGGCAAACTCGTTCGAACAATTCTTCATTGAGTACATTCCACGCCTCCAGAACACGTACGCAGACACACTAGCGGCATTATCAGTATCTTTGGCATAACCGCCTGATTCGGAACAATCCATTACCGTCAGAACCCACCAATTGTTTGTGCCAGATTGCACCATTAACGCTAAGGAAGCATATACAGCTAGGGTCAACCTTGAGCCCCGAGACTGGAGATTTCCTATAATTGACTACCTTGTGCATGGTATTTTGCCACAGGACGTAAAAGAAAAGGATTCTGTTCGAAGAAGAGCTCCGAGATTCTATTATAATTCAACAACCCATACACTATATCATCGTGCATACGATGGGTTATTACTCCGATGCCTCTCGACTAGGGAGGTAGAAGAGGCTCTAAAAGAAGCTCACGACGGAATCTGCGGTGCACATCAACCCGGTCCTAAACTCTGCGACCGACTCAGAAGGATGGGATACTATTGGCCAACCATGGTCAAAGACGCGATTGACTACGCTCGACGGTGCCATGCGTGTCAAATACGCGCGAATTACATACACCAACCCCCGGAACACCTCCACCCCTCGACTACTTCATGGCCATTCGAGACCTGGGGATGGATATCGTTGGTCCTATCTTCCCTCCATCAGTTAAAGGCGACCGCTTCATTTTAGCAATCACCGATTATATTTCAAAATGGACCAAAGCAGTCCCACTCAAAGAAGTGAAGACAAGCGATGTCGTCAAATTTATCAAACACCATATCATCTATCGATATGACATTCCTAGACAAATTATACACGACAACGATCCTTAATTCGTAAGCAACTCTTTTATTAAATTCTGCGGAAAATTCAGGATTGAAGACATCTCCTCTACAGCATATAATCCTATGGCAAATGGGTTAGCTGAAGCGTTCAATAAGACAATCATAAAGATCTTGTCAAAACTCGTAAAAATTAACAAGCGAGATTGGGATGATAAACTTGGCGAAGCCCTTTGGGCCTATCGTACCATGGTCTGCACACCCACCGGAACCACTCCGTATTCACTAGTGTACGAATGCGAAGCTATTCTCCCTTTGGAAATTTAGATTCCATCCCTTCGCATCGCTCTTGCAACAGGGATGATGACAGAAGAACAGCACCAGAAGCGTCTCGAAGAACTTGAGATGTTAGACGAAAAACACTTGTAGGCTCAACAACAAATTGAGTTTTATCAAGCCAGAATCTCTCGTGCTTTCGATAAGAAAGTTAAACAACGAAGCTTTAAGGAAGGAGACTTGGTTCTGGCCATCCGGCAGCCTATGATACTTAATTCTAAGAAAAAAGATAAATTCCAACCCAAATGGGAAGGACCGTTCGTGATAGAGACAGTCTACTCAAACGGTGCATATCGCCTAATCACTAAAGACGGTGATAAGATCATGATGCAAATAAATGGCAAGTTTTTGAAGAAGTACTACCCTTAGTACGCTCAGAACAGATTATTAAACGGGAAGTTCCTGGAGAATACCATATACGATATTCTTAAGGATAACCCGAAACCAACCAGCTGTTCTCTAAATAATTCAAGTCTGGTCATAGAGAACCCCTACTGTAATCTTCTAAACACTCTCTTGTTGAGATGAGATTTGATTACTTTTTAGAATCAATCATTCCTCACAAAAGAGTTCTCACTGTCCCTCACTACCAGATCAGTTCACGACAAGCCTAACAAAGTTCCTTGGGCCAAGTCTGGTCAAACTTCCATTATGATTTGTATTCACGTTCCCACTTTCATACGGTCAAACCTTTTTATAGTTAGGACCACAGCCAAAATCTCCTCTCGATTCCTTCCATGAACGAGAGACCCACTTTCAAGTCGCTTTCCCTTTCAATAAACGAAGGCCTTCACTCCACTTGAATGACCAAACCTATAAAAGTTAGGGTCGTCTCAATATCCCTTTTTGGTCAAACTGTCAAGCCACTCTGGCTAGGATCGGATTTCTCTTCGATAAATGAAAACATTTCATGTCTGTCCCTCCAGCCAAACCTATAAAAGTTAGGGCTAGAGTTTGAATTTCATCTTGATAAACAAGAAAACTTATTTCCGGATCAGATAACCTAGACTATAAAATACGAGGTTAACTGAATCCCCTCAATTCTCAGGATGGAGATCCCATTCTTAGTTTCATCTCACAGATTCTTGAAGTGGAGATCCCACTTTTAGTTTCTTCTGCAACCAAAGATAGAATATAAAATTCTTTCTCTTTGGTATTCGGTTCACTTCTCCCTTAAAAGAAGGACTGAAAAAAGAATATAAAATTCATCCTCTTTAGTATCTGGTTCGTCTTTGTCCTATAAAAGGATACTACATTTTTAGTAACTCCAAGATCCATGCTTTACCCGTATGGGGAATTTTATCCCGAAGCCTAAGCAGGGATAAGTCGGCGCCTAATACGCGCTGCCGGTTCGTCTTTTACTATAAGAAAATGATTAAGTCTACGTATTCAAATTTGTAGCATTAAGTCTAAAGGGGTTCATCCCTTTAGCACAGCGTTACTTGTGAAACGGACCCAGATAATTCACAGGCTAGCCCGATTCAAACGGTAGTCGGTAAAGGCATATCAAATCCGTTGACGGCTGAGGATTTGCTAAAAATCCTATAAGTATTATGGTTGATTATTCTAAACAGAATGAGAAATCATAATGAGAACTAAAGAAGACTGAACAGAACACGCATATCATTAACAAAAAAAAAGTTCAGATACAACAACCACAATCACTTTACATTGTATTTTTGACTAATAATTTCCTGCTCAAGCTTGTTTAACTCTTCAGCATAAGCATGTTCAAGCTCACGCTGCAGCTCAATCTTGAAGGAGTCCTCAGAAGCGGATAAGAGTTGGGCGGCTTCTTCTTCCATCTTAGCTAACCTTTCCCTCGAGAGCATCACTTTGCTGGATATCACGGCCTTGCTATGCTCCTCCCCAGCCTTGGTCACCTCCAAGATAGTTCTTCGCTGTTTTGCTTCCACCAGTTTCTGCTCAAGCTCCGCTATTTCGGCATCAACAGAGGCTAACGACGAGTCGTTTTTGCGTAAGTGAGCCAATCTTTCGGAAAGAACTTCCCCCGCTTGGTCGACACGTTTTCTCTACGCCTGGATCCCAAGCCCGACGGATTCTCGAGATTCACGCCATGACTGCATACGAGCCTCCATTCGCACAGCAACGTAGCCAGAAGCACCAACAGATTGAAGCTCTTGTAGTTTCACAAATTTGCGTTCAAATTGATTCACATTGTTGGTCAAAGCTTCAGCTATGTCGAGGGAACCACTGTCCTTTATTAAGGCTATTTTACGCTCAAGGACCGACCGGAAGTGGCTGAAAGGGATCCTCTTCTCCAGAAGTTTGTCAATTAGTGACTCTACAAAGTTAAGAAAATTGCTGACTTCTAAGCAGAGGAGGAGCTTATCTGGGTCGTCATCAGACAATAAAGCATCAATGCGCGCGCAGGTGAGATGACGATCCTAGAAAAAGAAAGCGCAAAAACATGAATACCCAGTAATGATAAGTCAGAAAAATAAAAGAAAAAAAGACAGCACACGAGATTTACCAGTCCCTGAAGAGCATTCCATGACCAAACACACTACACCCGCTTCTTGTCGCTCAACTTCATATGTCGTAGAAAGCACTATGGGTGTAGTAACCGTTGAAGCACCGACTCCTTCAGTTGGTCTCACGGTCAGTTCAGGCGAACTCTCGCTAATAGTTGTAGCAGGCACGGTCAGTTCAGTTGGTCTCACCGAGCGTCAATAACAACTCCTGCCAAAAGCAAGAAATCAAGACCATCAGATTCACCAGATTTTCTGTTAGGAGTAGTTGTATCAGTCTTTATGACTGGTCCTACGATTTGAACCCTCCGATGAGTAACTGAAAAATCACGAATAAATAAGTAAAACATGAGAATAAGAATCTTACTTGTGGGCGAGTAAGCGGTGATTATCGGATCGGCGGCCTCGTATTGGGCTTGTTCACGCAACTTATCGTCCAACAGCATATCGTCCGAAGCCGATACCGGATCACGTGAAGCTAGACCCTCTTCTTCAAAAGGTGCATCTTGGGAACCCCCCTCATTACCTTAAACCTCTGTTACCGCATCTATAAGAAAGTGCAAGAGTCAAAATACAAATTGTTGCAACTCACCAAACTTACAACAAAAGAAAAAACCAAGTAGGATTTACCTTCAACGGCAACGCTAGATTCCTGCACCCGTTCGCTTCGATCTACCTCTTGCAGCTTTTCTAACAGAGTAAGAAGCATAGAAACAGTTAGCGGGGATACGAATTCTCCATCGTTTAGTGCCCGCCATCCGAAAGAGACGCTATTGGTTTTAAGAATACCTGGACTTTCAGCCTGTTTGGTTAAACCTGGCTCGACATCGTGACCCGCGCCGGTCTCATCAAGAATATTAATCTCAGCGTCTGTACGCTCTTCCAACCTGATTCCCGGAGTTGGTGCCGAGAAATCAATATCAGGCGAAGAAGCGTCGAAAATAAAGTCGCTTGCAAAATCCTTTTCTGCGAAGCCTGAAAATTGTCTAAGTCCGAAAGCTCAACATATATCGGAAGAAGTTATATGAAGAAGTACTCACCCCTTTCAGCTACAACTCCTTGAGGCGTTGGTTCCGTTTCAAGGCTGCTCCACCGCTTAGAAGCCAGCTTCTTACGTTTAGCCGGATGTCCCTCTTCTAGATCAGCAGGTCGCTCCTCCGAAAATTTAGAACGTAATTCGTGCCTTGGAGTAACCTGGGTTGCGGATCGGGACCGTGTCCGAGGAAAAAGGCTGGACTCCTCTCTCTCCTCTTTCAGAAAATACACCTGGGATTTCAACAGACATCTTGTTAGGATAGGTGAACAAGACTTGCATCTTTGGCTTCTTTACAGGAAGGTTTCGACGGTTGAAAGCGGCGAGTTCTTTCAGCAATTGATAATTCAAATAACTCTAAAGAGAGGGGATCTAACACACCTGTTTCCGGCTCCTCTTCTCCACCATCGCCACCAACCTCTACACCACCCCCAACATGAGGTTCCGTAGTTGGCTCCCTCTGTGCTGAATGACTAGAAGGACCCACCAGTTCCCTCCTTCTCTTCTTTTCAAGCTCAGATTCATAGACCCTACGAGTAGCAACCCGAGAAGCTTCTTCATCGGTTGACTCAGCGATCGGTTGAACTGGTACATGTTCATTGGCCGCCAAAAGCCACCGGCACAGTAGAAAAGTCAGCTCCAACTTGCGCTCGACGCCCGGAAGGTTAAACTTGGTACCAGTACAACCAGTGATGTTCCAAAGCCATGCTCAAGCCCCATCCACTAAACCTCCACGGGCCCGGAGCTGTTGGTTCGGGTTCCCGATATAAATCTGATCATAACCAAACCGATGAGCGAACCGACATGGCAAGTAGGGTTCTATGTAACAATGGTTCTGAAAGCGGAAGATCACATAGACCGGCCGAATATTAACCAACCAATCGAAGCAGCCAGAGTCAAGGGAAGTACGACCCGTACCCGGCTTCTCTACATCCATCAATGAGTCGCCGTACTGACCTGAAAATCGTGGGAAGCAAGTAGGGAAGTCCCAGTATTTATGATTTCTAAGCTGCTTCCTAACCTCTGCGAAACCTCATCCCTTCCATTTAGAGTTCTCTATTATTTGAAGAAAGGGAAGGGAGGGATCCACCGAGGTTGGTGCCGACATCATATCTGAGCGATGAAGTACCAACCAAGCCATTAAATAAGTGTAGGGAAGTTCCACCTTCGTGAGGAGAATTTGAGTTGGCGGTGAATTCCCCCTCTGAGTGAATGCGTTCATGATCTGGTGAAGCCCTCTGTGAATACCAGCGGTCATTGCTGGAAGAAGATATAGGTTTTTTCGGTGAGCAAGTAAAACCGCTGGAAACAACACTTCTAGGGGAAGTGCGTCAGAAGATTGGTATGGCACTACACACTTTTTCAGCCAGATAGCAAGATACCCAGCAAGTAATGTCATAGGCCGGATTGGTTTAAGTCCATGCCACAAGAAAGTTTAGAACTTCGTTCCGGCAGCAAAGCCGTCCTTAATACCAGCTATGGTGTAAGATTGAGCATTTGACTTCTTGATTAGCTCATTCACTTCGGAGGTGGTTAGCGGCGATAGTTCACAAATTGGTTCATCCAGAACGCTATTCGTATTCTTGAAAAGATAATCCGCAAACTTCTTTAAACTAATTTGCGGTCGCGCCTTCTTTGATAACGGATCAACACTCGCAAGAGCTATGTGATAATAGCAGGCAAGATCCCAGAAGGTGTTATAACGGTTGGGAGTCCGCGACTTCAATTGCTGTAGCTCCCTATTAGAAGGAAAGTACTCTTGATAAATCATGTTCCCCATCGGAAGATCGGAGATTTTATACATCTCGTGCAGCGCCAATCCCAACTCCTCGTGCTTAGTCAGAAACGTATTGGCATCAGGATTGTAGAGTTCCAGCAACGCCAAGAAATGGGGAACGCTCATGGTCAGTCCATAAGTGGTAGCACGAACAGCTGCATATAAACCACTAGCCTTCAAGTCCTCACCAAATCGATCTAAGATGTAGTGGCTCAAACGGGTCCACCATAGTCTATCTGATGAGTGTACCCAGCCATAACATTGATGACCGGTCGCTGGCATTTCTCGGCCCAAAGCTGCAAGCCGATTCTTCACAGTGTTAGCAACAGTGAAGATCTCACCTTTGGGTGGGTCATTCAATCCTGTAATCCCTGGATGTAACCCTGTTATCCGATTCCGATTACTTGAGCAAACCGTACCGTGGGTAATATAGCCACAATGAATGTGCTCATGTTCTTCTGTTAATCTCCATGACATCTCCCGAGGAACAGCTTGACACCGAAGCTCAGTGAGCGAGCGGTGGCGAGGAATCGGAGGAAGGTATAGGTGGCTACCGTCGTCATGATGCAGCCATTGTTCCATTCCAAGAAAAACAGCGGCGGGATCTTCTACGGAATCCCCAAACAAATAGCCTGGCTTTCTTAGCGGATGCGTAGAACTTGGGTCCTTCAATAACGGCGCATCCGTGATAAGTTACCTTAAACTGCGGCGCTCTCCCTATCGTATTAACCGTGGAAGCACTTCTGGTATGCCTGGAGCAAACTGAGGAGCTACCGGAACGGGGATTGGCTCATTAGTAGAGGCATAAGTCTCACTGTAGCGGCCCTCTACTGAATGAGCACCAAACTCCCTTGAGCGAAATTCAACTGAGGTAAAACAATAGCTATTTATCAGAAATAGTCATAAAGGCATATGTTAAGATAGTTAGGCGTCGAACTCGCCTCACAAATCGTGAGGTAGAGTCACGGCCTTATAAATGGTGAGACGATCTTAATTATATCACACACGCAAACGCAAAGCATATTAACGTGCGAACAACACGATGGTATACCCGAGTCTGTGTGATATGACACAATATGAGATCACCCTATATTACCTTAAGACGTGTCTTGACTAAGCAACACACGTCTTGCGCAGCGTCCACCCCCACGAAGGAGGGTAGCGGCTCTTCTCAAATGCCTCACAAAGGAGAACAAAGCGAGGATATCTTACCAAACACATGCTCACGACGGATTAGCTAGGTGAGACGATTAAAAGCCACACTATACACACGAAGCACGGGATATATTGCCGCGTGAATAATGCGACAATATACCTATCCTTCGGATTATAGTACGATAAGAAATCGCCCTAAGATAATTCAGTCATGTCTTGATCAAGAAAAACACGACTTGTAAAGCGTCCACCCCCACGAAGGAGGGTAGTGGCTCTTCCCAATTGCCTCACCAAGGAGAACAAAGCGGGGATGCAACATACAGCGTGATATCTCAAATATTTAACGTGTAAATGAAAGAGGCGGTGATAATATACCTGTGCAGCTGAACGGTGACGGGTCGGGCGACTGGGTCGCCGAACGGCCTCCAACAACGCGAGATCTCTTAGGTGACATATCTACAGAGAGAATTAGCAAGTCAATTACGACGAAAATTGAGAAATATCAGATTAATTCAAAGAAAAATGGTGCTCCGATCAGACTTAAGTAGTGGCTCGATACCGATACAGTTTCAACCCACGATACGTCGTGTAACAGATTAAGCCAGAATTTTAGGGATTTGGCTGAAGTCATCCACGTGGCCAACAATGAAACACGACGTCCCTATGAATCAGGCTATCATGTAGGCCAAAAGCCCGAAGATCACAAACCTGACTAGATTCGTGCATACAAGGGTCTGATCGGGATTACGAGTCCCAATGAATTTTAAGCACATGCAAACTCAAGAATCGAGTACATGGGTCTTAAATAGGGTCGAACAAACCAAGAATTAGGGTTCAAGTGGGCAACCAGACAACAACTTCTACAAGTCTGAGAACTAGAATCGAACCAAGAACAGGTTGGGTACAACTTAA
Source organism: Asparagus kiusianus (assembly GCA_022839385.1). Classification (NCBI taxonomy): domain Eukaryota; kingdom Viridiplantae; phylum Streptophyta; class Magnoliopsida; order Asparagales; family Asparagaceae; genus Asparagus; species Asparagus kiusianus. The sequence continues at coordinate 9,007 of BQKN01014404.1, read as the reverse complement.
AATCAGAGTCAGCCAATTTTAACCACTCAAAATTTCGGCCATGCACAGAACTAAAAATTTATGTGGAGTTAAAAGGTCAAAGAACCCAAACTCAAACTATATCTCCCTCAAAGTTTCGGCTATCATTCAAAGAACCAAGCCAGAAAACTTTTTTCTAAACTAGGGCTTCAAATATCCCCTAGGAACAAAAAATCCCAAAGAATTAAAACGAAATTGAGGCAAAGAGAAGGGAAGCTCGCCTGGAACTGAAGGAGGATGAACTCAGTAAAGTGAATCGCAGCAAGAAGTTCGAATCCAAGAAATCCCTCGAAGACTTATGTCAAAATCAAAATAATGAACAAACTAGGGTTTCAGTTATACCACTAAACTCCCAAAATTGGGAGATCAAAAATGAAGCCATGAAAGAGAAAAAAACCTTACCCGAGTTTGAAAAAGGATCAAGGAGAATGAAGCTCTGCGAAAAGAACCCACAAATGCTTGAACCCAAATCAAAAGAAAATTGAAACCCTAGTTCCCAATTCGTGAACTCAGTGGGATTTAAGAAAGATTGAAGAGGTTTGAAGGAAAGAGTAAAGAGGACTCAGAGGTTCTGAAATGAGTTCTTGAAGTAAGGCTCGAAGAAGATTTGAAGCAACGAATGAAGAAGAAGAACAGTTTGGGTTTTAAAGTTTCCCCCGAAATTGAACCAAAACCTGAGCCATCACCAGCTGGCTCGCAAGACCCGAGCTAGCGTTTACTGGCTCGCACACGACGAGTCACCGCACATGATGAGTCACCGGTTACTGGCTCGCACACGACGAGCCACCTTTTGCTGGCTCGCACGCATGCGAGCCATCTTTTGCTGGCTCGCACGCATGCGAGCCATCTTTTGCTGGCTCGCACGCATGCGAGCCACCTTTTACTGACTTGCACGCATGCGAGCCACCTTTTGCTGGCTCGCAGGTGTGGCGAGCTGTCTCGCCAATTCACAGGTGTTTTGGTCCATCGTCGATCATTTTCAACATATACGGTATACGTATTCGTACTCCAATAGGTATACGAGTTTAAACTGTTTCCCACCCTCGACGGGAAATTTCTAAAGAGTATTGTATAGAATGTTCTTAAGGATAACCCGACGACCTCCGATGGGTATATGAGGCTAAACTAATTCCTGAAACTCCTAAGAGTATACGAGTATAAACTGGTCCTCTCCGCTTCGACGCGTAACTTTTGCTCAATGCCTGTTAAGACGTCATCAAATATGAATTCTCAACAAAGATAGTCAGCTCAACGACACCATTTAATATATAAGTTTTAATTCAAGACTTCGACAGCGGTCAGACGATAAACGTAGAACCGTAAAAACTTTATCTGTTCAACAGAACGCTGAATTGATTGAAGAATGAAGGAGTCAAGAGATGAAGCCCATTACAAGTCCTTTTGCAGGATGGGCCTATCACATCCAAAGTATTTCAGGCTCTTCTATAAAAGAAACGAGACTGAAACACTTTGGAGGGGGTATCTGTAGGCGTTAAAAATTGCCCATAGGTCCTCAAACACAGTTCAAGACAAGGAGAAGACGATAAACGTTATTATCCAAGTCGAGGGAATTTATCCAACATCAGTAAGTGTATAAAATGGATCAATAGAATGCACAAGTCAACGAAGCGATGAAGCGTACGTAAAACAAGGGAACTGGAAGAATCACGAATCGCCATAATATCAAAAAAGTGAATGAAACACCACTCGGAGGCCCGTGTAGGCGCGAGTCACCATGCGAGCCACCAAATGGTGACTCGCACAGTCCCGAGCCACCAAATGGTGACTCGCACAGTCTCGAACCACCAGGACTCTTATTGAGTACAAAATCTCCCCAAACACGGATTTCAATGATTTTTAAGGATTCTTTCATCCTAGAACCTCCCTAATTATTTTATGGTTATCCCTAGACGCGTTTAAGTGGTTATTAACTACAGATAACGTTTAAACACAAATTCTTATTCAAAAGGACCTCTCCAAAGGCTTATAAATAGAAGCCTAGGGTCTTCTTTCAAGAGGATCTGAGATTGAGAAGGCGAGGTGCTGTTAAATTGTCCAGTTAACCACGAATTTCAGAGGAGAATCATCAGATTTTGGCGAACACTTTCATAAAGAAAGCCCTTCGAAAGGTTTGTGATTCTTTCCCCTTCTTTCCTCCGGATTAAACTTGGTTTTAATCTCGAGAAGAGCCACAATCTCGCTTGGTCGTGATTGTCACTTCTGCAATTGTTTCCTTCGTGAAACAAGAGCGTAATTATATTGTCTATCGGGTTTGATCTGCAGCGGTCCACGGACTAACACGTCCCCGGCACAGGCAAAGATCCCACGCAAAGCAGCGGGAGATAAACTACTGTTGCGTTTTGTTTGATAAAGTTGTAATCTTTATTTTTTGTTGTAAGAAGATCTTATAAAAAGATCAACTTCTCTTTCAGTTTGAACTTGTAATCGATAAACGGTGTAGCAGGTTTGAAAGCAATGGAAAAGGTAACTTTTGACCCAAACAGTGATTTACAGACTAATCACTATAGATAAAACAAATCAAAACTTAAACATGTATATTTCATGTCGAAATATTCGAAAACAAATATTTTTATTACAAAACTCTTGTTAGAAGTATTTCCAGATCTAGATCTACATTAAGAAATTCGTGTGTGATCTTTATTAACTGAAAACTTGTTCTTCTACATCATACAATAATAAGATCTTACTTGTTCTTCTACATCATACAATAGTAAGATCTATCTTTATACAAAGAAAATAGCATATTAGGCTCTCAAATCGCAAGAAAACATTAGAAAACAAATCTAAAAGTAGGGGTGTAGGGTTGAACGAGATGAAACTCGCCTGAGGGGTGAAGAACAACTGAAAACGATGCTAAAAAGATCTTCCTACGCTGAACGTCTCTGGAACTCACCAAAATTCTCCAAAACTCACCAAGAAACGTCCAAAGAAAGACCTAGGGTTTGCAAGAGGGTAGGGGGAGGCTGCTAGGGTTTTCTGAGATGATGAGGTGGCTCTCACGAATAAAATAATATATATATGAGCCCTCCAACCCAACCCAAAAACCTAAACTGACCCAAAACAGGAAAACGTACAAGATGTAGAGGCCTCCTGCCATAACTGCGTGCGCGACGGTCGACTGCCAAGGTCGACCGCGTAGGTTTTCTCCTGTTTGTGCATGTTGTGTGTGTGCTGATCTTGACACTCGATTCCACCCACATAAATATACTTGTTTGATCCCGAAACACTTGTTATCATACTCATCTATGATATAAACATATGTTTCATAATAAAGACTTATTAATCAAATTCTACGGGGTTTTACAATTATTACCCTGAGTCTTCAGATCTAAAGACCAACAAACATTCTTCAGGGAAGTGGTCATCCTCTGCTTGTAGGGAGAGGAAGATCTAGAGGAGGAGGAGGAGATGTACTCCTCAAACTTATGTTAGTCAAATTCATACTCGACCTCCTCATCCACAAGGATCTTGATCAGCGGCTGCGACACGGTACCCTTGGCAGCGAGGCTGTTGGCTCCCACTGTGGTCGCCAGCATGTTTTGGTGGAAAGTTAGTTTATTTGTGGAACTCATTACAACTTCAGTCATTATAATGAATTAAAAAAATAAGTCTTTATATAAGACCTTTCTTATACAAATAAAACAAAAGATTACAACTTTCTTAAAACACACGCAATGGACGTTTATCACCCACTGCTTGCATGAGATCTTAGCTTATGTTGGGGTTTATTCGTGGACCATGACTGATCAGATCCAAATATAAGTTTCGTTGCCTCGTAAAGGAGACAAGAAACTGGAGCGAATATCTCAGCAAGGTGAGATACTCACTCTTCTCAATTATCGCAGCTAGGTAAGATCTCAAGGAAATAGATAATTGGATGCAGATCTCTCAAACTCTTCCTCTTTATGTTTAATAGTTCATCAAGATCTTTTTCTCTTCTTTGAAATTCGTGCTCCTCACTCTTAGTTTGACTGGGCTTCGTCAAGGCTTGAGAATTCCGGATCTGTGCAAATGAAGACACTAGGGCTATATTTATAGGCTTCAGAAGCTCAATTTTAGATAAGAATGGTCAATTCCCACTTATCTTCGGTTGAACTACTTAACCATGTTCCATGATAGCTTCAAATTAGTTGGAGAGGCTTTGGATCAGAATATACCGAAATCTGGGTAGTTAACGATCGAAAACGACGAAAAACAGCAAAACAGTACTTTCAGGGCCTGAGACACTTTTTGTGTCTTAGCCAACTGAAACACAGTTTGTGTCTTGACTGGCTAAGACATAGTTTGTGGCTCGGCTGGCTGAGACACTTTTTGTGTCTCGGTTTTTGATCGAGGTGCTGTTTTGCGTGCCTTGACTGTTTTCTCTATAATTTTCTCGTCTAATCTCGGAATGACGTGATTCAAAGTGCCTTGGAAAGTCAAAGAAGAGATCTACAACCTTCCATAGGTGAATCATATATGGAGAAAATGATACATGAGTAGCGCTTCACCTTTCATGAGTGAGACGTAACTCCCGATTGGATCGTCTCTTTGTTATTTTGCTGTCCTGTTGATTTGTAAGGTTCATCGACTCGCTTCATACACTTGTCAGTGTCAGATAATACTTCTTAACTTAGATAATAACATTCACCGTCTTCTCTTCATCTTGAGCTGCATGCGGGAACCCATAGGCAATTTATGATGTCTACACTTAAGGATTTTGAGCTGTAAACGTAACATATGGACTATTGTCTACATATTTTGTAATTTGAGGGCCTATATCAAAATATAAAGATTTGAGAGTAAAGTAAATATCAATATACTAATGATTTAAGGTACTGACATCGAAAAAACCCATGCATGTATTGATATATTTATTAATGCATATAATTTATGAATAAATAGAATACACATTTGCTCTTGTTGCAAAAGTTATTCCATAAATGATGATCGTAGATGAGTTATAAATTCTATTAGTCTTTCTTCTTGAGCTTCATTCATCAAAGTTCATGTTATTTTCTTGACATTCAGATTTAGCCTATTTGACCAAAATTTTTGAAACCCTGGAGTTCTTTTCATAAATTAATAAAGTTTCAAGATACTTTTTCTATGAATTTTTTAAAATTTATGATGTTCGTAACTATGAATTTATTAATAAATTTTGTAAAATCTAGGTTGTTCTATATATTTTGTAAAATTTAGGATTTTTCTATAAAATTTTTAATATTTTGAAGTCTTTATGGTTCTAGTAATTTATGTGAACGTTTTTGCAAAATATAGAATTTTTGAAAGTCTTTTGGTTATTTCTACTAATTTTGTAAGTTTATATTTTTAAATCTTCAAACTATGGAAGTCATTTGGATATTTGTACGTGTTTCGTAAGTTATATAGATTTTGGATATTTTTATCTTGGTTAATGACACATAATTAAGATTTCTCTCCTTAATTATGAAGATAATTTAGGAGGCGAGAATATGCCATGATACATCTACTTATATTTATCTTTATTTTTACATTTAAATATAAAGATATGAATGATAAGGTAGAGAGTATTTTTCTTTAACTTGTTTGGCAACAAATTTAAATCTTTAGATTGTCTTAATATTATATCTTTATATGTTTTCTTTCGTAAATATTTTTTAAGTTATAAGATTTTCTATTTTACAATTTCTTGAGAAACACTTGAATGTTGAGATTGAGAAATTATCCATATCTTGTATCTTACTAAAGATATTATAATTAATTAGAGCATGATCACAATGAAATTATATTAAATATAGTTCTATTAATTAGAATAATGTAAAGTGTAAGGAAGTCTTCTGAATTTTTTGCAAATTTTGTAAAATCTTGGATTTTCCTATAAATTTAATAAAATCAAGGTTTTTTTTGAAATTTTTTAATATTTTGAAGTCTTTTGGGTTTTGACGTAAAATATATAATTTCTAAAAGTCTTTTGGTTATTTTCACTAATTTTGTGGGTTGATTTTTTTTAATATTTGAATTATATCTTTCAGGTATTTCTACAAGCTGTGTAAATTCTATGGATTGTGTATATTTTTTTGGCTTGGTCACTCATGAAAAATTAACATTTGTCTCCTTAGTTATGAAAATAATTTAGGAGATGAGAATATTTCATAATATTATCTGTCTTTGTTTTAGTTTGATTAGATGAGAATAATATACCAACTCAGCTAGACACTCTTAGGTTTATAATATCAACTATCATTTTTACTTTTAAATCTAAACATAAAAAACCAATAATAATAAGATAAAAAATTCTATTTTTTTTGCAATTGCTAGGTAACAAATTCAAATCTTTAGTTCGAAAATTTTTAAATCTTTATCTATTTTGTAGTTTCTGGAGAAGTGGTTGCACATGGAGCTTAAAAAATTATTTGCAACTTAATATAGTTTTTAAACATGCATAAATCAAATCTGAGCTTTCTATATGTATTAATTAGGATATGATAGGATAATTAAAATTATACCTATTAATTAACATCAATTAAAGTAAGATATATGATAATAATGTAATATCTGAAAGGGTAAAGGGTATGTCCATGAAATGTTTTTTTCGTAAACTTCCACTTTAAAGGGAGTATGATTGTTAATAGCTATCAACATTCATCAGTTTTGCACAAATAATAATTACCTTATTTATTATGTGTATTGATATGATATGAGCTATGATCTTCTAGATCGTCCTGAAACTATCATTTTGACCAAAACATCCTTAGCTCAAAGAAACCTGCGACAGTTTCAATATATTGAAAAATAACCACATAGTGATAAACAATTATTCCATTTGAGGATACAAATTAATATATTAACCAAATTATCCCATAATTGTATTAATATTTTTAAATAATTTGTGTCGATTAAGGTACTTCTAATTTTTAAACTTTAGTATCAGTGAAACTTAGCTAGAAAGTTGGGGTACGCTGTACGCACGAGTTACGTATTGTAGAATTTCATGGATTAGATTTCTCTTTAAAAGATAAAGAAAGAGAGCTAAGCTTTCTTATTTCATAATAAAATAATTATTTCTATATGGTAAAATTCTTATGAAGAAAGAAGTCATTGTCTCGACTATTATCTTCTCAGTTGATCGTGCATTATATATAACAAATTTATAAAAGTAAAAGTTGTTAACTCTACTAATATACTTTTTAGTTAGCCGCTTTTGCATATACTAGTAAAAAACATGGCATTGATGATGGAGTATTCCGTCATCAACATCCTGAAATCCATCACCAATGAATATTGGTGATGGATAGATACTTGTCACTAATAAATCCATCACAAATGTTCATTGGTGACCGGTTGATCATTAGTGACGGGTACTTTATTGACGATGGGATACGTTTGGTGATGGACAAAGGTCAACACCTATGACAATTGGCGACGGAAACTTTTCGTCGCTAATCGTCATTGGCTATGTGCTAACCCGTCACCAATACTTATACATTGATGACGGGCTAGCCCATCACCAATTCCTATTAACATTTGCGACGTGTACACACATCGCCAACCCCTCAACAATGTATACATACCCCTAAAAAAATTTATTTTTGGTAGCCCCCAAACGGGAATACACATATAAGAACCTATATCCATATATCAATCCAATCACATTATTCAACAATACATATTCAACAATCAACCACAATACATATTCTCATTCAAAATATTTATCCACCAATCCAACCACATTATTCAACAATATTCATCTAATAATCCAACCACAATACTGTTGACCCTATAGTTTTGATGATGATTTGACAAACAATTTATTACTAATAAGTTTTCTAGTGTTTTGTGTTTATGCTCTCTTTTCAGGTATTTCAATACACGCCTATCAAGTGTTAAAGATTCAAGTTCATTTGTGTGGATTTACCTAGGTATATGTTTAGTACGCTTACATATATTGTATGATTATATCTAAGCTCAACATATGTACACTTAACACGTTTTCTATCATATAAATGATTTTCTCATCAAACGTTGTTAAAATAACCTTTCTCTCATGTTTACAGCTCTTTAATATTTCATTGTATATATATAATATATGCATAACACATATAAACATATTTACAAGTTCTATATCAACTTTCACTTTCATATAAAAACAGGTTTTCTAAGCATTTCTCAAAAACACGGAGTTTTCACAAACGAAAATTGATTTTCTAAAAATTCTTTTTGAAACATGTTTATTTTATCATTTAGAAACTTTCCTCAAAGTTTCACTATTTTTAGATGTGATTTGATATTTTTAACGAATTTTCAAAACTGCCCCAAAACCTGTCAGTTTGCCTATATTAGTTTTCGGTCGACCGATCCGGTCGACCGACAGCGGTTTTCTGAGTTCATACTCGCGATCGACCGTACCGGTCGACCGAGAGAATTTTCGGTCGACCGATAATGCCATCGGTCGACCGCCAGCTCTAAACCCTGATTTTTCTGAGCTCTTGAACTTATCGGTCGACCGGACCGGTCGACCGATGAAGTGTCAGAACCCTTGTAACGGCTAGTTTCTTTGTCTGTTTTCAAATTGGTTTTTTTTGGTCTTTTTACCTGTTTTCAGCTGTTGTATTGGGGTGCTATATATACCCCATTGCTGCTCTTTCTCTCAATAACCAAGAAATCCAAGTTTGTTGTTTAGCAAGATTTAATCGTATTTAAGAGCTGTTTAAGAGTGGTTTCATAAATCAGTTTTCAAGAGAAGTTTTTCTACAACAAGAAGAGGCTTTCAAATCCTATTGGGATCATCATTTCTTCAGCTCTTCTTGTTCATTGAGAAGTTTTCTAAACTCTTTCCTATATAGCTCATCATTTCACTTTCATTTTCAATTAGCTATATTTATTGAGTTTGATTCACTGTTATCACACACACACATATCTGAGCTTAATATTCTCATACTATGTAGTGTGGGTTGTGGGGTGTGATTTAGTGAGTGTGAGCTTCATTGTGTTCTCACTTGTTATTTGA
>BQKN01014399.1:0-10829 GCA_022839385.1 Asparagus kiusianus | reverse complement strand
GAGAGAGAGAGAGAGAGAGAGAGAGAGAGAGAGAGAGAGAGAGAGAGAGAGAGAGAGAGAGAGAGAGAGAGAGATGTCTGGAACTGGGCCACCCTGGGCGCTCGAGGGTGAAACGTTAGCCTTTGCTGCTTCGTCTAAGTCAAGTCGAGCTGAGTCGACTCTCCCTTGAGGCTCATGGCCTGTGCTCATGCTCCTCCTCCTCTTCTTAAACCTCTCAGCCTGAAGGATTGGTACTCGACCTGCTAATTAAGCCGCAAATTCATCAGTCTTCGCTACCATCATTTTTAACTCTTTAGGGTCCAGCTCCACCCTTAGCCATTTTTGGGGCTTCATAATCGAACCCCGCTTCGCAGTAGCTGAATCCTCCCTCTTCAGTTTCTTCAATGAGTTCTTCTTCAATGGGTTTAGGGGGAGAGCTAAGACTGCTTTCCGGATAGTATCAACTTTAATAGGAGAAACCCTAGATATGTCGGCCACTCGAAGTGAAACAGTCTTGAAGAGATTACTAATCTCTCAAGACCTAACATAGTTCTATATCTTCTCTAGTTGTCATCCCTCCTCAGCCGAGAGCAGGCATGGCTTCAGCATGTTTCCTGATCTCCGGCCACGTAGAACAGACCCACATGAATCTCTCCTTCTAATCCTTGTTCGAATCGGGGATGTTCGACACAAGCTTGGAGCTACCCACGGTCTGGAAGAAATAATGTCCCTCCTTCTTGGTCTTGGTACCGACGAAGTGGCCAAGCAAACGCAGGCTCAGATTGACTCCAACCCGATGGTAGACCACTATGAGATACCCATATAGCCTCACAAGTTCGGCGGATGAAGAGATGGAGGGGCAGTCGGAGCCCATACTCTAAGTGTTTCAAGTACATTAGAAACCTATCACCTCTGTGATGATACACTGACTCCACCGCAAGTAGTTTCGAGGGGAAGGGGCAAATAAGGTCAATCCTGATCTCATTACGACAGGTGATAGGAGCATTGGAGGCAATTGCAGATCTAGGGATTTGTCGCTAACTTGTCTGAGAAAAGGAAAATTGAGAAGATAAGCTTGTAGAAAAAAATATCATTCACAACAAAGAGATATATATAGACCACAACGAAGCCATGTGTCCAAATCAGAATAATCGAGTCAGCTCAAGCGGACAGATGAGATCAACCTGGGAACCCGAACAGGCCTCACGAGGAACGAAGCGCCACCCCTTTTCTCAACATGCCGCTCTGCGCAAGAATCAAAGCGACAATGACATGTAATCCTCAATGTTGTCGAAAGCTCTCTCTAACAACAACCTCTTGCTTTTCCCCATAAATTCTCCTTGAAATTCGCTAACAAACGACGGTTCAAACCTCTGTTGGAGCTCACCCATCACATGCAGCTGACTCAACAGGTCGACAACTCGTGTAACCGACTGAAAACATGTTGTTAGTCGGCTCCCTTTAAGAACAACCCGAACGACTGGAATAATTACCTTTGTCAATACAAGTCATCATAGATGTTCGACACCATGCCTATTCCAATGAGCTCCTTCTAGGCTATGCACACTTGGAATTTGACAATTGAGTCGACTCCTATCTACAACGCTTGAAAAACGCAAGCAACAGACCTCGACTCTCTTCTCATTTACTCAATAATACAACTTAAATATCGACTCGTCTCGATCCATAAAACTCAAAAAACATAAATTCCAACACAAAAGAACATGAAGCAAAAATATCTTTATTTATCTCTTTCAAAATGATTACAACTTGATTTACAAATAAAGATACAATATGAAGATACAGTATGAAGCTACAAAGGGCCAAAAAGAAAAAAAACCATGAAGCTAGAGTGTATCAACACCCCCACCAGGAGTCTAAGGCAAAGAAGTATTAACTGGAGGTGACGAAAGAGTCGACTGGACTCTGACCCATCTCCCTCACTCACCTTCTTTCCTGACGAACTCACCTAGCTGTCTTTTGACAAGTCTTCGCCAACCTCCTCAACAGAGTCCTCGATAGCCTCGTCATTAGCATCATCCCTGGCTACACTACTACCAAGATCGAGTACCCTACTGTGTTTCTCTATCTCCAAGAGCATATCCAAACAGTTGGTAACCATTGGAGGATAGAGAAAATGGTCGGGTACACTCTTCAACTCAGCCAGAAGTTGTGCCAATAGATAGTCATGCCTTGCCTTGCAAGCCATCGTCACCTCCACCTTTCCGAGGATGCTGTGATGGTATTCCTCGATGATTTTTGATTGATAAGACTCAAAATCCAGATGAGCGATACGGCTTTGGGCCTCGACTAAGAATGACTCACATTGAGCACTCTCCTCCTAGAGTTTTTGGCGAGCCAACCGCTCCTCTTCCAGCTTAGCCTTTAGGTGTTAGGTAGAGTGGTGGTCGGACTCAGCCTGCTCCATAGCACGATCAACCTCTCACATCCCTCACGACACTTCCTTAGATAAGAATTTTATCCTCTTATTCAGTTCATGAAGTTCACGCTTGAGCTTATCAGTCTCGGCAGCTTTCTGGCCATCTGAGACCTTTAAGCTGTCAACTATGCTCTCCCGTACCTCCATTTCCCTACGCAAGTCAACCAATTCATTCTCCTTGGCCGACAACGATTAGAGAGCATTCTCCAGGTTGGTCTTTTGGGTAGCCGACTCTTCCTGAAGCTTAACGTAAGATGCTTGAACTTGCTCTATTCGACCAAATATCTCCTACTCCATGAGAGCCCCATGGAGCAGATAGCTCTTGAGGCTTAGATTCATACCGACATCTGTAACTTCTTACAAAATCTATTCATCTCGAGAAAGCCAAAATTACTCCACTGCCTTCAATTGAGCAACCCGAGACTCAAGTACCAATGCCCTCATGTCCAGGTGATGAGTGGGCTAGTGCCTATTCTCTAGAGTAGGCTCCTTCTCATACCGAGGACAAACTTTGGGAAACCCGATCAGTAGCATCTGCAATCTGTCCCATGTCTCGGAATCGATCTTATCGATATGGTGAGGATACGACCATACATACTCCTCATGGGAAGACACTCCCTTGGTGACTAACTCCTTCCCCTAGCGACGGGTTAACACGGCAGGAGCATCTAGAGCTTTTTCACCCCCTGCTGAGACTCCTGTCTCCACCAAAATGTCGCTTCCCCCTAGAGCCTCAACCTCGACCCTCTGAAGGTCGACCCCTTCTTCTCATGCTGGAGACCCCTCGTCGACATGAACGATTTTGGTCTCTACCTTGACTGTCCTTCCAGGCCCCTGGCTGCTAACTTTCCTCAGCTTTCTCCTTTTTTCATCCCGAGGGTCCACAAGGGACGACCCTACCAACTCATCAACCATATTCACCGCATGAGCACGAGCTAATTCAGCCTCCTTGGGGGCCAGATCTTGACGAGGATGTTTTGCTGGACTTGTTGGGAGCTCTTCCTGAGCTCCCGTAGGATCTATAATAGGTGCCTCAACAGCTTTCTCAGAGCCCAAAGTTAGCCTGGTCGCCCTCTCCTTATCTTTGGACATAGGCGGCACATGACAAATACTCACCACCCGCAAACCGGAATTGTTGAGCAAGTCTTCCATCCTGTGAGAGACGATATACGCTCCGATCCTCTCTAGTGCTTGCCTCTTTGCACCCGACAGAGGCCTCGCCGTCATAGCCTCCCTCACGATCTCAGGCCAATTCGAACAACCTAAGTCTGAGTTGTCCCCTGAGACCCAGACAAAATTCTTCTTTCAGTCTTTGTTTAACTTGGGAGGGTTGGCAATAATTTTGAACCTCCCCACTACCTGAAAGTAGAAGCTAGCCTCATGCTGGTGCACCTTAATGCTGACCAGATGAGGGAGCACGTTCAAAGTCGGTTCAACCCTAGCCAATGACAGATAACAACGAACCCAACTACAATTATGATCGAGTTTGGTTTCATCTGCATTGGTGAAACCCCTAAGGCCATAAAACGTGGCGAGGGAAGGGGTGGAGGGGTAGATGCAAATCGCACTCCAAATGCTTTATATACAATGGAGCCCGACTCACGTCATGGTCAACACTGCCTGTGACTTCGTCAGCGCTGTCAGCTTGTAAGTCTGAGTAATATCGAACTTATGATTTTAAGCTTATGATTTTCTCACTAGGAGCTGGGAGAGCATGCTTTCTTTGGATGATAAAGGAAATTTTCCCTTATTATTTTGATGTGCTTCAATTCCGTCGCTAGATTCTCTATTTTCTTAGATTTTTATTTTTATTTGCCCTTCTATTTGCTCAAATTAATAAGACATAGAAGGAGGTTATCGGTGGATTTTCCATTTGGAAGATGAAAAAAAGATAACACTAATTGCCTATTTACTCTTTCTAAAAAAATTATAAAATAAAATCAATTTTTTAGGAGTATTGTATATTACTGTTTTTCTTCATGCACAAATAAAGATGTTCTATTTATCTATAAATAAACATCATGAATTAAGGATCTAAAACATGATTTTTTACTTAAAAAAAAGATTTTTTTATGGAACGAAGGAAACAAACCAAATGTGTCAGAGGATATCCTATATCCCTATTCATTAGTTTCTTCCACTTGTTCTCTTCCTTTCAAATTACAGAAAGTGTTTAAAGGATTTTTTTTTTCATGTAATACCTTATGGGTAAGGAGAAGACCAATACCTATAACTTTTCTTTAACATGGTTCGTCCGTTGAGTGATAGAAATTTTTTAATGAGTGGATGAGACATGTTCTTTAATTAACTATTAAGATAATTCAAATGACTAAATTATTAACCTGTTATATAATTTTTATTTTAGTCATTGTGATTATTTTTAGGGTTTGGGAATAACAAGAATTTTGACTATTTTCTTTATAATTAAATGAGTTAACTCTTAATCCTTCTGAATAGGAGTATTAATAAACCCCTCATTTTTAAGGGTTAACTCATTTTAATCCCTCTAGAGATATCAGCTTAGCCCTTTTACATTTTTTACGTTTGGCAAACTATGAAGGGTTAACTCATTTTAACCTTTGAATTTTTGTATTTGACGAGTTAATAAGGAGTTAGATCTCCTTAACACCTCACTTTGCCCTTTGCCAAACAGTAACTTAGTTTATTAGAACCTTTATCATGCATGTTAAATCATTTTATCAGACATAATCATTAATTATATAAATTTAATGATTATTAAAATAACCATAACTTTAATGTAATATAAAAATGAAAGACATGACCAATTAATATAATAAAATAGGTTCACTATCTAACACTCCGGTGCAATGGCGTGCCATGAATTGGGGATGGGGGTGGGGGGCATTCTTTTTTCCCCTTTAAAAAGAAGTAAAGAACTATATTAATAATCATAATCTATAATATCAAAATCTTTCCCAGTAAAAAGAGAACTTGGTCTCCAACTCGAAGACCTCAACCAAGTTATCTTTTTATTATGACTAGCATGAGCTAGAGTCTGGAACTTAAGGTCTAAAGTAGAGAATGATGGTGGTTTAGTTAGGTTTTAGAAAAATATCAGTGCAGTTTTAAAATAGGGAAAAATGTGTCAGGGCCCCAAAAGCTGAAAAATCATGTGACGAGGCCCCTTGTATTTTCCCCCTTGTGTATAAGCCCCAAAAAGAAGCCTTTAATATTTCTAGGGCCCTCCACGTCAGCTGTATACAGCCAGAGGCATTATATTTTAAAAAAACCCGACTTTGCCCTTCTCCTTCTTTCCCAGACGCTTTGTCACCACTCTTCGTCACATCCCATTAAATGCAAACTACTGTAAGAAATGGAGGGAAATTTCCCCCCTTTTTCTGTCTATCATGAGCAATAAATATCTAGTTATCCATTACTCTTCCATTACTCTTCCTCAGACCAAAATTCTCTCTATTACTTTTCCTCAGACCAAAATTCTCTCCATTACTCTTCCCTCCACTTCATAATGGCTGAAAAGGACATCACCTGCATCGTAGCTTCGGGTGATAGAGCAGTATTCATGAAGATTAACATTTCAACCACTATTCTTGATCTAGAATTTGATGTGTCAGATAGGTTAGATCTTCCATATGAATTATTAAGTTTGTCATTCAAAGATGAAACGAATGGAAGCTTCAAATTTCCTATTGAGAACGAGGGGGATCTGTCGTCTATGGTGGAGCATTGCCATAACAGAGAATTAAAGGAGGTTCACATGCAAGCTTTCAAGGAAAAAGGGGATTCTTCAAAAGTCCACAGCGCCGTTCAAGTTCGAGATGACATGTAGGGGCAAGGATTTTTTTGATGCTAAGACCAATATTCATGTAATATCAGTTAATGTTAGTTCATTGGATTATAGCTCGGATTCTAATAGATTTGCTAGTTCTAGCCCACAACTTGTAGTTATAAACCCAGCCCTCGTTTTTTAATTTAAACTTAATAATTCTCGCTTCTACGTTAGTTCTAGCTTCTATTACCCTAGTTCTAGCTTGTATACAGCCAGTTCTAGCCCACAACTTGCTAGTTCTATACTCAGCCAGTGTTTTTAATGCAAACTTGTAAATTCTAGCTTCTACGTTAGTTCTAGCTTCTATCTCACTAGTTCTAGCTTGTATACAACCAGTTCTAGCCCACAACTTGCTAGTTCTAATCTCAGCCAGCGTTTTTAAATGAAAACTTGTTAAATCTAGCTATTACGTTAGTTCTAGCTTCTATTACCCTAGTTCTAGCTTGTATACATCCAGTTCGAGCCCACAACTTGCTAGTTCTAAACCCAGCCCATGTTTTTTTCATGTTAAGTTGTTAATTCTAGGTACTACGTTAATTCATGTAATATCAGTTAATGTCGGTTCTAATAGATTTATTGTTAAGTACAATCTATTAGTTGTTAGTTCCAATAGACTTATTGTTAGTGCTAATCGATTTGCTATGAGATCTAGTTCAAACTGTGTTAGGTCCAACATGTTAGTTCTAAGTGACTTCATGTTCGGTCTAAACGTTTTCATGTTAGTTCTAAATGAAATCTTGTTAGTTCAATTGGATTCCACGATAGTTATAACACAAGCAGTTGATGTTTTTTTGCCTTTTCCTTATTTGTGTTATTTGTTGATGTTTCTATTGTATAGTTTATGATCATTTGTTCATGTTCTTTAAATTTGCAGCGCTACCAGCAGTATGAACTCAAAAAGCATAGAGGGTGACCCGCCGTTGTCGACGCCCACATGTGTTTCAGATAGGATCCCCAATGATAATCCTTCTGGAGATAATGTTCCGATGATTGATGACATGATTAGCAGATCAGAGAGGATTCCTGCTTGGTGGCACACTGCTTTAACCGGTGAGGGACAACAGTTTGAGAGTGCGAAGGAATTAAGATTGGCTTTATATACTATTCCATGGCTAAAAAATTCAAGTACTTGTTTGCTAAGAATGAACCGAAGCGTATTCGAGTCTTTTGTCGGTTCAAGGAAGCCCAAAATTGCCGTGGATGTTATTTGCCTCTCCAACACAAAATGAGAACAGACTTGAAATCAAAACCTTCGTGGACAACCACGCATGTGGGAATTTTGGCAATAATGCAGGTCAATCTAGGGCGTCACGACAATTCATTGCGACCCAAGTATTACCCACGTTAAAGGTCCGACCAGATTTATGACCTATCGACGTACAAAAGGAGTTACTAACTTCGTATGGGCTTAGGGTCGATTATAGCAAGATATGGTGGGGTAAAGAAAGAGCACAAGAGCAACTATATGGTGATGCCCATGAGTCCTACGATCAATTACGATGGTAAAAGAAGATAATATCTATAATATAGACACTAATTTCATTTATGTTGATCCTAATATATAATCTTCAATGGTCTAGGTATGTAGAAGAGGTTAAGAAGACAAACCCAGATAGCTACATTCATGTTGAACAAAATGAGGGGAGGTTTTCAAAGCTATTCATCTGTTATGCCGCCTGTATAAATGGGTTTTTGAACGGTTGTAGACCACTTATATTTTTGTATGGTACCTTTCCGAAAGATCGTTTCAAAGGTATACTCCTCAGCGCCGTTGCATACGATGGAAATCAGGGGATATTTCCATTAGCCTATTGTATCTGCGATCAGGAAAATACTATAAACTAGAATTGGTTCTTATAAGGTTAGTTCGGGTCATGTTAGTTCTACTAGAATTCATGCAAGTTCTACTAGAATTCATGCAAGTTCTAACTCATTCGTTGTTAACTCTAACTTCAAATATGTTAACTGCAAATATTTTGTTGTTAACTCTAACTTCAAATATGTTAACTACAAATATTTATAGGTTTATGGTCTATTCTCTATGAAAGGCCAGATCCATACAACCCTCCACACAAGCTAGTTATAATATCTGATGCGGATAAGGGGATCATAGAAGCAGTCAGAAATATTTTCCGGATGCTATACACTCTAGATGTGTTCTGCATCTAGTTAAGAATTTCAGGACAAAGTTGCGGGATTTGGGCTTCAAGGCAAAGGATACTCGGATTTTGGGCAACCTTTTGCGATCTGCTTGTTATAAATATACAAAAGCAGAATGGAATGACTATGTGGAGGACATTAGACTGGCGGACGAACGAGCCTACAATATTGTCATGAACTACGCTCCAGAGAACTGGGCTAATGCATTTTCCCCCGGAATTAGGTAATTTATAAGCTATGGCATTTCTTATTTCAGTTAGTTGTTTGCCTAACTAAATTAGACATGAATGGATACACTGGAACTAACTATAACCTAGTCGGAACTAACATAGGCGATATACCCAACACTTGTAATAGAACATGGGTAATAACCCAGTTAGCTGGAGTTAGAACTAACTGGGTACCATCTAGAACTATCAAGATAGAAGCTTTCACTAAGAACTACTCAGCTAGAACTGACATGACAAATAACTCAGTATTTTTGATGAATTCCCTGTTATGTTCCATATATGGTCACGTTACATCAAATGTTGCAGAGTCATTCAACAAATGGATACAAGAGGCTAGGCTTCTACGGATACTACAACTCGTAGAACACATATGTAAACAGATTATGATTCGCATGAATGAGCGACGATTAATGGCTGAAAGTTGGAATGGATTTCTTTGTCCCAAAGCTGAACTTGTCCTCAAAGAGAACATGGAAAATGGGCGTCCATTGGATGTGCGTCAGTCTCATACAAGATTATTTGAGGTACAATCACATAAAACTTGTAAAGTGGATCTTGACAATAAAACATGCACGTGTCGTGCGTGGGATGTAACCCGTATCCCTTGCAAACATGCATGCGCAACCATTATGTTTATGAAGAGGGATGTTTACTAATTCTGTGCCTGGTTTATGACGGTTGAAGCTTTTAAAAAGAGCTACAAGCCAATCCTCTACCCCATCCCCGATTACGAGAAGCGTAGCGTACCACGGGAGGAGATACTGATCTTACCACCATTAATAACAAAAAGGAAAGGGAGAAATAAGACCAGGCGTATCAACAACAAAACAGTTTACACCCGACCACTTAAATGCTCTCGATGTCATGTGGAAGGTCACAACTGTAAAACATGTAATGAATCTATTGCTGACTAAGTACTTGATATGTTGTTAACTATTTTGCTTGTATATTTACAAACTAGTACGTTTTGTTTAATGTTGAAAGTATTCTCATGTGTGATGAGAACTAGCATCATCTCCACTAGCAAAAATGTTGTAAGTATTAGAACTACACGAGAACAAATAGATCTGACAATGGCTAAGATAGAACAGACACGACAGCATCTAGAACATCATCAGCAGCAGCTAGAACAAATATTGACTAAGCTGGAAATAACACGACAGCAAAAATAAAAACTACGCGGGTAAAATACGAAGGCTGGTTTTAGAATTAGCACGGTGTAGGCTAGAACTGGCTGTATACAAGCTAGAACTAGTGTAATAGAAGCTAGAACTAATGTAGAACCTAGAATTAACAATTTAGCAATAAAAACACGGGCATAGAAGCTAGAACTAACGTGGAACCGAGAAATAACAACTTAGCATGAAAAAACGCGTGATGGAATTAGAATGAGCAAGATGTGGGCTAGAACTGGATGTATACAAGCTAGAACTAGTGATATAGAAGCTATAACTAAAGTAGAACATAGAATTAACAAATTAGCATGTAAAAAACACGGGATGGTTTAGAACTAGTAAGATGTGGGCTAGAACTGGTAGTATACAAGCTAGAACTAGTGGAATAAAAACTAGAACTAACGTGGAACCCAAAACTAAGAACTTAGCATGTAAAAAACACGGGCTGGGTTTAGAACTAGCAAGATGTGGGCTAGAACTGGCTGTATACAATCTAGAACTGGTGTGATAGAAACTAGAACTAACGTGGAACACAGAAATAACAACTTAGCATGAAAAAAATGCTGGCTGGAATTAGAACTAGCAATATGTGGGCTAAAACTGGCTGTATACAAGCTAGAACTAGTGATATAGAAGCTAGAACTAACGTAGAACCGAGAATAAATAACTTAGCATGAAAAAAACGAGGGCAGGTTTAGAACTAGCAAGATGTGGGCTAGAACTGACTGTATACAAGCTAGAACTAGTGGGATAGAAGCTAGAACTAACGTGGAACACAGAATTAAGAAATTGGCATGAAATAAACTGGGCTGGGTATAGAACTAGCAAGATGTGGGCTAGAACTGGCTGTATACAAGCTAGAACTGGTGAGATAGAGGCTAGAACTAACGTGGAACCCAGAACTAAGAACTTAGCATGTAAAAAACACGGGCTAGGTTTAAAACTAGCAAGATGTGGGCTAGAACTGGATGTATACAAGCTAGAACTAGTGGATAGAAGCTAGAACTAACGTGGAACCCAGAAATAACAAGTTAGCA
>BQKN01014397.1:0-25025 GCA_022839385.1 Asparagus kiusianus | reverse complement strand
ATATATATATATATAAAGAAACTAATAAAATGTGTGTGTATATAATTGAGCTTAAAGTACCAACACAATAATATAAACCTAAACTAAATATACCCAAGCTATGATCTTGATCTTCAATAAGCTCTTCTTGGTAAAGTTACGGATGAATCTTAAACTTGGATCTTCAACTTGAATTGCATTGCTTCACTCCACTATTCCACCAACCTCCATTTGATATGATTGTTATGGCGCAATTCCATCCAACCTCCAACATGTTGTTTGTCTACAATAAATAAAAAACCACAAACACTAGACAAACAACATTAGTCGTAAATTGTTTGTTAAACATCATCAAAACAAGAAGGCCAAAAATCTTTACTCTAAAGAAGTAAGAATCTTATTAGAATCATCTATATAGGAGTGAGTGAAGTGGATTTTGACTATAAAAGAAAAACTAAAGTTAAAACTCTAACCCTTTGCCCACCCATCAATGACATAGATCCCCCAAATAACATTTAACCGTAGTCTTCATTGGTGAGAAAGCCCCAACCTGTGCCCTATCATTAAAGAGCCAAATATTAAGTTTCCACCTAAGTTCGGAGCTTCTAACCTAAAAATGAGGTTTTATCATTTTGTGACGTTGCAGCCAATTTTTCCTCCCCTTTCCACAAATGCGTTGGCGATTTAAACTTGGAAAACATAAACTGAATGACCCTTTAATTTTCATTTTTAGTGTGTCAGGCCTTGGAAATACTATTTGGGACAAATAGACTTTCTGTTTGATTCTAGTATTTGGGATTATTATTCTGATTTGGATATTTTTTCAATTTATAAAATTTTTGGTAGCTGTTTGATATATTTTTTTGTCCCTGCGCTGATGATCTCATGGTGATTTTTCATTTTATCTAATGCCAAATTGAGAAAGTTTTACTAATGCTAATGTTTTTAGTGTGAAATTTTATTGTTTGCTAGCTGAACGAAGGATTTTTTAGGGTTCTTGTCTTTTACCCCAAAGTTTTACTCCAACTTATTTTTAAACCCATGGACTTACAAAATGCCTCTTAAACCCAAAAATACAAAGATCACTTATTTTTAAACTTAAGTCTTCATAATACTTATAAGTATACATTATATACATATTCAAAACTTTATATCCCCATATTACCCTCCCCTTCATTCTCTTTTCTACTCTTGTCTCCCTTCCAAACAACTTTTTACTATTCCTTTGATCACCTGTCTCCTCCATAGCTCTCCAATTTACCATTTGAATCGCTTTCCTCCTTCTAATTGAGCTCTATGTTCTTCCTCCTATCACTCCTCCACTTCCTCTACAAAAGGCTTCACTATGGAGCTCACACGCGACATCAAGTCCACCAGTTGTCCCTCCACTCCTTAGCCAACAAGCTCAGACAATTCAAACTCATTGTTGACTGTGGACTGCTCCGACCAACTACCTCCCATCCTCCATCTCGACTTCAACCATTCAACAAGGTCCTCGCTTAAAGATAAGCTCCACCACATTTGCCTGCAATCACAAGATTACTTTTATGTTGAATTGAATTAGACTTTGGATTATAAGGCTTGGAATGAGAAAATATATAGACAAAGTTTGATGTATATTATGTGTTAGATGAAATGCTTCAAAAAGTGTTTTAGTTGATTTGTAATATTTTGCAAGATAATGTGTATTATATAGAATTTATTTGATGCACACCACATGCTTGATAAAAACGCTTTATGTTGATAATAATGTATTGTAGTGGGTTTTAGTCCCACATTCGTTGTGATAACACACCTCACCCTCCTCTACTTGTATAAATATATGTGTACACTCAATATTCAACTCAAGGGAAATTTACCCAAGACTCTCTCTCTCCCTTACTTTAACATGGTATTAGAGCTAGGGTTATTATTTTCATTCCAATAATTTTTTTAACGCTTCTGCGTTCTTTTGCCAAATCTTGGCCTTACTGCTTTGTTGCCTCTTAACGGATTTTGTATTCCCATTTTAACCTTCGGGTTTCTATATTAACCTTCGGGTTCTATTTTAAACTTTTGGGTTTCATTCTAACATTCGAGTTCTATTTTAAACCTTCGGGTTCTATTTTAACGGCATCGCCATTTCGAGACCATCTATTGGTCTCAAATTTACGGCATCACTGCTTTCAAGACCATCTCTCGGTCTCAAATTAACGGTGTCGCTATTTCAAGCTGTCTCTCGGCCTTAAAGGAACGACATTACCATTTCGCAGTCAGTAACGACATCACTGTTTCAATCCATCTCGACGTCTTAACATCCGTCTCAACATTGTTATGGCTCCTTCAGAGAAGATTCTCAAACTAGCTTTGCTCCTCAATGATCAAAGTGACTGGGCAGGATGGTCCACCATTATCACCAATGCCTTGCGTGGCACTGATTTGCTTGATCATCTCACTAGTACGAGACCGGTTCCATCGTCCATCAGCACTATTGTTTAATCTAGTACTATTGCATCTGGCAGTGGTGATTTCGATCTTCAGACTACTCGTTCTCTCTATATCAAGGAGAGTTCAGACTGGCAGTTGTAGGAATTTTGTGTCATGGATTATCTCACTCGCTGTGTTGGCTCTAGTCTCATTGTCGAGATTGGTTCGCTTCCCTTTGCTCAAGCCATGTGGACTCGCCTCATTGAACGTTTCACTGAGTGCTCTGGTGCACGGGAGGCATATCTTCTGCAACACATTTCTCTACAATGCAAAGGTAGTTGCTCTTTGTAGTCTTATTTTTGACAAATACATGCTTTTTGGACAGAATTACGCTCCATGCTTCCTTGACGTAATTCCATATATGAACACTGGCTAGCCTGGTACGAACGACATGAGGTGCATCAACTATCAGTCCCTTCCTGAATATTCAACTATGGCTGATCAACTACTTTATCAGCCTCAATTTTTGACTTTAGCCTCAGTTATGGGAGATCTCACTGCTTATGAGACCCGACAGCAGATAGCACAACTCAATTTATCAACAAACACTCCTACCTCTTCACTCGAGATTGTTCTGTCTGTACCTGTCGCTGCTCCTGTTATGAATCATACTTCTCCACAGGTTCCCTCTCTACAGGCTCGATCTAAGCTCTCTTACAAATATTGCAAGAAGAAAGGACACCACATTGAGACATGCTTCAGGCTTCATCCTAAGTTACGTTCCTCAGGTACTAGTCGTGGTCGGTAACCCCCTCAGTCTCAACCCTCTCGTACACCAGAATTACTGGCCAATGCTATACCTTCTACTACTTCAGACTCTACTATTCAAGCTATTGAAAGTCTTCGCCATCAACTTGATGCTTTTCAGCATATCACCTCTACATCCGCCGCACAACTCTCTGGTACACATTTTGTTGGTTCTTCAACTAATCCTTCGATCTCTGTTAGGAATGATCTCTGAATTTTTGACTCTGACTGTTCCTTTCATATGACTTGTAATGAATCACTTTATCCTCTGTCTTCACTTTATCTTCTCTTCCCCCTATCTACATAGCTGCTGGACAACCATTGTCCATCACTCAGTATGACTCTATTACCCCACAAAATGATCCATCTGGACGTCTAACACTTGGTCCCGTCTATATGACTCCTCAGTTGTGCTTGAATTTAATTTCTATTAGCTCTTTATGTATGGCTGACATGCTTCATTTTCTTCTAATACTTGTATTGTGAAGGATCCACAGACGGGTAAGACGGTTAGGGCGGGTCGTAGGAGGCACAAGCTGTATTTTTTAGAATATCTTTACATTCTAGAGTCCATACGCCCACGTTTTCTTGTTGCTTCTATTTGTTCATCAAAACCCTCTACCTCGCTTCCTGCCAATTTGTGGCATTGACGACTTGGTCATGTGTCTAATAAAAGGCTGGAGAGTCTTATTCAGTCTTGAGTACTTGGTCCTGTATCATCTTGTTCTTGTATTGAGTCATGTACTGGTTGCAAATTGGCTAAATTCACTGCTTTACCATATAAAATGAGTACATCCGTATCCACTTTCTTATTTGATTTAGTACATTCTGATATTTGGGGGCCAACTTCTTTGCCTTCTTCATCTGGCTACTTATATTATATTAGTTTTATCAATGATTTCTCTTATTTTACATGGGTTTATCTACTTAAGAATCACTCTGACATACTTACTGCTTATCAAGCCTTCACTACTATAATTTTTACTCAATGGCAATCTCGTATTAAAGTTTTTCGTTCTGATTATGCCAAAGAGTACCTATCCTCTACTATGCGCTCTATCATGTCCTCTCATGTGACTATCTTTCAACAGTCATGTCCCTACACTCATGAGCAAAATGGTATTGCTGAATGCAAATATCATCATATCCTCGATACCGCTCGATACATGCTCATTTCTTACTTTGTTCCTCATCGTTTCTTGGCTGAGGCCATTCTCACCGCGACTCATGCCATTAATATCACTCCATCTAGCTCACTTTCTGGTGCTACTCCTTATAGTCGTGTTTATACTCATCCTCCCCGTTATGATCTAGTTCGTGTTTTTGGTTGTCGATGCTTTGTTCTTCTGCCATCTCACGAACATGATAAATTGTCTCCCAGAGCTGTTTCTTGTGTCTATTTAAGAATTAGTTTGGAACATTGAGGTTATCGTTGCTATGATTCCACAACTCGTCGAGTTCATATATCTCGTCATGTTCAGTTCAAAGAGGATTCTCCATATTATTCTGCTTCTGATGACTTTAATATCCTCCACTCTACTGATCATGCTTCCCTATCAGCTGTATCACCTACTTCTTCACCTCACTTTTCCTTTCGAGATCTCCCTCACATCTCTCCATCTCCTTCTGTTGACTCTTCCTCACCTGAGCCTTCTCTTATACCATATGATCCCTATCCCGTGGACACAACTCTCCCTCCAGAACATACTGTTGATCTCCACACACCTGTGCCAACATCTCCCTCGCCTGAGGTTCCTCTTGCTCTTCGTTAAGGCAAACGTCCACATGTCATGCCTGCCCGATATGCTTCAGTTACTTTTTATTCACCTATCTTTCATAACTTTCTTGCTTCCGTTCATACTACTATTGAGCTAAAGTCCTTTCAAGAGGTAGTTCAAATTCCAGAGTGGTGACATGTTATGGCTGAGGAATTTTAAGCCTTTCAGCAAACTCATACCTAGGATGTTGTTCCCTATCCTCCTAGGATCTCTCTTGTTGGCAGTAAATGGGTTTATAAGGTTAAGTTTCATCCTGATGGCACCATTGAATGTCGGAAAGCTCGTTTAGTAGCTCGAGGTTTTACTCAGCAACAAGGTGTTGATTATGAGGAGACCTTTGCTCGTGTTACTCAGATGCCCACAGTTCATACTCTACTTGCGGTTGCTGCTGCTCATCAGTGGCCCTTATACCAGATGGATGTCAAAAATACTTTTCTTCATGGCTTTTTATCTGAGATAGTATGTATGCAACTACCTTCAGGGTCCAATATTCCTCCAGGACATGTATGTCTCCTTTGCCATGTTGTTTATGGTCTCAAGCAGACACCCCGCGCTTGGTTTGAGTGTTTTCGCGATGTCGTGCTCAAGACGAGCTTTATGAAAAGTTATTAAGATGCTTCTCTATTTGTTCATACTACATAGCATGGTAGAGTTTTATTACTCATCTATGTAGATGATATGATTATTATAGGTGATGATGTGGTTGGTATACAGTATGCAAAATCTCAGTTGTAACAACAATTCTACATGAAGGATCTTGAATCTCTTCGGTATTTTCTTGGTCTAGAAATTTCTCAAGACCCACAGGGTGTACTACTGTCTCAACAAAAGTATCTCTCAGATATTCTAGATCGAGCTGAGCTAACTGACGATACAACTGTCGATACTCCATTCTAACAGAATGTTAAACTTTGCTCTACTAATGGTGAGCCTCTATCTGATCCTACCCGATATCGACATCTTGTTGGTCAGTTGGTCTATCTGTGCATCTCTCGACCAGATATCTCTCATGCTATTGACATTGTCAGTCAATTTATTAGTGCCCCACGTTCCGTACACTATGCTGCCTTATTACGGATTCTTTGGTATCTCCGGGGTACTAGCACTCACTCTCTTTGGTTTTCTGCTACATCTAATTTAGAGTTTTGTACATATTCTGATGCTGATTGGGCTGGTGATTCCACTACCAGAAAATCTACCACAGGTTATTGTATATTTCTTGGTGATTCCCTTATTTCCTGATGGAGTAAAAAATAATATATGATTGCTCTTTCCAGTACCGAGGAAGCGTATCGTGCAATGCCCACAACAGCTAAAGAGATTATTCATCTTTGTCGTCTTCTAAGTGATTTTGATATTTCTGTTACGACTCCTACTCCTCTCTACTGTAATAATAAGAGTGCCATCCAGATTGCTAATAATCCAGTATTTCATGAGAGGACCAAATATATTGAGATCAACACTCATTTTGTTCGTCAACAAGTTATCAAGGATGAGTCAATTCTACTTCCTCATATCTCATCTGCTGACGAGTTTACAGATTTCTTCATAAAGGCCTTACCTGTTCATCGGTTCTAGTTTCTAGTACGCAAGCTTACTTTGTTTGATCCAACATGAGTTTGAGAGGGGCTATTGATAATAATGTATTATAGTGGGTTTTAGTCCCACATTGGTTGTGAGAACACACCTCACTCTCCTCTACTTGTATAAATATGTGTACACTTAATATCAACTCAAGGGAAATTTACCCAAGTCTCTCTCTCTCTCTCTCTCTCTCTCTCTCTCTTACTTTAACACTTTAAAAAGATTTTTGATCGATTTGTATTTTTTGAAAAGATTATATAGCAAGTTGTCCATCTCTGATAGAGTATGTGAACGATATAGAACTCATAACAAGCTACACTTTATCTATAACGAGCTACACTTCTGCTATAAAGAGCTGTACAATTTTGTAAGGAGCTACACTTTTAAAATAAGGTGCTACGATTTTGCATAAAGTGCTACACTTTGTTCCAACATTGTATAAACGAGAGTGCAACTGAAGGTTATAAAGGATCGAGCAAACAACTATATACATGGTCATCAATTTTCATTAATCAAAAACTTAATGACTAAAAAGTGTTACACTTTGCTCTAAGAATGACAATAGTATCAACCATTTATTTAGGAAATTGGAAATAAAACTCTAATTAAATCACCACAATGTCAACGAGAGGTCCACTCTCAATTTTTTAGTTTTTAAAAAAGTATAGCTCTTTATACTAATGTAGCACATTTTTGTGAAAATAGCTCTTTATTCCAAAGTATAGCTCTTTATGACCAAAGTATAGCTCTTTATTAATAAAGTATATCCATTTAGGGTCTCCTAAATTCTAAAACTTAGTAAAATAAATTATATTAGTTTTTTAGCAACGTAAACATGTGATGATATATACAACATGTTGTTCAATCGATCACCATAATGTCGACGAGAGGTCTACTCTCATTTTTTTAAATTTTGGAAATGTATGGCTCTCTATACTAAAGTATAGCACCTTTTTGTGAAAGTACAGCTCTTTATTCCAAAGTATAACTTTTTATCACCATAGTATAGCTTCTTATTGATAAAGTATAATCCTTTATATTCTCTAAAAATTCTAAAACTTAGTGAAATAAATCAAATTAGTTTTTCCTAAGCAATGTAAACGTGTGATGATGTGTATAATGTGCTGTTTGATCTGTTAGATCCTTTGTTTTGATGATTATTTACAAACATCATTATTGATGCTAATTGTTTATTAAGCTATATTGTAGATCACATATCATTAGCACCTGACATGGAGGATTGGATGGAAGATGAACTATACCGACAATATCTAAGGAGGTGGAGGCAAAGTGATGAAGCAAAGCTTTCAAGAGCACTATATGCATGAGAAGCTTCATCAACTCAAGAGCAAATATCAGGACTCAAGCCATGTACTCATATGTGAGGGATATTTGCTATTTTTTTTCTCTCTAGTACTTAATGTAGGAAAGTAGTTAGTTGATTACATTTGAAGCTCATGGGTTAACACACTTGCACACTTTCAAAACTCGTATTTTGGTACTTTTATTAAAATAGTGATTTTCAAAAATACGAGACCTTTTTGCAAAATTCCTTTTCAAACAAGTTTGTTAAAATATTTATAAAATGTTTATAAAGTTTCATAATTTTTGGAATTTATTTACTATTTTTAACAGAACTTTGAAACTCAATTTCAAAATCATTTCAGGCTGATAACCTGTTATCAGTCGACTGATGTATCGACCGATGAAAGTGCTTGAAATCATCAAAAAAATTTTGTTCTGTTTTGGTTGACTGATCAGTCGAATGACGAGTTGTCAGTCGACTAAAAGTGACCGTCAGTCGACCGATGGACTAGTATTTGAATACAACGCTCAGGTCATCAGTCGACTGATGCTTCTTGTTAGTCGACTGATAAGCACAATAACGACTAGTTTTTTTTTCAGAATCTGTTTCTTGATTTCTGTGAGATTTCTACTGATTATTTAGGGTTTTGGCTGTTGTATTCTCTTCCTATAAATACCCAACAACCCTAACTGCTTTAGAACTAGAGTTTTTATTACAAATCTCTTGTGTTTAAGTTTGTGTTTTAAAAGAGCTTCAACTTTCAATCTTGTTCTTTACTGTTTCAAAGTTCACATCCCAAGCTTTAGTGAAATCTCTCTTCTTGCCATAGGGTTACTGTAAAGAGAGAGTTTTTCTTTCAATTGTTCTGTTATGAGCTTGATCTCGTGGAGATCGACTGTGTGGTTGTGAGATCTCGGTGGAGATCATTGTGTAGAAGAAGTTCCGGCTTTCAAACCAGATGTGTAGTGGATTTCTCCTTGAGAGTAGGGAGCGATGACGTAGGTCAGTAGACTGAACCTTGTGAACATACCGCGTGTCATCAATTAGCTAACTATCTCTATCCCTACTCTCTTTTATTATCATTGTATTTCTTATTTGTGTGGTTTATTGAAAAATCTTTTATTTGCATATTATTGGTCTATAAACACTATTCACCCCTCCTCTAGGGCCTTTCAATTGGTATCAGAGTGAGGTCTCTATTATTGTTAGGCTTAAAACCCTTAGAGAAAAGATTATTATGGAAGCTTCAATGAATTTGCATATGCTAGAAGATCAATCCACCACTAGGCCACTCTTCTTCACCGGTAGCAACTTTGCCTATTGGAAGGCTAGGATGAGAATTTATTTGCAATGCATTGACCTTGACATTTTAGAAATCATAGAAAAAAATATGTCAAAAAGGATAGTGGTAAAATGACCGAAGATGAAAGAAACCTAGCAAACCTTAACATCAAGGCCATGAATGCACTAATTTGTGGTCTTACCCCCCAATGAGTACAAGAGAGTTTCTACATGTGCAACCGCACACGAAATTTGGGAGAAGTTATGCATTACCCATGAGCGAACCCCCCCAAATGAAGGAGTCTAAGATTAGTGGTCTCATGCATGATTATGAACTATTCAAAATGCTTCCAAGTGAATCTATTGACTCTATGTTTTCTCGGTTCACTAATATTATAAATGAATTGCATGGTCTTGACAAGGTCTTGGAGAATCAAGAGATGTGCTACAAAACTCTTTGCTCTTTGACGCCAGCTTGGGAACCTAAAGCTACGACCATCGAAGAAACACATGATCTATCTACTCTCACTCTTGATGGACTCATTGGCAAGCTCAAAGTCCATGAGAAGAAGGTTAAGGAGAAGGAAGAAGCACCCCCAAAGGTAACTGATGAGCCACCCCAAAAACCAAAGTCCATAGCTCTCAAGGGAGCAATTGACGATTCATCCTCCTTGGATAGTGAAGATGATGTCTCTAGAGAAGTGGCACACCTCTCTAGAAGGATATCAAGACTAATTGAAATGAACAAAAATTTCAAGAATCGATCTAACAACAAATTTTCTTCTCGTATAGGTAAATACTTTGAATGCAACGAACCAGGACACTTAGCCAAGGATTGTCCCAAGCTCAAGGAGAAGTATTTGAAATACAAGAAGAAGAAGGCTATGTATGTCAGATGGGATGAATCCAAACCAAGCGATTCGGATAATGATGATGAGGGCGCCAAGATTGCTCTTCATGACCAGAATATTTGTTTCATAGCTCATGAAGATATGGTACAATCCGAAACCGAAAGTGAATATCTTTATATACAATGTGAATTAGAATAGGCTTTAGAAGAATTAAATTTTGAATTTAAGAGATTAGCAAAATAATATTCTTCATTCAAAAAATTGCATGTTTCTTGTGACTCTAAGTTTGAGCAACTATAATCATCTCTTGCTCTAAAAAATGAGATGATAGGAGATCTAGACTTTGAAAACAAACAACTAAGATCTAAAGTTGAGAGATTAGAAATTAAAAATATTAGAATTAAATCTAATCATACTCATTCTAGTCATTATCATGTTGGTAGAAAATGGTATCATCAATCTCATGCTCCTACATACAAGAAAAAGTTTTTGTGCACATATTGCATGAAATATGGTCATATTTCTACTCATTGTAGGATTAAAAATAACATTGATCATTACGAGTTAATATGGGTACCCAAGGGTACCAAAAATACTAACACTCAAGGACCCAAAACTTGGGTACCTAAAGGTTCTACCACTTGTTTATATGTAGGGAACGTCTCGCATAAGACGTAAGGAGTTGTGGTACCTTGATAGTGGTTGCTCTCATCACATGACGGACAATAAAGAATTATTTATAATCCTATCAAGAATTGAAGGAAGCAATGTCTCCTTTGGTGGTGGCGAGAAAGATAAAATCGTAGGAATCGGTTCTATTGGTAAGATAACGTCTCCCGTAATTAAAGAAGTATATTTTGTAAAAGGCTTAAACCATAATCTTCTTAGCATTAGTCAATTAAGTGACAAAGGCTTTAACATCATTTTTAAACTGGATAAATGTATTGTTAGTAGAAATGGTAAAATCATTTTTGTTGCTTTTAGAAGATCTAATGTCTACATTTTTGAGATGAATGAGCTTTTAGATCAAGATGTAAAGTGTCTTGTCACGGTAGATGGGGATCCTCGGATTTGGCACAAGAGATTTGGACATGCTAACATGAAGCTAATATCTAAGCTATCCAAGAAGAACTTAGTAAGAGGACTCCCAAATCTAACATATGTTAAGGATTCTACTTGTGAGGAATGTGCTAAAGGTAAATAAACTAAATCTTCCTTCAAATCCATAAATAAGGTATCCACTTCTAAACCTTTACAATTATTACATCTCGATCTCTTTGGACCTATGCGTATTACCTCTCTAGGAGGTAAACACTATATCTTTGTTATTGTTGATGATTTCTCTCATTTTACATGTGTAATTTTTCTTGCTAATAAAGATGAATGCTTTGAAGAGTTTTCTATTTTTGTGAAAAGAATTAAAATGAAAAAGATTTAAAAGTTGTTAAAATTAGAAGTGATCATGGTAGAGAATTTCAAAACAAATCCTTTAATGATTTTTGTGCTCATCATGGTATAACTCATGTATTTTCCGCTCATAGAACACCTCAACAAAATGGTATTATTGAATGAAAATATAGAACCATACAAGAGATGACACGTACTATGATAAACTCTTATGATTTGTCCAAATATTTTTGGGCGGAAGCCGTCAATATGGCTTGCCACGTTTTAAATCATGTTCTAATTAGACCTTCTTTTAAGAAAACTTCTTATGAATTATTTTTTGGTAAAACTCCACATATTGGATATTTTTGTATCTTTGGTTGTAAATACTTTATCTTAAATACTAAAGACCACCATGATAAATTTGATTCAAAAATTAATATTGGTATATTTTTAGGATATGCTCCTAGAAGTAAGGCTTATAGAGTTTTCAACAAACAAACACTCGTTGTTGAAGAATCTATAAACGTTATATTTGATGAATCTAATATTGGTTTGCAAGATAATTTTCCTAAGGATGATGATGAGATTGAGGAAAGAATGGAGCTCTTGCAATTAAATGACAAACCCTCAACGAATAC
Organism: Asparagus kiusianus; assembly: GCA_022839385.1. Classification (NCBI taxonomy): domain Eukaryota; kingdom Viridiplantae; phylum Streptophyta; class Magnoliopsida; order Asparagales; family Asparagaceae; genus Asparagus; species Asparagus kiusianus. Next base: position 13,006 of record BQKN01014397.1, on the reverse strand, counting down.
ACTAATTGACGGGGAGAACATAAATGAACAAACTCAAGAAGAGCTTCCCAAGGCTTGGAAGTTTGCACCGGATCATCCTAAAGATCAAATTATAGGGAGTCCATCCAAAGGCGTCTTGACTCGCTCAAAAACTATGAAGGAATGTGGTAATGTAGCCTTCTTATCCCAAATAGAACCCAAACGTATCGATGATGCTTTAAAAGATGAATTTTGGGTTTTAGCTATGCATGAAGAATTGAATAATTTTCAAAGAAACAATGTTTGGAAATTAGTTCCTAGACCTAATGATACTTCTATTATTGGAACTAAATGGGTTTTTAGAAATAAACTTGATGAGTTTGGCATAGTTACGAGGAATAAATCTTGTTTGGTTGCCCAAAGATACAATCAAGAGGAGGGCAAAGACTATGATGAAATTTTTGCACCGGTTGCAAGATTGGAATCTATTAGGATGTTTTTGGCCTTTGCAAGTTTCAAAAATTTTAAATTATTTCAAATTGATATCAAAAGTGCCTTCTTAAATGGTTTTATAGAAGAAGAGGTTTATGTTGAGTAATCCCCCGGTTTTATTGACTCATCTTTCCAAATCATGTATACCGGGTTTAAAAAGATTTATATGGGTTAAAACAAGCTCCTAGAGCTTGGTATACTCGCCTCTCAAGTTTTTTCATTAAAAATAATTTTACAAAAGGAACAATTGATAATACTCATTTTGTTAGAAAATGAAAACATGACTTCATTTTAGTTCAAATTTATGCGGATGATATTATTTTTGGTGTCACTAATTAATCTTTATGCAAGGACTTTTCTAAAATAATGCAAGACCAATTTGAGATGAGCATGATGGGAGGGCTCACCTTTTTTCTCGGCCTCCAAGTTAAACAGTCCAATGATGGCATTTTCGTATCACAAAGCAAATACGTTAGAGAGTTGGTGAAAAAATTCGGGATGGATAGTTCAAGAAATGCCCTAACTCCAATGAGCACCACCATCAAGTTAGATGCGGATGAAAGCAATGAAAAGATAGACCAAAAGCTATATCGAGGTATGATAGGTAGTCTTCTTTATCTCACTGCTAGTAGGCCGGATATCATGTTTAGTGTTTGTGCATGTGCACTTCAAGCTTCTCCTAAAAAGTCTCATTTGGTTGCTGTTAAATGGATTAACAAATATATTAATGGTACCTTAGAACTTGGTTTATTTTATCCTAACAACACATCTTTTGATCTTTATGGTTATTGTGATGCCAACTTTGCTGGTTGTAGGGTGGACCGCAAAACTACGAGTGATACTTGTCAATTTTTGGGTAGCTCACTTATATCTTGGGCTTCCAAGAAACAAAATTGTGTTATTTTGTCCACTACGAAAGTGGAATACATTACCATCGGCTTATGTTGTACACAACTTTTGTGGATGAAATAAAATTTGGTTGATTTTGATTTGTACTTTCATGATACAAATTTTTTTTGTGATAATACTAGTGCTATTAATATTTTAAAAAATTCTGTTTTGCATTAACCAAACATATAGATGTATGTCATCACTTCTTGTGTGACCATGTTGAGTGAAAAGATGTTTCTCTTATTTATATTGACACAAAATCTCAATTAGCGGGCAACTTTACCAAACCCCTTTGTGATGTTAATTTTTGTCGAATTAGGAATGAATTGGGCATGTGCATTCTCTAAAATAACCTATTTTTTCCTATTATTTTTAAATTCTTTGCTCTACCATTGTCATATCGACATTTTTTTCTTGATCCTAAAATATCAAGCCATGCTTAAGCACACACGGGTACCAAGAGGAGTGTAGAGGTGAGAGACCAAGGTCATCCCAAGAGGAGTGGGGTAGGTGATAATGCCTAGAGGTAGGTCGTAATTCCTAACACTTGAGGGAGACACGGGTAGGCCAACACTTGAGGTGCATTGTGTGGGTTTTTAGCATGCATATTGTATTTATTTTACCCCATTTTTGATGTTGCCAAAGGGGATAGAAATCTCCTCACTTGTGCACATAATAAGGGGGAGCCTTATAGATAGGGGAAGCAACAATCTCTAAGCCAAATAATCTATTTTTACTTGCTCTTGCATAATGGTTGTTTGTCATCATCAAAAAGGGGGAGATTGTTAGGTCCTTTGTTTTGATGATGATTTACAAATACCATTATTGGTGCTAATTGTTTATTAAAGTATATTGTAGATCACATATCATTAGCACCTGACATGGAGGATTGGATGAAAAATGAGCTATTCCGACAATGTCTAAGGAGGTGGAGGCAAAGTGATGAAGCAAAGCTTTCAAGAGCCTATATGCATAAGAAGCTTCATCAACTCAAGAGCAAATATCAAGACTCAAGTCATGTACTCATATGTGAGGGAAATTCACTATTTTGTTTTCTCTCTAGTACTTAATGTAGGCAAGTAGTTAGTTGATTATATTTGAAGCTCATGGGTTAACACAATTGCACATTTTCAAAACTCGAACAATGATTTTCACAAATACGAGGAACTTTTTGCAAAATTCATTTTCAAACAAGTTTGTTAAAATGTTTATAAACTATTTACAAAGTTTCATAAATTTTGGAATTTATTTACTATTTTTTAACAGAACTTTGAAACTCAATTTCAAAATTATTTCAGGCTGATAACCTGTTATCAGTCGACTGATCAGTCGCCTGATGAAATTAGTCGACTGATGTGTCGACCGATGAAAGTGCCTGGGATCATAAAAAAGTTTTTGTTTTGTTTTGGTCGACTAATCAGTCGACTGACGAGTTGTTAGTCGATTAAAAGTGATCGTTAGTCGATCAATGAGTTGGTATTTGAGTACAACGCTTAGCTTATCAGTCGACTGATGCTTCCCGTCAGTCGACTGATAAGCACAGTAACGGTTAGTTTTTTTTCAGAATCTGTTTCTTGATTTTTGTGGGATTTCTGCTAATTATTTGGGGTTTTGGCTGTTGTATCCTCTTCCTATAAATACCCAACAATCCCAACTACTTTAAAATTAGAATTTTTATTACAAATCTCTTGTGTTTAAGTTTGTGTTTTAAAAGAGCTTCAACTTTTAATCTTGTTCTTTACTATTTCAAAGTTCACATACCAAGCTTCAATGCAATCTCCCTTCTTGCCATAAGGTTACTGTAAAGAGAGAGTTTTTCTTTCAATTTCTTCTGTTGTGAGCTTGATCTCGTGGAGATCGACTATGTGGTTGTGAGATCTCGGTGGAGATCGTTGTGTAGAAGAAGTTTTGGCTTCCAAACTGGGTATGTAGTGGATTTCTCCTCGAGAGTGGGGAGCGAGGACGTAGGTCAGTGGACCGAACCTCGTGAACATACCGCGTGTCATCAATTAACTAACTATCTCTATCCATACTCTCTTTTATTGTTATTGTATTTCTTATTTGTGTGTGGTTTATTGAAAAATATTTTATTTCCATATTATTGGTCCATAAACCCTATTCACCTCCCCTCTAGGGCCTTTCACGATCAATAAACCACAATGTCGGATGGGAGGTCCACTCTCAATTTTCTACTTTTTGGAAAAGTTTAGCCCTTTATACTAAAGTGTAGCACCTTTTTATGAAAGTATATCTCTATATTCCAAAGTATGCTCTTTATGACCATAGTATAGCTCTTTATTGATAAATTATAGCTCTTTATATTCTCTAAAAATTCTAAAACTTAATAAAATAAATCAAATCAGTTTGTTTCGAGCAATATAAATATGTGATAATGTATACAATGTGTTGTTCGACCGATTATTCATGTCGATGAGAGGTCCACTCTTAATTTTCTAGTTTTTAAAAAAGTACAGCTCTTTATACTATAATGTAACACTTCTTTGTGAAAGTATAGCTCTTTATTCTAAAGTATAGCTCTATATGATCATAGTAAAGCTCTTTATTAATAAGGTATAGCTCTTTATGGTCTCTTAAAATTCTGAAGCTTAGTAAAATAAATCATATCAGTTTTTTCTGAGTAATGTAAACGTGTGATGATGTACACAATGTCACACATTTTATTTAATAAAAAACTACCGACTTGATTTATTTTCTATATTTTCAATGACAATAAAGAGCTACACTTTATCAATAACGAGCTATAATTCTGCTATAAAGTCTATATAATTATATAAGGAGCTATGCTTTATAAAAAAGATGCCACGCTTTGGCCTAAAGTGCTTCGCTCAAACATTGTATAAACGGAGTGCAACTGAAAGTTATAAAGAATTGAATAAACAACTATATACATAGTCACCCGTTTTCATTCATCAAAAAAATTACTCACTCGATTTATTTTTTGCATTTTTAGAGAAAATAAAGAGCTATGCTTTAGCAATAAAGAGTTATACTTTTGCTATAAAGAGCTATATAGTTATGTAAGCTACACTTCCAAATAAGGTGTTACTCTTTGGCATAAAGTGCTACACTTTGATCAGACGTTGTATAAATAAGGTGCTACAGTATGTTAGTTATGAAGAATTGTAGTACTGTGATAGCTTCCAAGGTACTTAATTGTTACAATATTACCATCACAAACTCTTATCATCATAGAAAGTCCAATAATTTATAGAATTGCACAAGCTTCTCCAATGTTATTAGCAAACATGTTCTAGATGAGCAATAAAAGGAAAAGGGAAAAAAGAATTAAAATCCATAAAATGATTTATGAAGAAAGAAGAAGAAAAGATAAGAAATCCTAAAGAATAATCTCAACAATCTCTAATGAGAATCTCTTCCTCCTCCAGCAGCCCAACCATAAGCCTCAGTGGGTATTTATCAATTTCGGCGGTAGCCCATGAAATCCATCATTCATAGGCTACTACGTTGGTGCTGGTGATGACTAACCTATAAACGTAATAGTATCCGATGCCATAGCTACCTCCTCCTCTTCCAATAGAAGCCTCGCGTAAGCCGTGTTCCTAAATGACATAGCCATTATCACCACCGGCCTTGCCGCTATCAATTACCCTGCCATGTCACTCCTAACAACCTTCCTAACAACTTGCCCTTGCCCCATGGCGTCTGGTGGCATTAGTATTGGCGGTAGAAAAAAAAGGAGAGAGGGATAAAATCTCAAAGTGTCCATGGAGGGCGATGACGAATATCCTTGCAAGGACACGAAGAACCTTGGAAGCTAGGGATTATCAAAAGAAATTAGGGAATGAAGCCAAGAGAAGGGCTGTTTTCTTTGTTCTGAGGTTTGTAGATCTATTTACAGATTAAAGGATAGGTATTTTAGAAATTTTGAGAAATACAATGCATAAATACCTTATATTATAAGGATTAGGTTTAAAAATAAGTGGGGGATGTATCTTGGGTGCATAAATATTTAATAAACTGAATGAGTTTATAAATAAGTCGGGGGTATAACTTTGGGCTAAAAGACAAAAACTCTTTTTTCTGCATATTTTTAGTATCTAAACTAGTGGTATGCTTCTTTCATCTTTATAAATTTTCAGAATCCATAACGTATTTAGGTTGTCATCATTGTCTTGCAATTAAGTAATTCTATGGATTATATCGCTCAAATTCATTTATCATCTTCTAGAGGCTTCCTTTTTCATTTGGATTGTTTGGCCTCTTATAGCTCAATTGCTATTACAACAGACGTGTTTACTACTTGCATTATACATGTTACTCGCTTTTTTCCATTTTGTATTGGTGCCTATGTTGTGGAGGCGATATGGCAAATGAATTTAATGTAGATGGAGCCTAGAGCTTATCCTGAGCATATTGGGTAGGCACAATATGATGACTGTATTAGGAAGCTCATAATTTGCATACCTTCTTGACTTGATAAGCTATGTTCCTTTTTATAGAGCCTACTACTGTTAACTAATTGATAATCACATTTTTATTATAATTTTATACCCTCATTATCTATTTACATGAATAAATATACTACTAATAATTGTTGTTATCTTAATTTGCAGGTTAATGAAGAAATAATAAATAAAAGCCCAAAAAACTCTAGTTTCCTCATTTTGTAACCTTTTATTAAAGCCTAAGGTCAAGCCAAGAAGCCTACATAAACCAGAGAAAATAAAAATCCAATATCATATTCAAGATGGTTGGCTATAAAAAAACAATGATATCTCTCAATCCGGAAGGCAGAATTTAACATATAATATATGAATGAAAATCGCCTATCTCGACGAGACGAAGTCATCTGTCAAGTCAGATTTTGATATAAGTATAAATACTAGTATCGATACCAATATCGATACCGGTATAAATAGGGGTATCGATACCAGTATCAATACCTGTATCGATACCAAATGTGCAATTACGATTTAAAGGATGAAATTGATTAACTTGGAAATAAAGTTTACTCCAAGGGCTCTCATTCATTGCTGTAGGTTATAAATAGGGGTAGAGAGTGAGGGGTTTGTAAAACTCCATAAATTTGAAAAGTTAGTGATATATAGTGATAAATGAGTTTTTATTATGATAAATATCATTTATGGATGAATGATTATGTTAACAGTTAATTTGAGGTCAATTAAGTATATATTTGAGAGTAAACAAGTGTTAAATGTGCACAAAACGAGTTAAAACATGCACAAACATGAAAACCTGTAGGCTGATTTTAGCTTCGGTTCGGTCGATTGATGGCTATTATCAGTCGACCGACGGGCTGTTTCCTGAGTTGAGTTGGTTTCGGGTTAGTTTGTTTTGTTTCGGGTTTGTAAATATATATATGAGCATATACACACGAAAATCCTCTTTTACATCATATTTTTGAACCTTAGCAGTCACCCTCTCCCCTCAAAACCCTAGTTCATAATTTTGGTGAGTTTTGAAAGCTTTGTGAAGCAAATACCGAGAAGAAGGTGAGATCATCGGCGTTTGGTAAAGGAAGATCTGTTCTCTCGTGTGTTTGGGAGTTCATCATGAGTTCTAAGGTGAGTTTCATCTCCTCCTATCCTATCCCCATTTTTATTTAGTTTTTTTATTGAGTTTTATTTGGTTTTATTGGGCCTTAGAACCTAGTTTAAGGATAAAGATTGTTTCTTTCAAATTATAAGATACAAAGTTTGATCTTTTGGTCTTATAAAGTTATAAACAAATTCTGTGATTTGGATTTAAGATCTGAAATAAAGTTTTAACATGAGAATTTGTCGAGATTTATTGATTTTCATGATGATTTATACATATAACCATGTTAGGGTTAGCTTTTTCTATCAAGTATCTAAATAGGTGTTTTCATGTAGAAGGTTAAACCCTAATTATGTTAAAATAAGGCTTAGTTATGAGTTCCCTGAAGAGTTTTGATTTTTTTTAAAATTTTTAGACAAAAAATAATCAATTACAAGTTTTGAACTTTGGTTCTGGTCGGTCGACTGATGCTGGCAATTGATCAACCGATTGAAGCGGTCGGTCGACTGATGTAGACAATCAATCAACTGATAGGGATGTTTGAGTGTGCACGATTGTATACGTTGTATGTCAACCAAAGGGGCTATTGTCGATCGACTGAGTAGTGAATTTTGTGAACTCAATATTTTTCTTTAACACGTAAATTGATTACGAACGTGAGGTTTGTGTCTGCATTTTGAAATACGTGCTTTACCATTGGAGTGACATTTGGGGATGAATACGTACGAGTGTTCAGAGGTACATAATACATGTTTTGAGTTATCATATTGGAGGATGACATATATATTGCATTTCATGATTGTTGGATGCTCGAGTGGGTTAGTCGGTATTCTCATAATGAGACTGTGGCTAGAATATACTCAAAGTGCGTCAGTTTTTACCCACAATAAGACCGTTACTGGACGACACTCTACATTGTGCATCATTTATTTTCGGAGTAGGGTGATATGCCTACCTTCGTAGGGTGGTTGGATAAGGTTGTTGATGCCACATGATATTGTGAGTGCCTTATAAAGTAACGTTGTTTCTTATAAAGCATTGTACAAATTGCATTCATGCTCCCATGTTAGTTACCCAAGAGTAGGGTATAATACTGAGGTTGACGTATATGGCATATTTCATGTAAGTTTCATTTTATCAGATGTTTATTCTTGTGATTGCGCCATCTACTCGAGGGTAGTGTGAATATATGACATGATTGGCTTTGATGAGGTTTGTATTGTATTGCTTTTTTTTACCATTGTGTTCATAGGATCTTGAGTTGGTATTTAGCGATTCATAATTTGAGATACGAGGTATATACATGAGGGTTTTCTTGTTTGAATTATTTTGCTCGACGTACCTATTCTCGTGTCGTGGTTTTTTAAATATCAGTTTCTGCTTAGTCCAGGATAGATGATTTTATACCTATATGTACTAACTTATATTTTCATATATACTCCTAACCCCTACCTTAGGGGCGGTAGAGATGATCTCACTAGTGTTTTGACGCTTGTTGTTTCCCCACTTTTTAGGTAGCGAGTCAGGCGCATGGAGAGTCACAGGTTGATGGAGATGCAGAATAGCTTCTATCTTATATTATTAATAGTTATTTAGAGCTCCACAGTAGTTTATTGTTTATTTTCAGATATTTAGAGTTATATTTCATTTTGAAAATATTGTATGCTTTAGTAGTTTTTTATTTGACTCTATGTATTGAGATATTGTATATTTAATTTAGTTCATCAGTTGTATTTCATTTTATTCAGTTTGGAACATGATTATGACGATTATCAGATATCTCTTCTTTATATCCTATTCATTGTACTTTATTCTTATTCTATCTGCTTTGTACCTATACTTGTTTATCATTGATTCCACTAGAGATATATTACTATGATGGTAAAACGTGTTATTATACAATATTGGTGCATGGAGGGTTTAACATCTTTGGGTTCACGCTGGACTGCAGCCTTGTGTAGAACCTAGGGCATCATAGTTAGTATCAGAGCTCTAGTTCCAGCATCCTTAGGATCAATTCTATGTCAAGTCGTGGAGGTAGGATAGAGTTTCTTAGGATTCATGTATAGAGTTCACTAGGAAATCCTAGATTGAGTGATGACGTTATATATATAACTTGAAAATTACAAAATTTTTTTAATGATATTTATCTTACTTGATTGAAAAGTATTTACGTGAATGATATGTGATACGATTTACCTATTGTTATATGTTATGCTATCTATGCTTGAGATCTTATTTACTGTGTCTAATAAACTCTACTCCTGAACTTATAGATGTCGAGAAGAGGACGTGATCGTAGAGGAACCTGTGCTCAGAGAGTTGATCCAGAGCCCGAGCCACAGCAGGCTCCGTAGTACTTGATTAATCTCATAGCATTACTTGCAGCTCGGTTAGCGGCGATTGAGGAGCAGATGGCGAACCAGGTTCCGCTAGTGACACCACCTCTAGTGGTGCTACCACCAGCAAATACACTGACAACTACACCACCACCACTAGCTGATGATAGGGTCACAGAGCAGGAGGCTTAGCTCCGTTTAGTGGAGAGATACTAGAAGATGAGGGCATCAGAGTTTCGTGGCACATCAGATTCACTTGCGGCGCATAAGTAGAAGGTAGATGTGGGGAATATTTTGGTTATACTTAATGTGGATGCCGTATAGAAGCAAAGGTTAGCCGGATTCAGCCTTAAGGGCGATATCAGAGGGTGGTACCGACTTCAGGTAACTCTGGAGCAGAGGATGACGCTTAGCTAGGAAGACTTTATTTATTTCTTTGATGAGAAGTATGTGTCGGCAACAGCAAAAGCCGAGAAGGAGTTAGAGCTAGCCTGGTTGGAGCAAGGAGATATGTCTGTAGCATATTACGAGAGCAAGTTTATGGGATTGCTCAGGTTTACGAGCATGTGGCAGACTGGGGAGAGCTAGACCCAAATGTTTCTGATAGGGCTTCACCCGAGTTTACATCGTTATCTTGTATCCAAAAGATTTCATTCAGTGCAGGAGATAGCCGATGCCGCTATACCACAGGAGACAGAGACCACCATTTTCCAAAAGGGAAAGAAAGGGAACGCTAGAGTATGACAAGCTGGAGATAAGGGCAAAAGCAAGAGACCATTTTCAGGACCGGAGGGCCCCAGTAGAAAGGCAAGGTTTCGCAGCAACAAGACCCTCATAAGAAGGGACCTTAGCAGGATTAGAAGGCGCAACAGCAACACAGGTTTCAGGGCACTTATTTTCACTGCCACAAATTTGGACACAAAGCTACAGAGTGCCGCAGTGCACCAGCAAGAGGCTAGCAGGGCAAGAATCAGAGTCAGTAGCAGTAGAACCATGGATAGGGCTGAGGCCAGGGCCAACGGCTAAGATTGAAGTCACCACTCACTACCAGTAGTTCCGAGGATTGAGGGGCCAGCAGGGCAGGTTCGAGCTATTTAGGAGATTCCTCAGAGACAGATAGTCTCGTATACCACAGAACCTTCAACATAACAATCCGAAGCTTCGGGCAAAGTGTATACAACCGTACCATGTGATCATGGTATGAGTGGGGCCATCGTGGAAGGTATGTTCCTTGTGAACTTCTTTCCAGCTCATATCTTGTTTGATTCCAGAGCTTCACACTCCTTCATCTCCTATGCTTTCATGATTAGACTTCAGCTTGTAGCACATCCTTTACATATTCCTCTTTCAGTTTCTACTCCTTTGGAAGAGGTGTCTTTCTTAGAGGGTATTTGTAGGGGATGCATTATCAGTCTAGATGAGTCTGAATTCGTGATCGATTTGATTGTCCTGCGCATGTTCGAGTATGATGTTATTCTTGGTATGGATTGGTTATCATCCTACCACGTTAGTATCGACTGTTTTGTGAAGACAGTTAGTTTGTGAGCATCTGATGGGACTGAGTTAGTTGTAGCGACCTTATAGGGCAACCAGTTTGCGAAGTCATTTCTAACATACATCGTGGAGGTATTGTTTCGAGATCAGGGTGTAGATTTGAGCGAGACTAGAGTCATCTCAGGGTATCATAATGTCTTTTGGGACATACCTAGATTGTCTCCAGTAAGAGAGGTTGAGTTTTGGATCAAGTTGTAGCTAGGCATAGCACCGATCTCCTGTGCACCTTACCGTATGGCACCTGTTAAGATAGGGGAGCTACAAATTCAGTTAGATGAGCTTTTATCTTAGGTTTTTTCATCAGAGTCATTCTCGATGGGGAGCATCGGTCTACTTCGTAAAGAAGAAGGATAAAAATATGCGTTTGTGTAGAGATTATCACGAGTTGAATAAGGTCACCATCCTGAACAGGTACCCACTACCGATGATTGATGACTTATTCGACCAGTTACAGTAAGCATAGTGTTTCTCAAATATTAATCTTCCTTCTGGTTATCATCAGCTGCATGTTCGGAAGATAGATATTCCTAAGATCGCCTTTCTGACTCGATATGGGTCTTTTGAGATTCTTGTCATGCCACTTGGGCTGACTAATATGCCCGCGATATTCATGGATTTGATAAACCAGGTATTCCATCTATATTTGGACTAGTTCGTGATCATTTTCATTAACGACATCATCATTTATTCAAGATTAGAGGCCGAGCACGAGCAGCACATTCGACTAGTGTTGCAGACTTTTCGGGAGCACCAGTTGTATGCTAAGTTCAATAAATGCGAGTTTTGGCTATCAGAAGTTAGATTTTTGGGTCATGTCATTAGCAAAAAGGGAATTGCAGTTGATCGAGCCAAAGTGGAGGTAGTACTTGATTGGGAGCCGCCGTAGACCGTTATAGAGATTCATAGTTTCTTAGATCTGGCCGACTATTACAGGATCTAGGACTTCTCAAAGATTGCTATCCTACTAACATGCCTCACAAAGATGAGTGTTCAGTTTGTTTGGAGCTCAAAGTGCCAGAAGGCTTTTGAGATTTTGAAGACTAAGTTGATTACGACACCAGTATTAATCATCCCGAGCAGTAATAAGATCTTTGTTGTCTACACGGATGCATCGTTATCGGGTTTAGGAGGCATTTTGATGTAGACCTAGAGAGTAGTGGATTACATTTCATGATAGTTAAGGACTCATGACCAGAATTATCTCACACATAACTTTGAGTTGGTAGTAATAGTCTTCACACTGAAGACATGGAGACATTATCTTTATATGGTATAGTTTGAGTTATTCACTGACCATCAGAGTCTGAAGTATCATTTATCCCAGAAGGAACTCAACTAAAGGTAGCGACAATGGGTAAAGCTCATTAAGGATTATGAGTTGGCGCTTCAATACCATCCGGGAAAGGCGAATACTGTAGCAGACGCGTTGAGTAGGAAGTGTCGTCACGGGCTTGCAGCTTTGAGGTGTTCATTGTATCAAGATCTTCTCACCCTCAGCCAGTATGATTTTTGGCCAGAGATCGGTAGGAGAAGTGCATTTTTAGGAGCTTTAGTCGTGCAACCATAATGGACTAATAGAGTAGTCAGCGCCCAGTTAGGAGACTCTTGGATTCAAACTCCCAAAGGGTGAGATTTCCAAAGAGCCCAAAGCTAATTGGATCATTGGAGCAGATGGAGGTCTTCGAATGAAAGGCCAACTAGTAGTGTCGGATAATCCGCAGTTGAAGAATGTGACGCCCCTTTTTTCATACATGGCTACAGTCCAAGATACAAAATAAAATGTAACACATTTAACCAATCACAGTAATATCCTCTAGTAGAATCAAAAGAAGTGTAGGTACAAAATAGGTAAAATAAAGAAATAAATGTAACCCGAATGAAAGAGATGTTAAACTTACCATACACCCACACTGTGCAATAACATATTTCACCAATCACAGTAATATCCTCTAGTGGAATCAAAAGAAGTGTAGGTACAAAATAGGTAAAATAAAGAAATAAATGTAATAGACATGATATAGAAAGAGATATCTCATAAATAAAATCATGTCTTAACTGTAATACATCTAATATCTGAAAGAATGAAAATGTCTCGACATGAATCAACTGAAAATCGTACTAAGGCACACTGCCTTTACAATATGAGAAAAACTCTAAAGTCCAAATGAAATCATAAAAATCTACTGTGGAGCTACTATTATTAACTCATGTGATGATGACTATGCAAAAAA
>BQKN01014392.1:0-12100 GCA_022839385.1 Asparagus kiusianus | reverse complement strand
AAAAACCCCCCCCCCCCCCGGGGGGGGGGGGGGGGCAAAACTATTTAAGGCTGAGTAAATCTTCACTAAGTTTTGTAGATAATTTACCTCGACTTAAAAAATTGATTTAACCCCAGTGAACTTTTCTCACTTAAACCTAACCTTTTAAAACTAGCATCATTAAGTCTTATCTATTATATGACAAGAACTTGATTTGGAAAGACCAAAATATCAATCAATCATAAAAGAATTACCTTGGTTTTTGCCAGGTGAAAGAGGTGATATAGAGAAAAAAATTTATAAATTTGTTGTGATCCTTTTGTTGTCGGTTGAGTGTTTCTATTTAATTAAAGTTACTTTCTTCAAGACAGGATTTTGTCCAAATCACATATCGAAGTAACTATATGTTGATATCGAATACCACACAGGATAATCCAAAAGAGGATGGTAGCAGGGTGATGAAGGACAATGGATGACCTTCTCCCTTCTTCGACTTTATGCCTGGTTCTAGAACACGGGCTTGAATTCCATGCTGCAGAGATAAGAAGAAACCATGAGAGGGTGGGGACCGGTTCCCCCGTGATTCCTCCGACGATCAAGTTAGTGAAACTCGAGTGGGGAAGGGAAAGATCAGGAACCAAGGAGGTTCTTGAAGTGGCAATAGGCATGCCTAGAGGATCTACGTGAGTTTCTCTCTCTAGACGAAGAACTATGTGTTCCTCCTCTTTTTTGGGTGAGAAAGCCAGCCAGCGAGAGAGATGAGTGTTCCTTTACCGCCTTTTATATATTTCCGCTGCTGGGGCCAAATAGGCTCTCCTCGCCCCACCTCAGGAGGCGGTGATGAAGTACAGGCCAAGGACTGAGTCATCATTCACTTTACAGGTGTCGGCTGGCGACTGGAGGGAAAGTCACTTTGGTATGGTTGACTATCTCCGCATCTTTAGGGAAATAACTTATGAGTGTCAGGAAATGTACTAGAACGCTGGCAGAGTTCACGTGGGAGCATGATAAGACTAGACATTAAAGCTATGAGGATAGGGCTAGGAGGAGACCTGCCCCTAAGTCGCCTCAATAGGTAGTAGAGTGTAGGTCGGGTGGACTCTTGGCGAGTCGTCTTCGGCAAGCGGGAGTCGGCTGATTCCGCTTCTCGAGTCGATTCGAGTTGAATGTCGGCTGGATAAGTTGTTAGGTCCAAGATTTCTGTTGGGCTTGGGCTATTTAAGTGGATCGAGGTTATTTCGCTGGAGCTCTCATTGCCTATTTTGTAATTATCTGTATCTCTAGGTGAGTGAAGACCATAACAGTTGGCCCCTTTCGCTTGGAGTCGGCTTTTAGTCGGCTCTGAGAGAAATAAGATATGCTCTGATCAATACAAGCCTAATGAGGATGAGAAACTGATAAGTATGTCTTAGAGACGTGGCTGACATCATCAGGCATTTTTTATTGACTCCTCTTTTCATAGCTGACGTCATCAAAGATCTGAATCGTCTTTTTAGAAGACGAAGTGCCATGAATATAAGGGAGGATCTTCCACTTTTCAAGCATTAGAATGTGGGTCATTAGAGGGTGGTGCTTCATGTTTCGAGCGAACCGATTCAGATTCCAAAGTGGACTTGGCTTGGTTGTTTCGAAAATTGTTAGACCCTAGAAGGGGGTGATTAAGATCTTATGCTAATCTAATCCGATTTTATACCAATTAAAACTAATTAATAAATTATTCTTACAAGAAAGATATACAATACATTACAAGCAAGAATAAGCAATATGAACAAAGGTAAATATCCTAGTAATGAGATATACTATGAGATATATGCAAGGATATATAATTAACACAAGGGAAAACAATCTAAACTAGATAGTGGGCAATATAATCAACAAGCAATATACAAAGGCGATATAAGATATGAACATAAAAATAAGAGAGCCAATACAATCACAAACAAACGATATGATTACGGAGTTCGGTCCCAACGACCTACGTCTCCGCTCCTCACCTTGAGGAGATCTCCACTATCACAATCGAGTTTTCTACGTTTATCCGAACAACGTTTATACCTCACAATACGATTTTCTAGTTTACCGAAAACTCTACAACTAACACACTCTTGTAATCCCACTCTACACCCTCTCAAGTATTGAACTAGACGTGTCTCCCTCAAGTGCTCGGATACAACCTCTCCCTAGGTTTGTCAACCGATGCCACTCCTCTTGGGACGATCCCTGACTCTCGCCACACACTTCTCTCGGTGTACAAGTGTATTACAAAGTTATCTCACAATTAAGCATAATACAAAGTGTTTGTTCTCTACAATGATGAGAACGAATTATAAGCTCACTCTCAAAGTTACATAATCCCACAACCCAATTATACTATGAATGTAAATACAATAAGTTCAATGCTTGTGTGTGTGTAAACAAAGAGAAAATAAAATCAACTAAACTTAATATGAACACTAGCTTAATAAAATGATAATCAAACAATATAAAATATAAAGCTAGATTGAGTTTAGAAAATGTCTCAATAGATCAAGAGTGAAAGGAGAAGAGTTGGATGCTCAAACACCAATAGATAATCTCCTCAAGCTCTTGTGAAATTGATTTCACAAACTCAAACTCTCAAATGCTTAAAAGCTTCTTAAACAAACTTAAACAACACTTAAACCCTTGTTAAAACTCTTGTTTAAAAAACTTCTTGGATTGCTAAGAGAACTGAGATCAATGAGATATTTATAGCCTCCCAAAACCTCAGCCAAAAACTCCAAACAAAAGACCAAAAAGCCCACAGAATCGGAAATCAGATTCTGTACAAAAATAGTCGTTGGAGTGAATGGCGGTCGACCGCGAGCCACTTTCGAAACCTAGAAAATTTCCAGAAACTTTGGCGGTCGACCGTGGCGGTCGACCGTGGGAATTTTCGAGCTAACGGTCGACTGTGAAAGTTATTGATGGCTCCATAGGGAAAAACAAAGGCGCGGTCGACCGTGACTGTCGATCGTAAACTAACATATGAGAAAACATGTTTGAAAGTTAATTTTTTGATTTTAAAATCATGTTTAAAAATATCAAATAAATTCCAAAAAATATAAAATTTTGGAAAATAATTGTAGACATGATAATACACATGCTACAAAAATTGGTTTTTAAAAAGGACTTCCCAAATGAGAAATATTATCATTTTATAAAATAGTCCAAAACATGAAATTGTAAACACATAAGTTTTGACATTTTACCTTAACCATGTTTTGAAACATTACAAAATGATTTTGTAGACTTAATAAAAGATGTATATAATGATTGTTAAGTCTATAAACTGAGAAAATAATATTTTCACAAATACAATAGAAAATGAAACATATGAGTATGTATATGAATATATTTTTGTTTCATATCTATGAATTAAACCAAACCAACTTATCCACATAAAAACAAACATGCATGAATATAAATATTTATTTATATGCTTGTAAAAACTTTGTTTATGGATAAACCAAAATACAAAATGTGTACATATATTATAAAACTATATATATATACATAGAAACCAATAAAATGTGTGTATATGATATTAAGCTTAAAGTACTTAACACGCGTAATATAACACCTAAACTAAATTACCCAAGCTATAATCTTAATCTTCAATAAGCTCTTCTTGGTAATCTTGCGGATGAAGCTTGAACTTGGATCTTCAACTTGAAGTGTATGGCTTCACTCCACAATTCCGCCAACCTCCATTGGATATGATCGTGAATGCGCAATTCCATCCATCCTCCAACATATTGTTTGCCTAGAATAAATATAAAACACAAACACTAGACAAACAATATTATATGTAAATTGTTTCTAAATCATCATCAAAACAAGAAGGCTAATAAAAATCACCATGCTCTTTGAAATCACTCTATACTCTTCCTTTAGAGTTTATAAATGGCCTCTCGATGTTAAAATAATTCTTTTACGAACTTTTGCTCGGAAAAATTCTTGATATTCCTCCAAAATTTTAAGAAGGAAGTCCTCCATTGCCTCTCAAGCTTCAAACTCTGGTCGTAGCAAGGAGAGTCTCGCTATTCTTCTGCTTATCTGCTCGAGGGTCCACATGGACAATTTGGTGGGGTTGTATGATCAATACAATATTCCTCGGACTCTCACATTGGCGGCGTCGGAGATGAGCGAGCCAGTGTATTGCCATGGCGAGGGTCGAGTGCCACTGTACTTGGCCCACTTGGAGCACGGCTTATGACTGCCCTTACACCCTTTCATCAAAGAGGTGCATGCCGCTCTAGGAGTCTCTCCTTCCCAGTTCTATCAAAATGTGGTAGGGGTTCTGGTGACTTTCGTCATCATTTGCCACCGTGTTAGAGTCCAACCAAGCTTAAGATTACTTGGGAATTTAATCAGCATGGGGTCATCTGAGAAGGACCTGCATTACTTCTACCACTATCGTAGCGAATTCTGACTTGTCTCCGATTCTTTGGAGTTGGATGAGGACTGGAGGAGGCAATTCGTATGGGTCTATGGTGGCGACGATATCCTAGCTTGTTTGAGCTGGCTGGAGATGAATGAAGACGCTTTGAGCCTAGTCACCCTCAGTGATTCCGAGATAATGGATCTAGAAAAGATCTGTTCTTATGTTGGGCCACATGAGAGCGACAATCTATTTGATGAAATGTCTCTCCAAACGGTGGTCATATCTATCTATGATCTTGTCTTCCACTGGCTTCACGACCATGGCAAGCCCCATTCCTCTGCTGACGAAGAGTCACAAGAGGAATACGGGGATCGTGGGGTCAATTTCCATTGCTAGGCCCCATAAGAAGCCGAGGGAGGTCTTTAGCGCCAAGGAGGTGGCTGTCCTGATGTCTCGAGCAGCTAGTGTTGTCTCTGAATTATGATGAAGGACAAGGGTCGAGAGGCTGCGCCCAATTGGACCGGTTGTGGGGCCCCAACTAGCTGGGATGGGTCTGATGGTAACCTAGCTTAGCCGCTTGGAAAATATGGGGCGGATAGATGAGTCTTCTCCTAGCTGGGAGAGAACGACCCTAGCGATCGAGGAGGAGGATGTCAACCCTAGTATTATCTCTGAAGCATCTCGTCGCCCTGGTAAGGAGCCTGTTAGGGTAGACGATGACGTCGAGAGGAGAGCTAAAACTCCATCGGACATGATAGAGACGGGTGCCGATCAGAGGATTTTGGAGGATATACCCAGTGCTGACATACATCAAGCTCTCCAGGCCTATTTGGCTTGAGGGACTTTGCTAGAGAATGTTCTATTCAGTAGACTGGAGCATTCCCTAGACTGCCAAGCAGGGCTAGCAAAGGAGAAGTCGACCAAGGAAGAGGTAGAAAAGAGGGTCAGTGTCTTGGAGGCCGAATTAGTTCATAAAGAAGGCGTCTGGCGTCGGAGTCTGGATGAGAAATAAGAGCTCCTCAAGAGCTTTCAAGTTCAGTTCTCTAAGCAGGTAGGGACCATCGAGGTGGAGGTCGAATTCGAGAAACGTCTCAGAACGACAGCTGAGGCAGAGGCTTAACTAAGTCGCCTATACCTTGAGAGGACGAGGAGGGACTATGTAGAGCTACAATCAAAGCTTTAGACATCTACAGCTCTAGCCAAGAATCTGGAGGAAATACTCGCCCATCTGGACTCGGAGCAGCATAAAAGGAAGGTGGTCGACGATTGGTGTTATGGTCCTATGTGAAAAGCTGAAGTGGGTTTAGCATACAAAGCTGGGGTCGACTACTTCACTTCCTTGGTGCCCTGTGACTCTCATCCGACTTCAGATCGCTTTTAACCTTCATGTGTCTCCTGCTGTCTTGATTTATTGAAAGATATCAAAAAAATTAGGGGCAGGTTAGATTTATCAATGGGCTGAGCCTGCTGCTGGCCCCCCTGTGGAATCTTCTGTAACTGCTACTCTTAGAAGACCGCCGAGTCCAACTTTCAAATCTGATCGAGAGCTCTGAAGATCTGCATGTCTCTTTTTCCTTTTTTTATGAAAGTTTGTAATGAAGTTTACTCTTATTGGATGAAAATTAACTTTTGTCTCCATCATTGAGCTTGCCTTTTTTATTTATATTCTTTTAGCTTTATAGCTCTGTTCTTGTCTTAACTAGATGTTTAATTGACCAGAACTTGACAGATGTCAGTTTAAATTTTTAGATCAATTAAGTGTTGACCATATACTTAATATTCAAACCTTAGGCTTATGAAGGCCTTTTTGGTAGAATGATAACCTTGAGACTGGGTGCCTAGGTCTTCCGTAGGTGCCTAGGTCTTACGTAGGTACCTAGGTCTTCTTAATTCCTGTATAGTCAAGTAGGAATTATGTGAGGCGACTATAGGGTTGGGCCTTAGGTTTAGTCCTAACAAGGGACCGAGGGCTTATCACCTGACTGATGAGACGTTGTGCCTTGGGTTTACCCTGAAGAGGTACCAAGGGCTTGAAATTCAACTTTGGAATCGAACGCCTAGAACTCCTGAGAGTTGACTATGTCTTTCCTTCCCCTAAGGCCGAAAGACGACTGTGGGAGTCAGCCAAAGGGTTGTGCCTTGGGTTTATTCCTGATAAGATACCAAGGGCTTATCCATGATGACCGATGAAAGCCAGAGGAATCGATCATATGTTATGCCTTAGGCTTACCTTGATGAAGAGCCAAGGGCTTGATATTTGACTGATGAGTCATTGTGCATTGGGTTTACCCTGAAGAGGTACCAAAAGCTTGAAATTCGACTTAGTAGTTGAATGCTAGAACTCCTGACAGTTGACTAGGCCTTCCTTCCCCTAAAACCGAGAGGCGACTGCAGGAGTCGGCCAAAGGGTTATGCGTTGGGTTTATTCTTGATAAGGTACCAATGGTTTGTCCATGATGCTCGATGAAAGCCATAGGAATTGATCATATGTTGTGCCTTGGGCTTACATTGATGAAGAACCAAGGGCTTGATATTCGACTAATGAGTCGTTGTGCCTTAGGTTTACCCTTAAAAGGTACCAAGGGATTAAAATTCGACTTAGGAGTTGAATGCCTGGAACTCCTGAGAGTTGACTAGGTTTTTCCTTCCTTTAAGGCTAAGAGATGACTGCGGGAGTCAGCCAAAGGGTTGTGCCTTATGTTCATTCCTGATAAGGTACCAAGGGCTTAAAATTCAATGTAGGAGTCGAATGCCTATAACTCCTAAGAATTGACTAGGTCTTTCCTTCTCATAAGACCGAGAGACGACTGTGGGAGTCGGCCAAAGAGTTGTGCCTTAGGTTTAATCCTGATAAGGTATCAATGGCTTATCCATGATGATCGATGAGAGATAGAGAAATCGATCATATGTTGTGCCTTAGGCTTACCTTGATGAAGAGCCAATGGTTTGATATTCGACTGATGAGTCGTTGTGCCTTAGGTTTACCCTAAAGAGGTACCAAGGACTTGAAATTCGACTTAGGAGTCGAATGCCTAGAATTCCTGAGAGTTGACTAGGTCTTTCCTTTCCCTAAGACCGAGAGACGACTGTGAGAGTCGGCTAAAGGATTGTGCCTTAAGTTTATTCCTGATAAGGTACCAATGACTTGTCCATGATGATCGATGAGAGCCAGAGGAATCGATAATATGTTGTGTCTTGGGCTTACCTTGATAAAGAGCCAAGAGCTTGATATTCGACTGATGAGTCATTGTCCCTTGGGTTTACTCTGAAGAGGTACAAAATGCTTGAAATTTGACTTAAGAGTCGAATACCTAGAACTGCTGAGAGTTGACTAGGTCTTTCCCCTAAGGCCGAGAGATGACTGCGGGAGTCGGCTAAAGGGTTGTGCCTTAGTTTATTCCTGATAAGGTACCAAGGGCTTGAAATTTAACTTACCAACTCTGAGGTTGTGTCGCCCATGGCTTATTTTGACGCCTGAGTTTTTAGTCGTATTGAAGCCTTGATCCCTGTGAGATAAGAGTTAATTCATATTTAATATGATTTCATCGGTTTTGATATTTACATGATCATGGAAAATATCCATTGCAGGCATCTGATGCTTATAGGGGGTTGAACCACTTGTAATCTTGCTTTGACTTTGCTTCAGAGACAACTTTGTAGTGGATGAGGCTGCTAGTATAGAGTCTTTTCATATCGGATGACTCAGTGATAAATGAAGATGAGTTGAAACCCTATTTGTCATCTCATCAGCTAAGGCCTTTCTTTTTAAGTCTGAATCTTCAGTAAGGCCTTGGAGGTGGATGGTTGGCATGTTGACTTTTAGCAAAAGGAACTGCCCAGACACCACGAATCATGTTGAATGGCGTCTTCCCAATCAGGTTCGTGAGGGTTGGAGGCACGACCATAAGCTATATGGTACCATTTGTGTGGAAATTCTTTTGGATAGAGAATCCACCAGGTGGAATTGCACTCCCTGAGAATGACAAACCGTAGTGGTTTTCTTGAAGGAACTTCGGGAGCACTGGGGGCTGGACTATGCTGTAAATGGAGGACTCTCCTTTACGGGGATCATACGGGTCGCATACTTTGACCATCAGAGCTTAGGAAACTTTTAGTGGTGGAGGCGACAGTTGTATGGCCAAGGTTATTCTTCCTGAGAAAGCCACTCGCTGATAAGCTCTAAACTTTTTCCTACAATCCCATCGATGTTATAGGAGAGTTCCCTTTAAAGGGTTCTCATGGTCCACGGCACCTATCACAGACTTAATCACTGCTCTTGTGCTCAGATGAGCTATTGTCAGTTGGAGCTTAGGTGACTTTGGATTTGACCAGAACCTATATTGAGGTTTGGGTTCTGTTTAATAATCCAACTCCAGGCTTTTTGGCTGTCCAGAAGGTGGAGTTCGTCTGTGATGACGGTCATGAAGCGTCTTCATTTTTTCAAGCAAGACAACCTACTCTTATGGCGTGTCTTTTCGTGGAGGGCTTTTGGGGGTGCTGTAGGTAGCTCTGTTGTTT
Source organism: Asparagus kiusianus (assembly GCA_022839385.1). Lineage (NCBI taxonomy): Eukaryota > Viridiplantae > Streptophyta > Magnoliopsida > Asparagales > Asparagaceae > Asparagus > Asparagus kiusianus. The sequence continues at coordinate 3,198 of BQKN01014392.1, read as the reverse complement.
TAGCAACTAGCATGCTTGACAAACACTTCCCAGCAAGTTGTAGAGGCCTCCGAGGACTATGAGTACGTTGGTTCCTCGTAACTATAGGCCAATCCTCCTTAGCTTGAATGAGGCAACTACTGACTTCATTTAGCTTGGATGATATAATTCCGATGTTGTTCTTTACGGTGAGTAGAATCAGACCTTTGTTCAGAACTTGGCACGTCTTCTCGAAAAAGAAGAGTGACCCCACGGTGGGTACCAAACTATTAATGTCAAATATCACACAGGATAATCCATAAGAGGATGATAGCGGGGTGACGAAGGACGATGGAGGGCCCACTCCCTTCTTCCATTTTATGCATGGTTCTAGAACAAGGGCTTGACGTCCACGCTACAGAGATAAGAAGAAATCATGAAAGGGCGGGGACCGGTTCCCCCGTGATTCCTTCGACGGTCAAGTTAGTGAAACTCAAATGAGGAAGGGGAAGGTCAGGAACTAAGGAGGAAGTGGCAATGGGCATGCCTAGAGGATCTACATGAGTTCCTCTCTCTAGACGAAGAACTGTGTGTTCCTCCTCTTTTTGGGTGAGAAAGCTAGCCAGCCAACCAGTCAACGAGAGAGATGAGTGTTCCCTTACCTCCTTTTATATATTTTCGCTGCCGAGGACAAATATGCTCTCCTCGCCCCACCTCAGGAGGCGGTGATGAAGTACAGGCCAAGGACTAAGCCATCCTTCAATTTACAGGTATCGGCTGATGACTGGAGGGAAAGTAACTTTGGTATGGTTGACTATCTTTGCATCTTCAGGGAAGTGACTTATGAGTGTCAAAAAACATACTGGAACACTGGCATAGTTCACGTGGGAGCGTGGTAAGACTAGACATTAAATCTATGAGGATAGGGCCGGGAGGAGACCTGCCCCTAAGTCGCCTCAATAGGTGGTAGAGTGTAGGTCGGGTGGACTCTTGGCGAGTCGTCTTCGGCAAGCGGGAGTCGATTGATTCTGCTTCTCGAGTTGATTCGAGTTGAATGTCGGCTAGATAAGTCGGCAGGTGCAAGATTTCTGTTGGGCTTGGGCCACTTAAGTGGATCGAGGTTATTTCGTCGAAGCTATTATTGCCTATTTTGTAACTATCTGTATCTCTAGGTGAGTGAACACCATAACACTATATTAAGGGAGTTTTTGATAGAAGTGTAAAAGATTAAAGGAGTTTTTATGAGATATGCTATAGTTGAGATATGTCTTCTAAAATTGTACCAAAATTGAGAGGGCTATCTATAATATCCCACATAATGAGGGGGTTTTGTCAAATTGAATCAGTTGAATGAGTTTTTAAGACAATCCCCATAGTTGAGAGAGTTTTTAAAAAAATTAACACTTCTTTTAAATATGGCTTATTTATAATTTGTCCCTCAAAATTTTAATAATTTAATATTAGTCCCTAAAATTATGAGCAGTTTTAAAAAATTGTGAGAATAACATAGAATCATTGGATATTTAAAATCAAGAAACTAATATCTAAATAACATTTACATATTTACTCTTATAGGTCTATAAAATATTGACCAATATATTGTTATATCAGTCAATATATCAGCTTAAAAACTTTATCTTGATAATATTTTATATTATTTTCTTTTTTTTGTTAATTTTTTGATAAATCGACCATTATAAAAAATATGGCTGATATATCCCTTTGAAGATATCAAGAAAATCATGTTATTTTTTAATTTGATTGTGGATTGGGGTTTGGATCATGTTTGGGAAATAAAATCAAAACCTGCAAAACCCACAAAGGCCACAATTCTTCTCCCAAATCTCTCCACTCTAGGCTCTTCTAAATCTTAAACATATATCTTGATGCAAATTCTTATGTTTAAAATTCATTAATATGTTAGATTATATATTACAATATCATGTTATGTATGGATATTTACTCATATGAGACCCAGTATTATATACATATCTCTGCTTTTTGCTACCCAATATCATGGAATTTAGTATTTCAATATTTATTTGATGTCCAACACTTTGTAGTAGTCCTTCAAAAGCCTATTATAAAGTTTTCTAAGCGAAGTATATAATTTCAATAAATAATTTAAAATCTTGAGACTTATTCAAAATATGGTGCTTTAATTTTTCCACATCTCCTCTACTATATAAATATAAGCTAAGCATCTGGCCTCATATTATATGATGAATATTATTTGTCAATGGGATCATAAACTATTGTTTATAGATAACAAAGGTTTTAAATCTTTTCTACGCTTAACCGAACTTAAATACCTTGTAGTTTACTAAATTATACTTATATACCTCCACTTGTATCTTACTGTATTTTTTTAAAAAGTTTAGATAATGTATCTTGGTGTGCTTAAATATCCTAATCTTTTCTAAAATTTAATATTTGTACCTTCTGTCTTGTTACTTAAACATAAGAATAGTCTTTGTATTTTTCGTATATGAGTTTCATGGTATAATTTTAGGATAATTCTATGTTTTATATTATTTCCATAAATACTTTAGTGACATGCAATTATCTATTAATATATTATTATACATTACTAATAATTAGTATGATGTAGAGTTTTATAATAACGTTGGAAGTTCTAAGGACCAAATTATACAAACTTAATGTGACATATAATGTAATTAATTAACAATGATAATTAATTTAGTTTAGTTAGTATTAGAATGTAATATCAAAAGAGAATAGGGGTAATATAGTCATTGAAAGTTTTTTCACAACCCACTCTTTTAAATGGAGTATGATTTTGCTCTTAATTTTAATGCAAGCCTACAAGCCATCTTTTTCATGCATGAAAAAGAAAAACAAATTAGAAAAGGCGAGATGGAAAGATGTTCGCCTTGGCAAGCCTTCCCCGTGTTTTGTGTTTCGATATACAGTTCAAGAATTTTAAAGGGTTCAAGTTGGAATCATCTACCTTCAAATGAAGTAGAGACATTATTTCAATTTTCTGTGTAGTTGATGAAATTTTGTTCATCTACTTTCCTTTATAACTAAAGGAAAACCTAAAGGTGAACAGTAGTTTTTTTTAATATCCACGTATTTTCTTATCATTTCATCACAACCGTCCATTTTCCTATCATTCCACTCTCCACTCCATGATGTCCCCCTCCACTCTCAAATAAAAACCCACGATGTCTCGCTGGGGCCCACGTCGACTTCTCTTCTTCTTTTGAGCCGTAAAAA
>BQKN01014385.1:0-16983 GCA_022839385.1 Asparagus kiusianus | reverse complement strand
AATAATACAGAGTTATATATACATATGGGTATCCTTGTCATAGGAGGGGATTTCCTCCTTGATGCCTATGTGACATAATCCCCACCATCCTCATAAAGTAGAAGAGAGTGTGTGAATTAGTGGGGATTTGTGCCTACTTTATGAGGATGGTGGGGATTGTACCACATAGGCGATAAGAAGGAAAATCTCTTCTTATGACAAGGATACCCATTAATCTCTATATATATGTACATATATACATATATATACATATATAGATATATGTATATGTATATACACATATATCTATATACATATATATATATGTATACATATATATATATATATATATATATATATATATATATACACACACACACACATATATAGAGAGAGAGTGAGTGAGAGAACTATGGGTATGCTTAGTACCAAACATAAATTTTGTGCTTGGTAGTGAGGTGGCACAATCCCCTTCACTCATTCAAATAGGGGACCACATTCACATGGGTTGAGGAGTGTATAGGGATATACAACCATTTGAATGAGTGAAGGGATTATGACACATCACTACCAAGCATAACTTTTTGTGCTTGGTACAAAACATACCCATTTTTCTCATATATATATGTGTGTGTAATGTCATATATAACAATAGTACAATACAATAATTCATGTAAAATATAAAACATTCCAAACTAAAGACTAACAATAAACTCCCAAGCTATTTAAATATACACTTAAAAAAGTAAAACTGCTAAAAGTTCATACACTTATAACACTCCCATAAGTAAAAAAAACATTAAAATACTAATAAAAGTGTAAAACTCATCTAGTCATCCTCATCATCTACATAGCTATCAGTGATGAAAACAACCATGGGAGGCAGTGGTCGTCGACGTCTACACTCAGCGGCGGTTATTAGCAGTAACTAGTGGTGGTAGAGAAGAGGCTTATGGGGTGACTAGATTAGGGTTTTCAATCACTGTATTTCTTTGGGGATTTTTTGAGGCAGCGGTTGAGAGACTTTTTAGGTAATTAAGTACAGGTCTAGTCGAGTATATTATGCGGGCACATACTTTTTAACTGTTCGATTATAGTGTTTGGCTGCATAATCGAGTGAGTTTCAGCTACCTAACACGTTTTGGTGTTTTCATGTTAGGTAGAAGTACTCAGGCGAGTACTTAGCTGCATAAAGCGCGTTTTTTTAACACTGCCTAAAAGCATTGTCACTTAATTTCCCAAGTGTAGAGGTCTTGTTAATCGGTTGAATGATGGATAAGAAACTTCACCCTTATTAGTATATATGTTAAATTACATATTCAACATTTTCATGCAAGAAGATACTGTTTTAAGCTTCCCAAGTACTCTCAAGAAAGCCCCTAATTTTTGCTGTATGAATTTTCACAAAACAAACATGTATGTGGATCAAACTAGTATTGCACTCAACCTATAAAATTTTTAGAGGATCATTGCCTAACCGAAGGCTAAAGTAATAAATGTTTATAACAATTCCAGCTAACTAAGGGACCTTTTTTAGTTGCATTGTAAAAATGTGAACATTCGTACCATGTGGAAGATCTTCCCCCATTTAATCCAGTTTTTCCTAGTCCAGAAGTGTTTATAGGCATTGCGCCTGTAGCAGCTTAACTTCTATATAATGGTGAGTTTTCTTCACTTCCATCCTAGGAAACTACAGAGGACTCCTTTCTCATTACAAATTTTGACATAGGAGATTTCACAATCATCACCAGGATCAAATTCAGACTGATAGATACATGAAACAAAAATAAATGGGCTAACTTATCAAGTTAGTATCATGCTACACCACTTTCAAGGCTTAACTACGTGCCTCCCAAATTAGAATGTGATTCATCAACGTTTAATCATCTAAAATACCTTAAAAGCAATTAGCTCCTGCATAAATATAAATTTTCCTCATACCCCCTCATTCAACAAACAAGGCAACAAAACACATGGGAACCAGTCAACAATGCATGTATTGAAAGAATCCACTCAATGTTCAAATGTGTGTATTTTAAATTATCCCATCTAAGGGCATGGTATAAACCTATGCATCTGTTAAATATTATAAGATTACAGATGAAATCATTTGCCACTCTAGTTTTTTTCCTCAAAAGAGAGAGATACTGCAAGGCTTGGAGTCTTGGACTAACTTTGCTTAAGTTCAACTGTGTTGACATTGCTCTCAAACTCCTAATAGTTAAGCTCCAAAAACATCATTGTTATATATTCTAAAAGGACAAAGCATAACAAACATTTGAAGCTTGGCACTAAATACCCTAATATATCACAAGCAAATATTGGTGTAAATTACTTAACTATATAATAACATACATATGGGACTGAAGGAGTTGCTTCTGCTTACTCAAAATGATAATTAATACACGAGATAATAGCCTATATAAGAATAATTGAAGCATAATTAACAACTAGCAGGAAAGAGTTGGCTAAATGTGAGATGTTATGTCATACCTTGTCCTGCTGTTTAATGACCTTTAAGAATGATAAGCATGAACTTCCCATGTTCAGGATGTGAGATGCAAACAATAACGCAATATAGTCGATAGGCATCTAGAAGCACGGGCATATATTAAGATCACAGATATGAACAAGAAAGAAAATCCCAAACATGGTGATATTTCTAGGAATTCAAAATTATTATAATCATTAGATCACATCTAAAAAATTGGTATATTGACAGATGTTTTAACCAATGTACTATCCTCGAATCTAATTACATTTGCATAACATTCGAGACAAGTTTAATTGCATACCATGGAATGGATAAAATGTTTTAACCAATGCACCATCGTGAAAGCTAATTCCATTTGCATAACATTTGAGACAGTGTAAATTGCAAACAATGAAATGAATAAACTGTTGTCCTCACAAAAAATGAAAGTACAAAAAGAGTTTTAACTGTTCACTAGTTGAAAGTGAAGGTTTATGAGATTCAACTTAATTCAAAGTCAACTTGCTCTTACTCTAGTAAAGTCGTGTTTGTAGAAGTTTGGCCACTAATAGGCTCAACTTGTATAAGACTGTGTGACAGGATAAGCATGGAGCATCAATCATTAGTTGTTTTTCTTATTAAATATAAGTGTTCATAAATAATTTCAATATTGTACATTCAAATTGCCAGAAGCTTGCGGCATGGGAGTACAAGCATCTTAACGATTTGTATTAATTGTATGTCATGCGTTGTAGGCATTAAGAAAAAGAGTGCCAGTGCCAAAACCTCTACCACTGTTGAAGTATTCCACTATTAAAAAGAAACATGCACTAAAACAGAAGAGAACACTGCTAACCTCCAGAGGAAGAGGAGTCTGATCCACCACTAGTTGTATGGCGTCGGTACTTCCTGTGAGCTGCATCCTGTGCAGGTTGGCGAAATGATGACTTTGCATCTGAGTGCTCTAGAGAATCTGTTCGTAAAGCAGGATCCATGAATTCAACACCTCAAAATCAAAAGATAATGTTGTTAGTAAGAATTTGATAATTTTCCTACATAGTCTATTTGATAATATAGCAGCAGAAGTGCTTAAAACTGATGACAACGGAGTGTAAAGATAAATTACAAAAGATAGGTAGTTCAGAATAGTCCATCTAGACATAGCGACAGTTAATGTCCTAAAACTGGTATCTTAAAGAGTTATTGCTTTAATGCTAATTGCATGTCCAAGGGGAGATTCTGTAAATCCTCCATCAATATAGTTTATAACATTCCATAATTTGTTGAAAAATCATTTACGTATTAGATGATGAAATCACAAGCATATGACGGTACACAAAAGAAGATCTTTATGGTTATATACCCAAATGTAAAGACATAAAAAATACATCTATAATGGATCTTACTGCAAAATTTATTCAGAATGTATACTTCATAATAGTGCATAATATAACATTCATGTTTGAAACTAATCTGATGTGATCCAGCACAAGAACCATCAAAAGAATACACATTTAAAATTCAAAAGACAAACCCAAGCATCAACTGGAAATCTGTATAGCGTCAATCTCTGTTCACTTGATACATGAACAGCAAAAATGATAAAAACATTTTTTTACCTGTATACACAGGTGTTATAGGTTACATCAGATGATGTTAATATCAAATTGCACACTTCATCTTAAACATTTGGACAGGAGCATGGATGCGCATGCGGGCAAGCAAGCAGTGGGGTATCAACAATCTAGCTTGGCACTAACAGAAAAGTCCATCCTGTTCCATGTCTAAATCTCCAACAACTATCTACCCATCAAATGGATCATTCACTTTATTCATGTTCATCTTCATCGTGAATAATTTAACAAATGAGTAATGTAAGCGGTTGCCGCCATACTTCACCTATACAACCAAACTAATAAGTAAATGATGACCATATCCACAAATTTTTCATCCATATATGATGTAGACCTTAAATGTTCAACATTAAGAGTTCGATCATCAGTTGAATGAAGATTTAAAATTTAGACCTCTATTCGATACATTTCAAATATGATACCTAGTAACCTATATCCCCATGGCTCATATACATACATAAATATTTGTATGTCACAAACGTTAAAATACAATCTTTTAATTCGTATCAATCAGACTACTACTGGTTGAAGCTGATTGAAGAGGAATGAGCATATAGTGCATATTGTTGGTTAAAAAAATACCCATAAATAATCACTTTCGTCACTCAAAATCGATTATTCGTCACGTTGGTAAGAAGTCTGATTGATTAAAATGGAAGAGTGCTTCTAGAGTCTTACGATAGTAGAATACATGTTATATTACATAAAACAGTTACAAGACAAATGCTTTATGGATCAGAATGTTGGGTCATTAAAAACAACATGTGTAAAAAACGGCTGTAGCAGAAATGAGAATGCAACCATGGTCTTATGGATATATGCTAAAAAAATAGGATAAAAAATGAGCGCACTCGAAAAACGTTGTTGAAAGCAATTAACAAGGATAAGGTAATAGTTACTTAATGGAGGCGACGACCCAAAAATAAAATTTAATGGAAGACTATAGAATTCACGTAGCCGACCACAAAATTTACGTAATAAAGACTTTCTCGTAATTTTTTGTGATCAATCTACTACCGCTTGCAAGGTTTCTAGAAAGAACAAACAAAACCCTAATAAATACAGAGCTCTTCGCATCAAAGGAAACCCTAAAAAAAACGCAGCTTTTCGCATTCCTATGTGATTTCTCTAAAATTTTTGAAGGAAGATGGGATCGATCGAGGACTCACCCTGTTCTCGGCAGAGGAGGCGGCGGCAACTAGGGTTAATATCTCGCCGGCGACGAGGCCAAGAGGCGGAGGCGGATGAGTAGAAATGGTTAAGGCTGCAATTAGGCCTTTAATTGAGTAAGTTAAACAAATTAGCAGGCCCATTCCACTTAATAAACGGACTGGATCGGGTGGTTGAATAGGTTGCGAACTGGGTCCAGGGCTTTATACTCAGGTCCAATAATGTTATATTGATAAAATATAGAAAGGCTTTCTACAACAAACCATCATAAAACACAGTGGCTTTTCAGAAAATTGCCGCGAAATTTCAATTTTTTATAAAAACACCAAGATAATATATATGCGTTCTTAACAAAGTGTCACCAACTCATAATTTCCATCCATCTTTTCTTAAATAAGAGTATAAATGGGATAAGTGCCCATCGTGACTAAATTTGGGTGGGGGGAGTGAGGAGTGTTGGGAGGGACTTAATTTTTTTGAAGGAGTTAATTAAGTTTGTGTTATTAGATGGGAAAATATAATAAAAGATTAGTGGGTCTCACCATGAGGGGTCTTTTAGTTAATTAACTTAATTGTGCACATTTTCATGGTGGTTTATAAAAAAACAAAAAAATTTTGTGGTGGTTCTCCAATAAACCAGTATATTTGTGGTGGTTTTGTATAAAGAATCCTAAAATACGTATCATCAACGTTGAGAAAGTTGTAAGTAAAATGCTGCAAGGGATATTTTTATCGTTAAAAATTATTCTTCACGGTCTTTAGAGGGTTTCTAAAAAAGTTCAAAAAGTTAATGGGACTTTTCTGGTAACCCTAAACTTAAGGGGGATTTTCTGACATTTTGAAAGCCATAGGGAGTTAATCTGATAATTGTCCCAAATTAAGGAGGTTTTCTAATATTTAGCCAATAGACAAATATAGAAGAATTCTAGATTTGTTCTACTATAACAATGAGAGAGTAGCATGCAAAGTCATTGCAAGTTACATGGTTGTGATTTGTGAAGCTATCATCTTACAACAGCCAAAGAAATGTGGGATGACATCAAGTGCATCTGCCGACAAATTAAGCAATGAAGTGGAGACAAAAGTACTTTTTCCCATGAATCTCTTAGCTATTCAAGAATTATATTCTTCCATTGAGGTTTTGAAATAAAATGGATATATGTTAGTCTGGAGAGTGTAGACCAAACCTGGAATTAAATCAATGAAGAAAAACCCAGTTCAGTCGACCGGCAGGCTTGGTCCGGTCGATTGCAACGCCTGTAGGAAAACAACCCAGGAAACTCACTCTGGTCGGTCGACGTCGACCAAGAGTGGTCATCCGGCCAATCAACGCTAGGTCACCGGTCGACCAAAAACGTGCACAAATACCCTGTAAGAAACTACGTTCTAGCTGGTCGACCGACTCACATGGTCCGGTCAACCGAAATCCGTTTTTCCAGTTTCCTAATTGTTGTGGGATTCTGTTTTGGCTGGGTTTATATATATATCCTAATATGTTTTTAGGGTTATGCTAGGGTTAAGAGATCACGAAAAAGAGAGGATTTTAACGGCACTTTGAGATTGGAAATCTTAGAGAGAGAGAGAGACCAATTGTGAGCATTGTAATCTTCTTCAATTAATCAAAGAATTGTGTGGTGTGGCTCCCGAGGACGTAGGCACGTTGTCGAACCTCGTTAAATCTGGTGTGTTCCTTCTTGTTTATCTTTCCTGTAATTTTCTTTTATTTGTGGTGATTTTCCTACTTGTTAAACTCTTAACACAAGATCCAGAAGGGCACGGGTTCGATTGATTGTTTTGAATCCCTAACAACTAGTATTAGAGCTTTGTTCAGAAGATTTGTGAGAGAGCCATGGCAGAGGAAAGCAAATCAAAGATCGAAAAGTTTGACGGATCAGACTTCACCTACTGGAAGTCACAGATGGAGGACTATCTGTACCAGAAGGATCTTTACGGTCCGTTGATGGATAAAGCAAAAGGAAAAAAGGAGGATGAGACCGACGAGGACAGGGAAATATTGGATCGAAATACTCTAGGGTAGATCCAATTGTTGCTCGCAAAACTAGTCACACACAATATATTAAAGGAGAAGATGATGGTGGGGCTTATGGAAGAACTTGCAAAGATGTACAAGCAACCGTCAACAGCAAACAAGGTACATCTCGTTAAGACGCTCTTCAACCTCAAGATGGCAGAAGGATAGTCCTTCACGTTACATCTCAGCGAGTTCAACACAATTGTTAATCAATTTATCTCCGACATCACATTTGATAACAAAGTGCAGGCCCTATTGATTCTATCACAGTTGTCGGATAGTTAGGCAGGTTGTGTGACCACAATTAGCAACACGATGGGGAATAAGAAGTTAAAGCTGAGCGAGGTTGTTAGCATGATTCTATCCAAGGAGGTTAGAAGAAAATCGTCCAAATCAGAAGGTTCAGGTTCAGCCCTAAATCTCGAGCAGAGAGGCCGAAGCCAGAAGAAGGAAAACCAGAATAGGAATCAGTCGATGTCAAAGAAAAAGAGGTCGAACTCGAAGGTTAGGCCTATCAAAGGGAAGTGTTGGAACTACGGCCAAGAGGGCCATATATATTCAGTCTGCAAAGTGCCAAAGAAGGATGTGAATGAGCAAGAGACTCATCTTGTGCAAGATGCCTTAATCCTTGCTATGGACAGTGATTCTAATTCATGGGTAATTGAATCAGGAGCTTCTTTTCACACCACTGCTAATAGGAAGCTTCTTCAAAACTATATAGTAGGGGACTTTGGGAAAGTGTACTTAGGAGACAACGAGCCTTGTAGTATTGTTGGAAGAGTCGACATGCAGATTCAGATGCAGGGCTCTAAGTAGAATCTTAAGAATGTCAGATACGTACCGAAGCTGAAAAGGAATATTGTTTTAGTTAGTCAGCTTAGAGCAAAAGGCTATATTTCAACATTCACCGGAGATTCGTGAAAAATCTTCAATGATACTATGGTGGTTGCTCGCGGCAATAAAATCAGAACACTCTACCTAACTTCACATGCGAGTGACACTCTTGCAATTGTAACTGGCAAGGAGAGTGCAGATCTATGACACAATAGGTTGGGACACATAAGTGAGAAGAGTATGAAGATTCTACACTCACCAGGAAAGCTAACCGGTATCGATTTAGTGGAAGTTGGTGTTTGTGAAGACTGCATCTACGGGAAGCAGAAGAGGGTCAGTTTTTAGAAGGGTGGAAGGCCACCTAAAGCTCAGAAGCTAGAGCTTGTTCATACAGATGTATGGGGCCCAGCTAGTGTTCCTTCTCTTAGCGGTTCAACGTACTATGTCATCTTTATCGATGATCACTCGAGGAAGGTGTGAGTATACTTCATGAAGCACAAGTAAGAGGTGTTCGAGATCTTCAAGAAGTGAAAGGTCATTGTAGAGAACGAGACAGATCTGAAGGTGAAGTGTCTGATATTAGACAATGGTGGAGGATATGAGCTGGAGGAGTTCAAAAGGTTTTGTGCTCTAAATGAGATTCGTTTGGAGAGGACTACTCCAGGGATGCCATAACAGAATGATGTTGCAGAGATGATGAACATGATATTGATAGAGCGTGTGAGGAGTATGCATTTACATGCAGATCTACCAAAGATGTTTTGAAGGACGTGGTGCATACAAAAGCTTATCTGATTAATCATTGGCCATCAGTTCCATTGGATTTTGGGATTCCAAAAGAGGTTTGTAGTGGTAAGAAGGTTAATCTCACGCTTATGAGTATTTGGTTGTATGGCATATGTTCATATCAGCGACCATGTCAGGGACAAGCTAGAAGCTAAGTCACAGAAGTATAGATTCATTTGATATGACATTGATGAGTTTAGTATCGTCTGTAGGATGAGAAGAACATGAAGATCATCAGGAGTAGAGACGTCATATTCAATGAGGAGGTGATGTACAAGGATAGGGACAATGCTAAGGATAGCTAAAGTAGTGGGAGCAGCACTAAGGATTCAGGTGGATCTGAGTACATGGATTTAGAGGAACTTCCAAATGGGGGAGACAACGTTAGTTTTGATCAAAGAATGGAGGAGAATCCAGGTGTAGAGACTACTACCCAGGGCGCGGAGCTTAGGAGGTCATACAGGGTACCCAAACTGAATCCCAGATATCTCTCATCACTAGATTATTTACTTTTGACAGATAACGGTGAACTAGAGTGCTATGAGGAGGCTATGTAAGTTAGTGAATCTCAGCAGTTGGAGCATGCGATGCAAGAAGAGATGGATTCTCTACATACTAAGGAGACATGGGAGTTAGCCCAACTACCTGCATAGAAGAAAGCCATACATAATAAATAGGTCTATTGGGTTAAGCAGGAGAGTGATCGAAGTAAGAGGTACAAGGCCAGATTAGTCTTAAAGGGGTTCCAACAGCGGGAGCAAGTTGGTACTACGGGGATACGTGGATGTAGATTTTGCAAATGATCATGATACGAGGCGAAGTACTATAGGGTATGTTTATACCTTAGCATTGATAGCAGTGAGCTGGGTCTCACGTCTGTAGAAGATTGTAATATTATCCACAACTGAGGCAGAGTATGTCATAGTGACTAAAGCCTGTAAGGAGATAATTTGGTTGATCGGGTGCCTAGAAGAGTTGGATCTGAAGTGGGGGAACAGAGTTATTTATTATGATATATAGAGCGCTATACACCTTACCAAGAATCTGATATATCATGCCAGAATAAAGTACATCGACGTACATTACCACTTCATACGATCGCTGATAGAGGATGACAAGTTATAGTTGGAGAAGATTTTGGGGAGTCAAAATCCTACGGATATGTTGACAAAAGTAGTGACCATCGACAAACCGGAGTTGTACGCAACTTCAGTTGGCCTTCACGCATAGAAGATGAAGACGGAGCCACACTAGGAGGATCAATGAGATAGCCGAGATGATGATGATTAAAGAATGGATTTTTCCAGGTAGGAGAAGATGCTTGCGAAGATGGTAGGAGTTTGGGAGAGCTCGTTGATGGCGGTTTGATCTCTAAGTGAGAGATTGTTAGTCTCGAGAGTGTAGACCATACCTAGAATCAAATCAACGAAGAAACCTAGAAAATCTCAGTTCGGTCGACCGATAGGCTTGGTCCGATCGACCGTAATGCCTGCAAGAAAACAACCGCAGAAACTCACTTTGGCCAGTCGACCGAAGCTTGATGACGATCGACCGAGAGTGGTCATCTGGTTGATCGAAGATAGGTCACCGGTCGACCGAATCGTGCACAAAGACCCTGTAAGAAACTAACGTTCTAGCCAGTCGACTGACTCACATGGTCCGGTTGACCGAAATCTATTTTTACGTTTCCTAATTGTTTTGGGATTCTATTTTGGGCAGGGTTTATATATATCCTAATATGTTTTTAGGGTTATGCTAGGGTTAAGAGAACATGAAAAAGAGATAGTTTTGATGGCTCTTTGAGATTGGAAATCTTAGAGAGAGAGAGAGACCAATGGTAAGCATTATAATCTTCTTCAATTAATTAAAGAATTGTATGGTGTGACTCCCGAGGATGTAGGCACATTGTTGAACCTCGTTAAATCTGGTGTGTTCCTTCTTGTTTATCTTTCCTGTAATTTTCTTTTATTTACGGTGATTTTCCTACTTGTTAAACTCTTAGCACAAGATCCGGAAGGGCACGGGTTCGATTGATTGTTTCGAATCCCCAACAATATATAATTGATGAGCAAGAGAAATGTATATTAATTACTACATTGAACAAAGGAGGAGGCTAAGGCTATCCTAAGTATTCATCTACTCAAGCATGTGGAAGAGAATTTAAAGTATCATGTTGAATTTTATTTCTTCAGGCTATTGTTATGTCAAGATCACTTATTTTGTGGCTAGTAAATGGTGTGAAGAAGCGATGAATCTGATCAAAGATTATTGGAGGGTTTTCATTTCACTGATGCTTGGAAAAATTCTTTGAAAATTAGACATATTCCACCCAATTTGAAACACTTCCTGCGGAGATTTCTTCATAACATGTTGCTCACATGGTCTAATTGTTAGGATTGTGTATTTGATTCTTTGTATAACTTCATAAGAATTAGATAGGGTCAGAGAACTATCATGATTAGGAGATTAGATTTTATCATGATTAGGAGTTTGAATCATATTCTAATTAGGAAGTTAGGCTAGAAATATGGTTTTGGTTTCCCTATATATATGAAATTACCCTAGAGGGAGGGTGAATAGGGTATTTGCTAATTTAATCCGGTATTAATGTTAAATTAAAACTTATTAATTATGAATTCTTGCAAGTATGATATTCAAGGGAGATATGAGCAAGTATATGAAATTAAACAAGGGCGATATAAATATGAACTAATAACAAATGAGATAGCACGCAATGTGACAATCAAACAAACAATATGATCACGGAGTTCGGTCCTTCCAACCTACGTCTACGCTCTCCACTCCCGGGGAGAATTCACTATCTCAAAAGAAACTACACAATCGGCTTTCAACACTCACCGACAAACGTTTACAACACTTACAAAGTAATCACACAACACACCCTCCAAGTGTTGGCGTAGCCCGTGTTGCCTTCCTCAAGTGCTTAAATTTACAACCTCTCTCTACGCTTTACTACCGATGCCACTCCTCTTGGAATCGACCACATCTCTCACCACACACTCTTCTCATTGTACTTGTGTATTACAAGGTGAACTCTCAACAATAAGTACAAATAAAATGATATGTTCTCAAATACAATTTGAGAACGAAATTAAACTCACTTAATCACACTCACAACCCAAATGTATTATGTGGAAAAATACTCAAGGTCAAATATGGGTGTGTGTAAAACAATATAAACAATAATGAAAACTAAACTCAATGTAAAATCTAGCTTAATAAAATGAATAAATAACAAATAATTGCATAAGGCTAGAGATTGAGTTTAGAAGAATCTTCTCTAAAATTTAAGAAAGAGAGATGGATGAAAATGAAGCTCAAACCAATATAATCGATCTCTTCTTTCTCTTGCGAAAGTTTCTTCACAAAAACTTGTAAAACAATACTTAAACAAACTTTAAACCCTTGTAAAACTTGATTAAAACTTTCTTAGCAGTTAGGAGTGTTAAATATAATAGGGTATATATAGGATAGAAGAAACCAGCCAAAAACCATCACAAAACAATAAAAAAACACAAAATCTAGAAAACTAGCCATTATACCAACTATTAGTAGTTCGGTCGACCGGATGACAATGGTCGGCCGACCGAAGGATGTGCATCTGTCGACCGAACACAAGTTGTCGGTCGACTAAAACACCATGAGAAAAATTAGCTAAAACTAGACTTCTTTTCGGTCGACCGGAAGGTCGTTGTCGGTCGACCGAAATACCCTGAGAAACAAAACTGGATAATTTCGTTCTTGGTGGTCGACTGAAAATTGATATATGACAAAACTGTTTGAAAAACTGAATTTGAATCATCTTTAAAAAATATCGAATAAATTCCAAACATTGTACAACTTGGGGAAATGTTTATAAACATTAAAATGAACATGATACAAAAGAAATTTTCCAAATTGTATTTCCCATTTGTGAAAACTCGTTGTTTTACAAAAACTCAAAAATACATGTTTGTATGAACACTTGATTTTGACATATGTTTTAAACTATGTTATAAAAACATTTTGAACTGATTTATAAACTATATATAAGATATATATAAAGATTATTTTGTCCATAAGTCAATAATACAAAGATTTCATAAAAGTACCCAATTTGTGATGAATGTAAGAAATGTGTATGGTTATATAATTGAGCTTAAAAGTATTGAAACACAAAATACACACCCTACACTAATATACCATATAGATAGTATATGAAGCTCGATCGAGGATCTTGACTTGACTTTGTATATGCTCCATTTACAATATGGCTCTTGAATCATTCAACCTGGGTTAATCAATCAAAACCAAATACTAGAAAACACGTTATAAATTGTTTGTAAAATTATCAAAATAAGATTAAAGAATTAGGCTCACCACATGAGTCCTAACAATCTTCCTCTTTTTTATGATGACAAATAATTTCTCGATATATTCATAAAGCCAAGAAACAACATATAAACCACAATACAAACAACATATAGTCACAAATTTCTCCCCATTTGGCAACATCAAAATGGGTAGCATAGTAGAACGAGAGCTAATAGCTCCCCCTGCCTATAAGCATGGGTGAGTATAAGAAGAAATAGGGATTGCTCCCCCTATTTAAGAGCCGAAAAGAAACTCAAACATATATATAAATATATATAAATATATATATATATATATATATAAGCTATGTGAGAAAAAATATAAAGCACCAACCAGATGTGAAAGCTATGCAAACAGAAGAACAAAGATACCAAAATAATTTACAATGATCTTATATATTGTTCTTTTCCCAATAACATAAACCAAAGTACATAAATTATTCAAAGCATCAAATATCAAGTTTAAGTACATAGTTTCAAGTCAACAAAGCTGAATCAAGTTCTCAGAATTCGTTAGAATCACCATCAGAACCCGAATGAGAAGGAAGCCTATTCAATATCTGATGTTGAAGCTTCATGATCTCTTCAACATTAAACTCAAGCCTCGCCATCCTATCCTCTATGCTATCCAACTGCACATCAATGTCAGTATGATCAGTAGGAGGAGCACAAGAAGAATGGGGACGAGTCCTGGAACTGGAACGACGAGAAGAAGATGTACTACCTGAAGGAGAGGTGACCTGAGGATGGGCAAGGTGGGATTCTAAGAGACCCGACCCATCCTAATAAGAGCGGTACAATCAAAGAACTAAAGGATAGGGCCAACACGAGGTTCATCAAAAAGATCGACTCTAAAGTGGGTGAAGATCTAGGTAATAATGGAGCCAAAAGGAAGCAATTTTGAGTGAGAGCTCGACATTATATCGAAGAAAAATTTTGCATAATTGACTTTCAACTTAGCAAAAATAGAATAAATAGCCACCACTTTATTAGGAGAGAAATGATCATAGCTACCAGTTTTAGGAATAAGGTTATAGGATATGATTCTGGCAACTAATTTAGCATTGGGGTTGATGGAATTGTGAAAAATGGGATAATCTTTACCAGGTTGAAAAATTAGGGAATTTACTGATAGATCATTAAGTTCAACCTCATGAAGAAGAATGTCACGAACAAGAATTTTAAGAATCCCAGCTAATTCTTCAGCTGAGAAAATAATTTTCTGATTTTTCACACTGGTACGAATGAGTGGGGTACCAACAACAGCTTCCATGAGCGATAAATTGGTAGAGAAAAGATAAATAAGCTTAGGATAGTGTGGGACTTTATTATGATGAGACAAAATATCATGTAGCCCCATATCATTAAAAAGAGTGGATCTGAAACAAGATAGTTCCTCAAAATTAACCAATCTACCAGAAACAATTCTCGATTTGCATATATTTCTATATTTATCAAGTAAGGTGACATTTCAAAGGTATTGTTCGTTTGGAATGGGCTCAGGAAAGCTACCTCTACTGACTCTAGCTCGTTTTGGTAGATTCATGATAACAAATATGGAACAAATCTAAAAACAACCCTAGAAATAGAAACAAATATTGATTATGAAACCATAGGTGATAAATAAAGACAACTAGAGAGAGAAAGAGAGCTATACTGAGCAATGGAGGAGGCAATGGACTTGAGGAGAGGCTCGACAGCAGCAAAACAGCTTGCAGTTGACTAGAGAAATCTTGCGGTCGCCCAAACGGGAGGACAACACAGATCTAAGGTTTTAGTAATAGGAACGAGAGTTTGAGGAGATGGGTTTTGGGATTTTAGGAGATATATGTGAATAAAAACGAAGGGCTAGGATTAGTTTATCATAACAATCAATGGACAGCAGCAAAACGGGTCTAAACTGGTCGTGTTTGAGATCCAAATTAACCAAAAACAGAGAAAATAAAAGTTCAGGATTGCTTGTTGGCCGGTCGACCGAACAAGAGTGGTCGGTCAATTGAAAATCAATAGTCGGTTGACCGAAACTGGTGGGTCGGTTGACTGACATAGATCTGAAGCTAATATGCTTAAAACAATACATGATAAAACATTTATCCTTCTTTGATATGATATTTAATAGGTAATAATTCAATTTAAAGCCTTCCAAAACAACACAAAATATTTTATTTATATAATTTATAAAGTATATTAATTTAAGCACAAATCATCATTTAAAAAGACATGAAAACAAAAATCAAACAAAAATCCACGAAATAAACAAAATTAATTTTGTTTTGGAAGCCAAACATTTTTTGTGCCGAAAGACTTAGAGACATGACCCCTATCATTTAAGCTCAATACCCTTGGGTTATGATCCCATTTGGGTGTATTTTGTGCATGAACACGGTCAAAATAAAAATTATGCAAATTTCCTTTACGATTGCAATATGTGCAATGAAAGGGTTGAAATGATTTATGTTAACCTTGTGATTGTACACGTGAATCATTTGAAAAAAATAAATTGTTCTTTAATATTTTTTACAAATGGGAAACTCTTGTTAAATCAAAACAAAATTTGGTCGAATGACCAAATCTATCACAATAATCGCACTTAAACACATGAGCATGTTTATGATAAGTAATGGGTGCCTTTGCATGTGTGTGTGTGATGAAGAAGCCTTATGAGATGTACAAGAAGTATTAGTCTTAGAAGATTTGTGTGCATCTTAGCAAAATTTAGCTAAATGGCATTTACGATCGCAAATAGTGCATTCGTAAATCTTGCTATACATGCGTGAATAGTGTACGAGTGATTTGGAAGAATTTGTACACGACTTTGCACTCATGTTCATAAGTCTCTTATGATTATCAATGCATTTATTTAGTGTTGAATCTAAAGAGGATATACGTTCTTTCATGTGATTCAACTCATCATTAGGCATATGTGCATTGTTATTAGAAGTAGAGAAAACATAATCATTTACAAATGTATCCCCTTTATTTTTACCAGCTTATATTTCTAACATGACATTGTTTTTATCATGAGTCAAACTAGTAATATCCAACTTTAATTTTTCATTGATTTCTTTGAGATTTACATTTTCATTAGCAATGATATCAAATTTAGATACTAGTGTCTCATGATCGGATTTTAAACTAATATACTTGCTTTTTTAAATCAATAAAACTATGTTGCAATTTTTTTTATAGTTATGAATTAATTTCTCATATTCATGTGCGAGTTCAGCAATAATTAATTCATTATCATCGTCGGACTCACATACCTCACTAGGGCTATCACCTAGTGGTCGCGTACATGAAGATGATGCTTCACATGAACTTAAGAAGAATCCTTCAAAGCTTGTCTGATTGCCTCCAAGTTTCCTTGATATGCTTCTATAAGTTTTCATAATGTATAAGCACTATCAAAAGAATCAAGTTTTTTAGATAAAGATGAATCAAATGCATTGTGTAGGAATTCTAACAAGAGCTTGTTCATGGTAAACATTTTATGATCATTTTTACTCCACTTGGATTTCTCCGAAGTGAGTATAATATAAGCACAATCAATTATTTTACACAAATCGAAGTGTCTAGATCGAACAAAAAGTTTAAATCTAACACACCATTGTGCATAGGGAAAATTATCAATCCTAGGAGCAATATTAATGACATAACATAAGCTAGGTGCACCACGCATATCACTGATATATATATATATAT
>BQKN01014372.1:0-12972 GCA_022839385.1 Asparagus kiusianus | reverse complement strand
CAGCCCTGTAAATGAAGGCTCTAGGGCTGTATTTATAGGCTTTAAGAGCTCTATTTTTGGATAAGAACCACCGATTCACTCTTATCCTCAATTGTAACCACTTTATCATATTCTTAGATGATATTAGATCAGGAACAAATCCAGGTAGTTAACGGTTGAAAACCACTCAAAAACAGCAAAAACAGCTTTTTGGGGCCTGCGGACACCACGGGTGTCTCGGCCTTGGACGAGACACCTCGGGTGTCTTAGCCTTGGCCAAGACACGTGCGGTGTCTCCGTTAAGGTACAGGGCACTGTTTTGCGTGTCCCGTTTGTTTTCACCGTATCTTCGTCATCTAAACTCGGAATTGTGCTATTCAAAGTGCATATGAAAGCCGACGAGGAGATCTATAAGCTCCTATGGTTGAATCATACATGGAGTAGATGGGACACGAGAGGTGCTTCATTTTTCTTAAGTGAAGCATAGCTCCTGATTAGTTCGTATCTTCGTTATTCTGCAGTTCCGCTGCTTCACACGGTTCGTCGACTTGCTTCATGCACTCATCGATGTCAATTAAGCTTCTGTGACTCGGATAGTGATGTTCATCGTCTTCTCTCTCCTTCGAGCTGTGTGCGAGAGCTCGTAGGCAATTTTTGATGCCTATAGTTATTCCAGACAGTTTTGTAACCATTGTCCGCTCTGTTAAATGCCGTAATTTTCAGGGATTATGGGCAGATTTTTAGTTTGTAATGGCCACTCTATGTTTATGGATGTTCCAGAGCAGTTATGAAGTCACATGGTCCCCGCAAAAAGTCATAAAATCATTAGAAAATATGAGGAACTATCCTGCAGTTGGCAGGACAGTTCTTACTATATCATATTTCCGAGACAGTCTACACGTCTCGGTTATGCGAGACAGTGTATACTGTCTTGGATAGCCAAGACAGTCTACACTGTCTTGGTTATGCAAGACAGTGTATACTATCTCGGTAACTGTGAGACAGTTCTAGTCCCTTTTGACTATTGTTTTGCATTCTCCTTTGCTTCCTTTTGTATTAGTGATCATCTCTGACTTAGATGATGATGTTCTTCGTCTTCTCTTTATCTTGAGCTGAGTTTGGGGCTTTATAGGTAATTTTTTATGCCTACAGACGTATCACGGTGGCTAGCCATCAATTGTGTTTCCCAGAGCATATCCTTGAAGCTAACGAAGTGTAGGTCAGGACAACTCACTTTGAAGGTAATGATTGGTGGTTCCTAATTGTTGACTATGTCTTGCACGGGATACTACCAGATGATTCGAAGCAAGCAATCTCGATCCAAAGAAGAGTCACACGCTTCTTCTATGATTCTACTACACAAATATTGTACTAACGATCCTTCGACGGTAGTTTGCACCGATGCTTATCACCAAGTGAAGCTCGAGAATCCTTACAATGAGCCTACAATAGTGCATGTGGAGCTCATCAACCAGGTCCTAAACTAGGGGTGGTAAACGATCGAGTTGAATCGAACACTAAAGTATTCATAATTGTATTTGTTTAAAATTATCGAATTCAAATGCAGACTCTGATATTCATATGTCTAGTTTTTCAAATTCAAACTCAAATACTTGGTATTTAATAAATATTCATGAATATTCATGAATACTTATCGAATATCAAAGTATATTTATTCCGCTAAAGAATTTGATTTTCAAATAGTATTAAAATTCATAAATAAAATTTATTTCTTTATAATATATGATGTATATATATTTAAATCAAGATTTTAATTAGAAAACTAATTTAAATTTATTTAAGTCTTAAAATCAGTATATAAAACTTAAGTAGGAATGCTAAGTGGGTTAAAAAATAACATCATATGTGTAATAATACAAATAATAAGTTGTGATCAAATTTTAAACAAATATTTAATAGACAAACAAATCGAATATACATCTTGTTAAATTCTATTAGTTAGTAAACTCGAATACTAAAAAATATTTGTTTAGTGGTAAATGAACTACCGAATTGAATATGATCGAATAGTTATTTGAATAATTATCGAACTATTTGTTAATTATTTGGTTCATTTCCACCCCTATCCTAAACTTCAAGACCGATTTCATCGTCTAGGCTACTACTAGCCGACAATAATAGCAGATGTGGTAGCATATGCTAAACGAAGTCACTCGTGTCAAATCCATGCTAACTTTCTATATCAACCTCCAGAAGAATTACATCCGATGGTTGCCTCTTGGCCATTTGAAGTCTGGGGCATAGACATCATTGGGCCAATTAGCCCGTCGTCCACTAAAGGTCATCGATTCATCCTGGCCATCACAGATTACTTCTCCAGATGGGTCGAAGCTATTCCCCTTAGAGAAGTCAAGACATCTGAAGTGATAAAATTCTTGATACATCACATGATTTATCGATTCAGCTTTCCTAGATGAATCATTCATGATAACTATCAACAATTCAGCCGTCGATCATTCTTCAGATTCTAAAAAAGTACATAATCCAAGATTTAGCTTCTACGCTATACAACAACTGCTAATGGTCTAGCTAAAGCTTTTAACAAAACCATCATCAGACTTCTGAAGAAGTTCGTCTCCTCCAACAAACGAGATTGGGATGAGAAACTCGAAGAGTGTTTATGAGCCTACCAAACAACAGTTCGCACCCTCACTGGCTCCACACCATTCTCATTGGTCTACGGATGCCAAGACGTGATCCCTCTGGAAATCCAGGTATCATCACTAAGAATCACCGTCACCGAGAAAATGATAACTAAAGAACACCATCAAAAGCGCCTCCAAGAACTAGAAGCGCTGGATGAGCTAAGACTTCAAGCTCAATAAAGAATCGAGATCTACTAGTCACAGATCTCAAGGGCTTTCAACAGGAGAGTTGGAGAACGATTCTTCAAAGAAGGTGATTTGGTCTTGGCCGTTCATTGACCCAAGGTCATAACACATAAGACTAAAGGAAAATTCCAACCTAAATGGAAAGGTCTATTTGTAGTAGAGACAATGCTCAAATGGAGCATATCGCCTAATTGACTAACATGGCAATAGGCTCATGGCGCCAATCAACGAGAAGTTTCTCAAGAAATACTACCTATGATGTCAGCCAATTCTATCTTCCCATGGAGATTCATGGTCATGTTTGAGTTTCCACTTCTGACTAGAAACATTGATCTTCTCGATCCTAAAATCTTTAATGAGTCATCAAGTTAACATCACACCTCTACTTGACTCCAAAATATCATGACCACTGTCATGTTAAAATTACACCTCTGAACAGTGTCCAGTCCAAAAATATCCTCTCACTGTCATGTTAACATTACACCTCTGAACAGTGTCCACTTTAAGCATCTCATGCACTGTCATGTTAATATTACACCTCTGAATTGTACCGACTTGATCGAAATATCATGTTAATATTACACCCCTTAACAGTTTCCCTTGATCTGATCGGTTAACATTACACCTTTGTTAGACAATTTTGTCGACTGGTAAACATTACATCTCTGTCGACCTTTTCTAGCGAATTTGACCGGTTAACATTACACCTCTGTCAAACTCGCTTTCAACATTATACTTCCATCGATTTCCTACCATTAAGTTAACATTACACTTCCAAATGGTAGTCATCCTTTGGACTCTCGTGAACTGACCGGTTAACATTACACCTCTGTTGGTCACTTTTATTTGGCACGTTAACATTACACCTCTGTCAAAATTCTTTATTATTGCCATGTTAACATTACACCTCTGAACAGTACTAATCTTGCAAACCTGATATGTTAATATTACACCTCTATCAATTTGATTCGACCGACCGGTTAACATTACATATCTGTTGGTCGTCCCATTTGGCACGTTAATAGTACACCTCTTTCGAATATCCTCTCACTGTCATGTTAACATTACACCTCTGAACAGTGTCAACCTGATCAAGCTATTATGTTAATTACAACTCTATTAGTTTGATCCCAACATCATTATCCCCATCATAGATGTTACTATGATACGTTAACAATACACCTCTATCATACGCACGTCAAGAGAGATATAAAGTTCTTTATTTATTAAAAGAGCTACAAAAAGATCGTTACAGGGAAAGGGGATAAAAAGTGTGTATTTATGCAATACACTAAGCCACTCATGCATCCCTGACTTCATGAGCACCCTTCTGGGCCTACTCCCTCAAGACTATAGGATTGACAGGAATGGTCTGGGACCTAATGATCGAGAGCAGCTCCGTCTCAACTTGGAGCTCTATGACCTGAGGGTCCCACTTCTTAGTCGACTCGGCTAAATGAAGCTCAAGCTCTTCTTTCTAATGTTGAGCTACTTCCAAACGCACCTGAGCCACAGCAATGATTGCCTTAGCTTCATTGATTATCACATCTTTTTCCTAGATAGCACCCTGAAGCTCCGCCTGGTGGCCATCAGCCGATGCAATGCTGTCATTCAAATCACGAACTTTCATATTGATCCGCTCCATTTATGCACGAGCAGACTCACCGGCCTTACGATGAGCTACTAGCAAGCAATAAAATTTGATCTCAGCAATGCCATTAAGATCTACCGTGCGAAGCCCATGTAGCACTTGATAATGGAATTCAGCTTTATTAATCGCCGACCTGAAGGGCTCAGTGCGGGCGGAATCAGCACCTCGCCAGTTCTTGGCCGATAAGCCTCTCAAGCAGAGCCTCTTCCTTAGAAATAGTGTGATGAGGAGCTATTAATGATGAAATTTGGGGATCTATGAGAAAGTTAGGGTCCGAAGATGAGTAGGAGAATTTTTAAAATCAAAAGTGAAGAAGAGGGAGGCAAGTAGTCATATTTATAGGCTAAAATCCCTAAACTTTGTCAAAGATTTCTCACCCTAAACTTCTCCAAATATCTCGCAACCAAGCTATGCCGAAGATCTCACCAACGAACTACGCTGAAGATTTCGCCCTAAACTTCACTAAATATCTCGTGACCAAGCTTCGCCGAAGATCTCTCCAACGAACTCAGCAGAAAATTTTGCCCCAAACTTCATAGGAAACTTTAGCCTCGAACTTTGCCTGGAATCTCTCCCCGAACAAACTTTGCCTGAAGTTTATATCCTTAAGCTGAGCCTCACCTAACCGACTTACTGACCTTTGCCAAGACGATTGATTCTTCAGTAAATGAACCTCGCCCAATTCAACAGGCACTAAAGGCGAACCTCACCTAAACATCATAGTGAATTTTACTAAGTCTCCAAATTAAGAAAATCACAACTCAATTTATTCAAGGCTTTATATAGTGAACCTCGCCAAGATGACTTGGCAAAATTCACTAAGTCTCCAAGTTGAGTAAATCTTTAACTCAATTTGTCTGATGCTTCATTTGGTGGACTTCAAACTAACTCTCGCCAGCACAAGGAAGCCTGAGCTTTGCTTCCAAATACAATAACTCCATGCAAAGATTGAGCCATACAAGGTTCAAATTCTCTACAGAAGTATGAACAAGGTCAAGTACACAAAAGATGGACAATTTCAACATGAAGTAAAGTCCATTTTTATTGATCAAAGACTCTACTATATGAAGGCGAAATTCAAGACTTCCTAACTAGAAGGATGATGGGTACTTGTTGCTATTTGCAACTGCCCTATATTCCTAAGATATGGGTATTGTGACGCTTGAGGAATAGATGCGAGCTGCACCAAGCTACAACCCTTGTTCCTCTGACGTTACAAGATTTGGGGAACTAAAAGTTTCCCCATGAAGATAAGAACTTCCCCTATTCCTCTCAGTGAGGCATATCAATGGGAAGAAGCACGTTCTTATACTAAAATTTGACGTTGGACCTGAGTCAGCCACATGATGACTGAGTATGATCTAGGATCACATTCGTGATCCCTAGTTATTGTCGGAGTATTCACTCATGGAGATCCAAGGATCTTTCTTTAAGCACCATTTTAGTCTCCGAACTGTCTTACGCAGAAGGAGACACTCGAAACTCCACGCATCTCTATCGCGTGTTAGCTCACCCCGAGCAACGAACAGATTCTCGATGATATGCTCGAGTATCTCTTTCTCAGCTAATAGTAATTCCGCTAGGCGACGGAGTATGTGGAGTTCATCCGCTTGATTGCCCTCAACTTAGGCCAACTGCTGTTGGAGTCTTTTGATTTCAGCTCCTCTGTCGAGTAGCATCTTCGGTTTATGCGATATTGGCATAGACATAGAGAAGAAGAGGAGGAAGAAGAAGTTAGAGGCGGTGAGAATAGATGTGGATGACTACTATTTATAGCCTCTTTCAAATCCTAACTTCCGAGAAAATTACATCTTTTAAGATTTAATTGGACCAGACAAAGAGGCTTAAACTTAGCCTAAAACTCGGTCAAATACTCAACGGATATCATGAGATCTTCAATCAAGAGATCTCAGCCATAAATCAAGGCACAAATCAAGAGGCGAATCCCAACAAACTTTGCCAGACGACGAACTTCGCCAACACAGTTCGGAATAACTTGAGCCACGCCCATTAGCGAACGTCGCTAATCGATGAACTTCACCTAGTAGCCCAAACTTGAGCAACCTTCACTCACACCCAAAATCTGTAGAACTTTGCTGATTTCCTCAACATCGCCTCAATAACAGAAAAGGCGAATTTTTTTCCAAGCATGGATTTGGATGAATGCAAGCATCATTGATCCTTCGACACAAGTCTACACCAAGGAAGCTATATTCAACACTACACATCTGGCAACCAAGTAGGCAGAAGAAGGCAAGTTTTTAGCAAATCAAGACAACTCAAGCCACGTTCAACACTACAGCTTTGGCTATCTACCCAAAGTATTTCAAATCCTAGCTACAAATTGAAACGTAAAATTTTAAAACTTTTAGTGGGGGATCTTGTAGATGGTCAAAACATATTTTTACTGAAGATCCAAGAAGTAAATGCCCATGGGCTAAATACTTCAAATAGGCCTAAAGTCAAGCCCACAATAAGCTGCAGTGAAGGTCACGTGATGATTGGAGTGAACCTCGTCAAGAAACTCATATCATTTCGACCAAGTCAAACATGAGTCAACATGTCCGAGACTGCGTCGAAAGGGGTTATTAGTCGGCCATGCCTATAGTTAAATTTTGTGTTAAGTTCGAACTCACGAGGTGAAGCTCGCCAGACAGCCCATGATGACTCGACTAAACCAAATTAAACGTGAGTCAACTCCTGTACCGAGTCGAAAGGCGTCATCATACGACCAAGTCTAGAGTTGCATTCTGAGCTAAATTCGAACTTATAGGCAAAGTTTGCCAACTAACAAACTTCGTCCACATGGACCTAGTCATCCACTTCTGAAGAAGACGTGCCCATGTTAGAAGTGATCCTCACCCACGTCCACAGCGACCTTCGCCCACGTCTTTAGCAAACTTATCCAAGCCCGTGAAATTCTCCCAAATAGCGATTTTTAAGCTATTTTCGATGGATAACCGCTCCTCACTAACTCCTACTTCAATGACCAGTTAAGCTATATTTACGGGGACCTTTAACTCTCTCTTTTAACCAATAAAAGGAGGGGAAATCATCTACAACAAGAGTCACGAGATGGAGAGGAGACACCTAGACACACATATACACACGTACAGAGGCATACTGATGGTATTATTAAGAGAAGACTAAGCCAGCTTCAAAGCGATCCGATTCTCATCAACAGCAAAAAGACCCATCGTCTTAGTCGGTGAGTCAACGGAGTACAATACCAATGCTCTACCAGCACACGAAAGAGAACCCCAGCAAAAAATAACTTTCTCCTTCGTTTCACTGTATATATTTTATTATAACCTGTGTTAATTATAATCCAAAAGAACCCCAAACAGTCCGATCATAACTAGAGGTGAGGTTAGTGGTGGAGGGACTTGGAACGACATAAGGGTGTTTGGCACCATGCGATATCGTCCATGCGGTGCGCTAATGGCCACCATGGCCGAAGCTGGGGCTCTCTCCCAACGCCTGTACATACTACATGGTTGTTGGGGACGAGCGGCAAAATGGGTCTATTGGCGAGGCGGAGGAGAGGTGTATTCAACATGAACCTCCTGTGCTCCTTGGTCAGCCTGACCCACAGAAGGAGGGGCAACAAACGACGGAGAAGGCTGAAGGGAGGCATCTGGCTGATGAGTTCGTTTGTGATGGAGGTGAACTATTGCTAAAGATATTAAGATTTTTCGAGCAGATTTCTACAATTGGGCTTGAGTAACATAGCCCACATTGTGTGTTTCTTCAACATGAGGGATTAACGGTTGGTTTGGACGATTAGAATCGGTCATCTTGCACAAAGAAGAAGAGTATCCCCACGGTGGGCACTAAACTGTTGATGTTCATTATCAATCAAGAAAATTTAGTGTGGAATATGTTTGGCTTTAGTGTTCCTCAATCTTCTTTTGATGGTCGATTCTTGAGCAGTGGGCTTACTCCTACACATAAACGATACATGAGAAGGTCGGAGTTGAGTTATCCGGAGGTTCCTTCGACGGTCAAGTTAGTATTGATCTTAAGTGGATGAGAAATAGTTTGATTGCAGTGTCTTCTCTTATTCGAAATCACGTATCTCCCTGTAGTAGGAAGGGGACCTAATTATAACAGATTCGGGAGGGTAATTTCATAACTTCGATCGAGTTCAAGTAGTCAATTTTCTCGGCTGATACTTTATAGGTGTCGGCCATTGATGGTATGAGTCATCTTCATGGTTAATTCGAGAGTGATGAGGGAAGTTAGGTGTTGATGAGGTCGATGAGTCATTAAGACTTTCGCGGTTGGAGTAATAATGACACTGACTATGTATTTAATGTGATGGTGATTGGTCATCAGCGTGGGCTTCGAGAATGACCGTCTTTTGGTTCGGCTTTGCTAGTGGGCCGATAAAAAGATGTATTTTGATTCGGCAATCTTGAATTGAGAGCTTCTCAAATGGGTTTTGCAAGATGAAGAGCATAGAGCCATCCTCAGCTATGGGACCCAAGTGAGGATGCCTCCCCACTCGGTTCTTCTTAGGTAGGGTCGAGTGATGACGTTACTGGACTTTTTCTGCATATGTTTGAGTCGATATGATGCACAGTTAATATAAGACATGTGTCAACTCCTAGATAGGATTAATAGTTAGCCATTTATGTGATACAACAACCACATATACCTTTTCTCTTTTAATAACGATCATTAAGCACAATTCTGCCAAACACCTTAATTGGTTTTTAATAGTTTTAATATTTAATTACCACATAACTATTTTCAATAACTTATATAAATTGTTTATATAAGCTGCTCGTATAAGAAAAACTTCTTATAAGCTGTAAGAATACCAAACTGGCCCTAAGTCCAAAGAAAAACTTCTTATAAGCTGTAAGAATATCAAACTGGCCCTAAGTCCAAAGAAAGCACAACGAAGTGTGGCTCTTACCATATAATTCCATCTACTAATAATACTTGAAACACTATCAAATACTACAAGTCTACAGCTACTGGTCTACTCTCCAAAGGTAGTTAACATGTCTAAGTGACTCAGTTTTCTATTCAGTTGGTAGTTACTTGGGTCCAATTCTTTATGGCTTATGTTTTAGGACTTTGTAGTTGTTGACATAAATACATCAGGTATACACAATGATCAATTCTCAATTTTTTTAAGGGTAGAAATTATTTAAAAATAACTGTATAATATTATAAAACTATAATATCTGATGGCAATGCACTCAGTACAATTTATCAGCTCCATTACGTCGTATTTTATCTTATTGTTTGAGTTTAATTTTAGTGTATGGTCTTTTTAGTGTTTATAATTGGGGCCGTTTGAACTGATTGTTTGACAAATTAAATGAAATGGGCTGCTAATTTCAATTGGGTTAAATGCAATGGGTTATTAGTTGTATAAGAGTGTATTGTAATTTTACAAGGGTTTAACACCACCCCCAATCCCCACCCCCACCCCCACCCCCACCCCCACCCCCATAAAAACAACGACGGCAACATAGAAAGAAAAAGAAAAAAGAACTCACACAAGCACCATATAGGGCCCCTGGGCATGCAATATTAGATGCAAAAGCAATTTAACCATGCATATCATTATCTGCGTCTGGGGATTATATATAACTAGCTTTTATGGTCTTGTTGACATTGACGCGCACAGCTTCTTGATGAGAGAAGTCGTTTCGTTAAAGATTTTCTCGCTAAACACAGTGCTTTGGAAAACTTCTCTCCTCAAGATGAAACATTTGAGATTTGACGGTCAGTACTGCAATTAGCCTATGAATAATTTCTCTGTTTCTATTCGTTATCTATTAACCTAAGGAGCGTTTGGCATTCCGTCGTTTCTGTTTTTTTTTAAGAATGAAATGTGGTTGGCAACTGGGGTGTTTTTTTACTTGACCCTATAGAAAATCCCACAAATAAATAGTTAACCAAACAAAAAGGTGTTTTGAGTTCCCGTGTCTTTTTTTCACACAAGCGCTAACAGCTTGTCGCCACCTCTGCTGCCGCCGCCTCCAAATCGCCGCTGCTGCCACCGAGTCGCCAGCATCTCATTGCCGCTTTAGCCTCCAAACCCGACCCCCCTCCTTCTTCAATCGCCGAAGCCAAAGCCCCTCCTAGTTTGATCTCCACCGCCGCAACGCCTCCTCGTTCTCCTCCCCAGCTCTCTCTCTTCCCCAAACAATACCCGAGCTCAAACCCTAGCTTGTTTGTCCTCCCCAAATCCTCAACTTCGGACACCTTCAATTCACGTAAAATTTATTGTTTTTCAGTTTTTTAGGTTAATTTATGTTATTAAATATCTGTTTTGTTAATTTTTATAACAATTTCAAATTTTATAGTTACCATGAACATAATGATATATGATCAACACATCTGTTTGAAACTTTCAAAATGGTGTTTTTAAAATACTTTTGTAAAAAAAACCATGGCATAGGGTTTTTCTAATAAAAACACAACAAGAAAATTACATTGATTACCGAACACACCCTAGAGATTAACACTGTAGAAGTGGTATTTTCCTGAATTAACTTCATCTTTACTGTTATATATGGAGCAACAAATTGATACTTATCAGACTACAAGATGACTTTCTATTTGCCAGATTTGTCAACCCGGCAGGCACAGGGATCGAATATTCAGGTGACTAAATAGAAGAAAACTCCGCTTGTTTTTGGGTAAAGCAAACGCAAAAGTGTAGAAACGAACAGTCAGAGACAGCCACGTGGCAGTCAGTAGCTTTACAGTAAAACCCCATGACAGTCACAGCTGTACCTCACAGGTGTCCTCCCATTTTAGAAACAGAAAGCGGTTCTCGAGGCGCCGACGCCTTTTACCGCTGAAATCGTACGGAAACGACTGGGTCCCTAAATCTCAGCCACCCATTTACGTTGCTGCCTGAAAACAATGGTCAGTGTCTGTGGGCTGCACTGCAGTTCGGTGGTGGGACCCAATATTGAAGGCTGCGCTGCAGTTTGATGGTGCGACCGAATAAATGTACTGCAGTTTAGCACGTGAATTTCTCGTGCGAGCCTTGCAGACTGGACTGAACCCGTTACCTGAAAGTGGGTACGGTCACGTGGTATGCACGTGGATGGTGGACCGCTTGGTCCGCTTCCCTTTGCTAATCTCTGGGTCACGAGGTAACGGGACGATCCCTATATGCATGCGCTTCTTTTTCATGGCTATAATTCTAATTAAGGGGATAAATTGCAGATAATCTTCCTTGTCTACGATTAGACTAAGTAACAATCATAGGAAGTGGGATTATCTGCAATTTATTTTTCTTAAAAAAGGAAAGAAAAGTAAAATCCAACCAATCACCAATCGGTCAGTACTATTGACCTATTATCATATTTGTAGGGATGACAAAATGCACCCAAAACCAATTGCCCACCCATACCCACCCGCTAAATGAACCACCCAAACCCACCCATTTAGTTAAATGGGTCATAAATGGGTGGGTATAGTTTCTATTAAAGATAAATGGGTCATTAATGGGCCGGTTATTACCCACCCATTTGCCCGTTTAGATGGATATTGTTTTAAAAACACCCTCAATGCTTCAACAATTACAAAACTTATTTTTAAAAGTTAAAAATTATAGAAAACACTTAAAATGACTAACAACCCCTTAAAATTTTGAGATTTGCAAAAAACACCCTCAAAGTTTAAAATATTGTAAAAAGACCCTCAAAAGTTAAAAATTATTAAAAAACTATCAAAATTTTCTAACCTCACAGATGACACATGAAATTCAAAAATTACCAACAACCCCCTGAAATTTTATAATTTGCAAAAAATACCCTTGAAAGTTGTAGAAAATGAGAAAAACACCATCAAGACTTCAAAATTACCAAACAATCTTAAAGTTTTCTAAACTTACAAATGACATATGAAATCTAAATTTTTTAATAGTCCCCTATAAATTTAAAATTTACAATTAACACCCTCAAAGTTTTAAATTTTTAGAAAAACACCCTCCATAGTTTAGAATTACAAAACCATCCTGAAATTTTAAAACCTACAAATGACACATGAAATCCAAAAATTACTAGCAGCCCCCTATAAATTTATAATTTACAAAAAGCACCCTTAAAGTTAAAAAATTGCAAAAAGCACCCTCAAGAGTTCAAAACTACAAAACAATCTTAGAATTTTCTAAACTTGCAAATAACACATGAAATCTAAAAAAATTCGGTAGTCCCCTATAAATATCAAATTTGCAAATAATACCCTCAAACTTTTAAAAATTACAAAAAACAATTTATTCTTACTGATGGTACTTTATTCTGCAGAAAAGTTAAGTAGCTTCATGATTTTAGATGGTTTGGTTGACCATATTGACAAGGCGAATATTCTTGTTAACAAATCTTGATAAGGAAATATTCAAGTGCAATATTAATTAAGATCAATTAAAAAGGCTAGAATTCTATTACAGATATTTAATTAAATATTCTATGTTATTAGGTGATAATATGAATAATAGAATATAGATAATTG
>BQKN01014369.1:0-12953 GCA_022839385.1 Asparagus kiusianus | reverse complement strand
AAAAAGTTCACAAAGGGCATGTTTGGATTTGCTCCTAGTGAAGGGAAGTTAACTGAATATAGATAAGTTAAGAGAAGTCAAAATCTCAAGTTTTCCCTCTCAGATACCTTAGCTTCTCCCCAATATCTACCTTATATTAGTTACCAAACATGGTTAATGTGTCCCCTCCCTTCTCTTATGTCACATTAATCCCGATCCAAACATGCCCTAATAAAGTGTATTTGCACCAGAGCCAATATTACATGAGGACTACGTCACATTAATCCCGATCCAAACATGCCTTAATAAAGTGTATTTGCACCTGAGCCAATATTACGTGAGGACTATTCGTCACAAATAGAACAACAAGGGGTTATTCACAATTTGGTGATACTACTAAAGGGTCTATTCTGAATTAACCCAATACAAAAATATTAGATGTACCATTCCTTCAAAAAGTGTATATTAGTCATGTAGTTTTCCTTCCTTTCCATTCTCTACTATAAGGGGGTGTTATTCATTCTGAATTGCTGATTTGGAATTGGACAATTGCTCATGAATCCAACATTGTTGGATTGTGACTTGAACTTGGATTTTTATGGTTAGATCCCCGGACTTTTGGATTGGATTTTTATTTTTTGAGTAGAATTCTTAGACTTTTAGTTCGAAAATTTTAAACTTTTGCTTTGGATTCGTAAACTAAGGGTCAGATTCTCAGACTAAATTTTAGATTAATGAATTATTGGCATTAGGAATTTAAATTAAATTATTATGTTAAATAATAATGATTAATAAAAAATGAACATAATTTGAAAAATCACTCTCATTCGATTAACAGATGAAAACAACCAAATTGAATGCATCTTGTAATTCTTTTAAATAGTTCCAAATGAAAATAATCAGTGTTCGATCATATAAAAACTAATTT
The DNA here is from genome assembly GCA_022839385.1 of Asparagus kiusianus. Taxonomy (NCBI): domain Eukaryota; kingdom Viridiplantae; phylum Streptophyta; class Magnoliopsida; order Asparagales; family Asparagaceae; genus Asparagus; species Asparagus kiusianus. The sequence goes on along the minus strand of BQKN01014369.1, from coordinate 12,046 downwards.
GTATATTTAGATATGTAAATATTAAATATATTATTTTATATCAAATATTTGAATGATTAAATATTAAATGCTTTTATTATTTAATATACTAAAATTGTAAATATTACATATATTTAATAATTATGTATTTAATATATTTCATATCTAACATTTAAATAAAAATGAAATGTATTTAATATTAAATATTTAAATAATAAACATATCTTTTTCAATATTAAATGTTAAATATATTAATTAATTAAATAGTATTAAATATATTTCATTTTAAATGAATTAAATAAATTTATAGAAGTTGATTACAAATAGTTTAGAATTAAATACATTCAATGTTAATATATAAATAAATTAGAAATATAGAATAATTTAAAATTAAATATATTTAAATTAAAATTTATTAAATATTTAAATAAGTTAAGAGAAGAGGGGAGAAAAAAATCTACAGAATAAGGTCTCAATCCCTACCAATTTTAACTTTGACATTCTCTTGAAAATTTCTCATTAAAAACTATAGAGTTGGAATCAAGCATGAATTTTGAAATCATAGTCCTAATAACAATCCTAGACAACCAGTAACACTTTAAATTCAATCCTAGTTCTAAACCAACAACACGTTAACATTCATATCCATACCCTAGTTCTAAACCAATAACGTCTTAAATTCAAATCCAAATCCTAGTCCTAAACAAATATCACGTTAAATTTAAGTCTAAATTCTTGTCCAAAAGTAATAACACCCTAAATTAAAATGCAAGAAAAAAATCTGAGTTTGAATCAACAATCCTCAACCACTAATTGACCTTAAACTAATTAGATTGGAGTGTACCCTCTCTTCCTCATCTTGTCTTTCAAACACAACTAATTTTATTTGTCCCTTCCCCTGCCACCCCCTTACCTCTTCCACATGGCAGATGCGCGGGTACCTTATTCAGCCTTGGATGCTCTAGACAATATCTTTTGAGGTTTTTCGTGGGGTGGCTTGACAGCGTATATCCCACACTGGGTTTTCTACTCAGTTTTCAATATCACCAATACCTCTGGTTAACTTAATTAATTTTATTAATTTATAAGAGCTTAGTAATTTAAAACCCCCTCCTCTTTCCCTCTTTCTAATAAACATCTAATTATAAATGAATATAATTACTTAACGTAGTTAGAGATATATTAGTTATATTGAATTTCTGCAGTAGAAAAAAATTAACATGGGAGATTTTGTAAGTAAATTAGCAAATTCTAGATTTGAGGGTAGATTTGCAAATATGATAGATTTCAAGGGGATATAAAAAATTCATTTTAAAAGTAGCCCCTCAAATCATCGAAGTAACTATTTAGAAATTAATTCTTATTCGTCGCTCCAAATTAGTCTTAGTTTTCCGTCCTATTCTTATCAGTGGAGGTGCTAATGATTACCCCAACATGGCAGATTACCATTTGACCTTAATTTATTCATTTCCCCAAAATCGCTAATTTCGCTCTTATTTTCTCTAGAAAATGGATCAAGCAGAAGAAAATGATCGTTGGGGAGAAGAGGATTTGGGTCTTAAACGGGTTTGGGTTTGGATGTAAACTTGAAAAAAAATGGTATAACTAGAAACTAGATTCATAAAGTTAACTTTAATGGAATATGATGCAGACGTAGAAGTGGGGAGGCTGATCAGATATCGTTTTGATGCCGACGAGCCCTGACAATCGCATGTAATTCACGAGCTTGAATCCACAAGCCCTAAGTTTCTCAAACTTGAGAAAGAAAACAAGGAGAAAAATTCTCTTGGTTGAATAAATTGAAAGTTGATTGTTTGATTTACAAAAAAAACTATTATGTAAAGCAAAATAAATCTATCCTAACTCTAATAAAAAAAGAAACTCGTAAGTCTAAAAGGAAATAACTAAATCCAAAGGGAAATAACCAAAAAGGAACTCTTTCCTAATCTGAAGTCCGAGTCGACACGAGGCGTGCCGAGTAATATCGCCTTTCATGTCGACTAGACATGAGTCGGCTAAATATGTCAAGTAGTCCTGCCTTTCGTGTCGATTGAAATGTGCCGTCTCGTCCTGTTGCTTGTCGTCTCGTCCTATTGCCTCAAGACATCTGCTCGACTCGACTGGATTGTGTCGACTCGTCCCGTCGTCATCTAGACTCGCCTGTTCTATTGTCGTCTTGTCTTGTCTGGTGGTTCAGTCGACTCTGCTCCTTTTCTTCTCGCCTCGTCCAATACATGATCTCTTGCATCAGTCCCTCCTTCTTCAAGAACTCGTCTCTGAGTTCTCATCACTTGAATACAACTTGATTGAAGGATGATAGTCAGAAATATCTGCCACGTTAAATAACGCCGTCATAGCCATTCCTTCTGGAAGATCCACTATATATGCATTATCATTGATCTTCATGAGAATCTTGAACGACCCATAACGTTTCGTCTTAAACTTGTTGTATGTTCCAGCCAACATCCATTCCTTTTGCAAGTAAACTATCACCATGTCTCCTTCATTAAACACTTTAAGTTGCCTCTTCTTGTCCGCTCGCACCTTGAACTTTGCATTGGCTTTCTCAAGCTTTGTACGCACTTCTTCCTAAATATTGAAAGCATTCTCGGCCATTGAACTTGCCGCCTCGCTGAACTTGCTTTTTGTCGGCAACTTCAACAAATCTTGAAGATGTCGAGGTGTCTTCCTGTAAACAGTGGAAAAGGAGACATACCTGTGGAACTATGAAAAGTCATGTTGTAGGCGAATTCAGCTTGAGGTATAGCTTGATCCCACATCTTTGGCTTCTCTCCACATATGCATCGAATCAAGTTTCCCAAAGTCCGATTAACCACTTCGGTTTGTCCATCTGTTTGAGGATGTGCTGTGCTAGAATATTTCAATGAAGTATCGAATCGTCACCATAAAGTAGTCTAAAAAGTCGCCAAGAACCTAGTATCCCTATTCGAAACAATCGAATTAGGAACACCATATAGCCGAACCACCTCTTGAAGGAATAATCGTGCAATATGTGGTACATCCGAAGTCTTGCGGCACGAGATGAAGTGGGTCATCTTAGAAAAACGATCCACTACCACGAAAGATTGAATCCACGCCTCTTTGTGTTCGGGGAAGTCCCAACACAAAGTTCATACTCAAATCTTCCCATATATCCTTGGGCACAGGTAGAGGAGTATACAAACCAGTATTCTGTACTTGCCCCTTTGCAACTTGGCACGCCTGACAGCTCTTCATAAGTGTCGCCACATCTTTCCTCAAGCTTGGCTAATAATATCTCTCCTTAAGACTCAAAACAGTCTTGTCTCGGCCAAAGTATCCGCCAAGCCCGCCATCATGTAGGTCTCGAACTATCTTTTTCCTTAATGATGTCCTCGGAATACAAAGCCGATTCCTTTTTAATAGAAAGCCGTCCATAATAACAAAGTCTCATGTGGGTTGTCTTGTCAAACACTTTTCCCAAACCTCCTGAAGTCTTCATCATTAACATAAAGCTCCTTCAAACTATCAAAAGCAACAACTTCACCTCACAATATGTTTAACAAAGATACCTGCCAACTCAAGGCATCGGGCACCTTATTGTTGACTCCTGACTTATGTCGTAACAACTTCAAGATACCCGCCAACGCCCATGCATTTTGTTGATATGCTTCTGATTCTTGAAGTGTAAAAGAGACTAATGATCGGAGTAGATCACGAAGTCGTTAGCAATGAGGTAACTCTCCCAAGTCTTCAAAGAACAAAAAACGGCATATAACTCCTGCTCGTAAGTACTCTACTTCTGCCGAGCTTCATTCAACTTCTCACTCAAGAAAACAATGGGGCGCTTCTCTTGAGAGAGGATTGCTCCAATACCCACACCGAAATCTAGAAACGCCAAGATATGTGCAGTGGTAATCTTCTCTTTGATAAAGACAAAAGTTACGTTTGCTTCGTCGGTCCACTTGAAAACGCCCTTCTTCTTCAAGCAATCCGTCATGGGAGCAACTATAGAACTGAAATTGTGAATAAAACGCTGATAAGAAGATGCTAGCCATGAAAACTTCTTACTTCCGTGACACTTTTTGGAGTCGGCCAGTTCTTGATTGCCTTAACTTTGTCTTCGTCTACTTGGATCCCCTGCGATCTTACCACGAACCTCAAGAATACAAGTTGTGTCGTCAAAAACACACACTTCTTAATATTGATATAAAGTTCATTCTCCTTTAGCACTTAGAAGATTTTTCGGAGATGCAACATATGCTCCTGTTCATCTCGGCTATAGATGAGGATGTCATCAAAGTAGACGACTACAAATCTCCCCAAGAAAGGCTTCAAATTTGGTTCATCAAATGCATAAATGTGCTTGGAGCGTTCGACAACCCAAAAGGCATCACCAACCATTTGTAGAGGCCTTCACTACTCTTGAATGCAGTCTTCCACTCGTTGTCGGGTTGGATTCAGATCTGATGATATCCACTCCTCAAATCGATCTTCGAGAAGACACTCGCGCATCCTAACTGATCCAACATGTCGTCTAGCCGAGGAATTAGGAACCAGTAGCGAATGGTAATCTTGTTAATGGCTCGACTATCCACACACATCCGCCAGCTTTCATGTTTCTTTGGTGTCAACAGGGCCGGGACTGTGCAATGACTCATGCTCTCTCAGATGTGGCCTTTCTTAATAAGGTTCTCAATTGTGTCTTGTAAAATCTTCTTTTCCTGTGGGTTCATGCGATAATGGGGAAGATTTAGGAGCACCGAACCCGAGATGAAATCAATGTGGTGCTGAATATCCCTCATGGGTGGAAGACCCTCTGGCAGCTTCTCGGGAACCAACACTTCGAACTCCTTAAGCAGCGGCTCATCTTCTCTGGAATTTCAACGAGAATCTTCACTTCTTCTTTCACAACTAAAACAAACATCTGCTTCAACTCCTTCGACTCAGCTAGGTTCTCTCCTTTGTTACAAAGAGATAACCTTTTTGACTTTTGATCTTTGGGGCTCTTTGGAGAGGGTGGAATAGCTGGTAGGATGCTGTTTTTATTCATCCACACAAAAGAGTACTCGTTCTTCTTACCGTCGTGCTAAGCATCAACATCACACTGTCACGGTCGCCCTAACAAGACATGACACGCGTCCATATCCACAGCATCACAAATAACAGAATCACTATAAGTCTTTCCTAGTGATAATGGTACGCGACATACTTCGATCACCTTCACGTAGGGACCCTTTTTGATCCATCCGATGGTGTAAGGCACATGCATGGTCTCGGTCAGCAGTTTCAAGTGATTCCCCAAGGCCTTTGACACGATGTTCTCACAATTTTCATTGTCAATGATGAGGGTACACACCTTGTTGTTGATTGAACATCTAGAAAAGAAAATTTGATATCGTTGTGATGAATCTGGTGTCTTCTGAGCACATAGGAGTCGTTGAACAACATACGACACATTGTCGCCTTCAATTTCGGCAACCTCTTCCTCGTACTCTTCTTCAGATGTTGTGTGTCCATCCTCAACTTCTTCATAATCCATTAGATTGACCTTCCGCCATTGCGGGCACTCGTTGGACTTATGCCCTTATTGGAAACATCGGAAACACTTCTCGACGGTTAGCTTGGCATACTGATTTGCCTGAGTCATCTAGGGCAGTGGCTAAGTCGTCAACTGTTCGACTGACCATGGGGGAACAGGGCGATCAGTCGTCCTCTACCTTGCCGACTCACCTCTCGCCTTCTCGACCGAACCTCCCTATTTGGCTCGTCTGAAAGGTAATGTTTTGGAGGCTAATCTTTCCACCTTCAGAGCCATATTGTGGGCTTCGTCCATGGAGTACACATTGTGGATGACCACCTTCTCTTGAATTGAGTACTTCAAACCGTCGATATACTTGCCTGCGAGTTGTTCCTCTCTCATCGACAAATCGCAATGAGAAGTAAGACGGAAGAACTCTTCGGTATAGGCGCTTACTATTCGGATTCCTTGACGGCATTGCTCGAACTGGTTGTAGAGTATTTGTTGATAGCCAGATGGTAGAAATCTTGCTTGTAGTAACTACTTCATGCGTCACCAAACCTGAACTGGTTGCTTGCCTTGCTGTCGCCTAGTGTTTTGAGTCTGATCCCGCCATGTCGCGGCTCCTCCTTTGAGATGGTACGCCACAAACTTCACCTGGTTTGCTTCGGGAATATTAGCCATCTCAAAAAATTTCTCAACTTCGTAGAGCCAATCCAAGAAAGTCTCGATGTCCAAATTTCCTCCAAAGGAAGGAAGCTCTACTTTCATCTGATATTCTTGTTCCTGATGATGTTGGCCTTGTCGGTGGTAGTTGTGACGAGGATTGTAGCCTCTACCCCGACCTCTGCCATAAGGTTGTTCCCTCTCTTATTCACTCGAAACATTATCGTACCATGGCCCTTCAAATGGGTGACCATAGTCCGCTCCATCGTCACTGTAATCATCATGATGAAGTGGTTGATTGGAAAGTCGTCGATGATGGGGAGGGTTTTGATAAGGATGGGGTTGATACAGAGGGGTTTGATTTAGCAGGGGTTGGTTTGGATGTGGTTGATATGGAGGGGGATGAACTGGAGGGTTTTGAGGGTTGTACAAAGGTTTATGTCAGGTTTGCCTAAATCTGGGTCCGCATAGGTGAAGACCACCGGCGAGATTAGTCCCGTTGTTTAGTTGAAGGGTAAGTCCTTCAATGACTTGTCGAAGGTTCTGAAGAGACGCCTCTAACGTGCCAAATCGTCCTTCTATAGAATCCATCCTTGCGGAAAGATCCTGTAGAGAAAGCTCCTTCTCGCCATCATCTGCCATTGTCGAGGATGTTGAAGCCAATGCTCTGATACCACTTGACACAGACGTAGAATCCGGGAGGCCGATCGGATATCGTTCCGATGTAGACGAGCCCTGACAATCGCAGGTAATTCATGAGCTTGAATCCACAAGCCCTAAGTTTCTCAAACTTGAGAAAGAAAACAAGGAGAAAAATTCTCTTGATTGAATAAATTGAAAGTTAATTGTTTGATTTACAAAAGAAACTATTATATAAAACAAAATAAATCTATCCTAACTCTAATAAAAAAGAAACTCTAAGTCTAAAAGGAAATAACCAAATCCAAAAGGAAATAACCAAAAAGGAACTCTTTCCTAATATGAAGTCCGAGTCGACACGAGGCGTGCCGAGTAATACTGCCTTTCGTGTCGACTAGACATTATGTCGAGTATTCCCGCCTTTCGTGTCGACTGGAATGTGTCGACTCGTCCTGTCGCCTGTCGTCTCGTACTGTCGCCTCTAGACGTCTGCTCGACTCGACTGGGTTGTGTCGACTCGTCGTGTCGTCATCTCGACTCGCCTGTTCTGTTGTTGTCTCGTCTCGTCTGACTGTTCAGTCGACTCGGCTGCTTTTTTTCTCGCCTCGTCCAATACTTGATCTCCTGCATCAGAATATGCCCCCAATCTGCATGATAATTTTCCACAGGGACTAATATGGAGTAATTTGTATGAAATTGAGTACTTAATAGCAATTTCAAGGATTTGAAGGACTAAAACACGAAAGATTGAAGGGACCCATACCGGAGAAGCCCTTAATGATAATCTTAGACATGACCAAATTAACCATCTCAGACAATTAACCATCTTAATTAGCCATCTTAGATGCAGCCTCTACATTTTCTATGACGCTAATGGTATGAGATCTTACTGTGTTTACAGGCATATACTTACTTGGACGAGGCACATAGCATCGGTGCGGTTGGAAAAACAGGCAGAGGTGTTTGTGAGCTCCTCGGAGTAGACCCTGCTGATGTAGATATAATGATGGGGACATTTACAAAATCATTTGGATCTTTTGGGGGCTACATTGCAGCATCAAAGGTCTGTTTATTTTAGCCTTCAAATAGTTACAATATTGAGATTTTAGATAATGAGCTGGTTAATTTTCCTTGTACCCTCTCTACCAGGGAATAATTCAGTACTTGAAGCACGCTTGCCCCGCACATCTTTATGGAACTTCCATGTCACCACCTGCTGTACAGCAAGTAATATCTGCAATCAAGGTTATTCTCGGAGAAGATGGGTCCAATAGAGGTGAACCTAGCTCGATGTCATTACTAATACAATTTTTTTCTCCACATATGTCTGTCTGTATTGGAATGATTCTTACTCGTGAACCGTATTTATATAGGGGCTCTAAAGCTTGCGAAAATTTGCGAGAACAGCAATTTCTTCAGATCAGAACTTAAGAAGATGGGTTTTGAGGTTCTTGGGGACAATGATTCTCCGGTGATGCCGATAATGCTCTACAATATAGCAAAACTCCCAGCCTTCTCCCGGGAATGTCTGAGAAACAAGGTGAGTGTCTTTTGTGTGTGTGTGTGTATAAGAAACCTATGTTAAATATGGTTCATGATGCATGATAGTGGAGGAGCTTTCCTCTTATCTCACCAAACCCTAAAAAGTTGAAGTGAGTAATGGCAATTGCTGATGAAAAGTTGTAAATTGCAGAAAATCCAGCAGAAAATTGAGTGGTTGTTGCACAAAGCCCTCAAACTCTATAAATCATAGAAAACCCCCCCAGAAGTTTATAAATTAGGGAAACCTCCCATGGACTTTCAAAATTCCAGTAAACCCCCTGAACTATTGGAGAATCTCATAAATAACTTTGACATCTATAGTTAAAAGCCTGAAAATGTGATATGGTTGTCATATCTTGTTCTCCTGCATGAAAGTTCGCCACTAAAAAAAATTTATCGCAAAATTTTCTTCGTAATAATTCGAACTTATCACTCTACTTGTTGTTAGTATTGTTTAGATATTTTCTGATAATTCAAGGGGGTATACTAGAATTTTGAAGGTTTCGGAGTTTCTCTGATTTTTAGAGTTCAGATGGTTTTGTTCCACACCATACAAAGTTCAGGGGTTTTGTGAAATTTACCCCAAATAAGTTTTGGATGCACAGGACTATAGGTTCGTTTCAACCCAATGCTTTGTCTCAACCCAAAATAATCCGTAACTCTTGTTTATCTTTATGAAGTCCCATGCTAAGTTTCATCCTCCATAAGCGTGTTAGTCAAAAGCAGCCCCCGCCCAAAGAAAAATGAGGCAAACTTTTGACAAAGCACCGAAAGAAGAAATGGACGGCCCCAGAGCAAGAAAAAACATGTAGACGGGCCCCACTGCGGCCCCACTATTAATAAAATATTAGTGCATAGTATTTACCCAAACACTATAAATAGGCTCCAAATTCTTAAGGAAAAACTCATTCCAGAAACAACTCCTCTTATAGAAGAGTAAGAGAGAGAAAATGAATGGCTTAGAGAAAAGGCCTTGTGAGAGAAAATTATGAGCAATTTTCAGAGTGGGATACGGGTTGTGAGTATTTGTGAGAGTGTAAATTTTCTCTCTTTAGTGAAAGATCTGCAGCAGCCCGTGGACGTAGATAATTTTGTGCCGAACCACGTTAAATTTGCATGTCCCTTTATTTACGTATTTATTACGCTTTCTCATAAATCTGATAACAAGGGAATTTATGTAATTTCCCAATAACTGGTATCAGAGTTCTGGTTGTGACGTCTGTCAATTTTCTTGCGATATTACTATTCATATGAATAGTGAATTTTGTGAATAGTGAAATTTTGCCAACGGTAGTGGCTTGGCAGAGGTGTCGTAATACACGGTGGTTCGTAAAAAATATCAGAAACGATCCAGAGGAAGTCAGATTCGAGTAGGAGCGATGACTGCAGACGATGGGAAGGTAAAAATTGAGAAGTTCGATGGTGCGGACTTCGGCTTTTGGAAGATGCAGATCGAAGGTTATCTGTACCAGAAGAAGCTGTATCAACCTCTCTCTGGGAAGAAGCCGGAGGCTATGAAGGAAGAAGATTGGAATCTTCTAGACATACAAGCCCTCAAAGTCATTCGATTGACGCTAACTCGCAATATTGCGTTCAACATAGCGAAAGAGAAGACCACGTCGGATCTTATGGCAGCACTCTCAAACATGTATGAGAAGCCATCAGCCTCAAACATGTTGGCCTTTTTTTATGATGTTTTAACAAACAATTTACAACTAATATTGTTTGTCTAGTGTTTGTGTTTTCTTATTTATTCTATCAAACAATGAGTTGGAGGATGGATGATATTGCTCCACAATGATCATATCAGTTGGAGGTTGGATGGACTAGAGCTTTCACGATCATACCCAATGAAGGTTGGCGGAATAATGGAGTGAAGCAATGCAATTCAAGTCATAGATTCAAGTTTAAGCTTCATTCGCAAGTTTACAAAGTCGTGCTCATTGAAGACATTCATCAAGCCTGAGTATATTTAGTTTTATGTTTATACTTGTGTGTAGATACTTCAAGCTCAATCACATACACACATACAAGTTTATATATATATATATATATATATATATATATATATATATATATATATAGGTGAAAACTTGTGTCAACTTAAGTGGACAGGGAATAGTGTGTCCACCAAAGTTTTTAACCACTAATATTATCTAGGGATCCTCCTATTGGTGGTATTGGTTCAGTGTGGATTAGGATGCATGATGGGGTGATTATGGAGTTGAAGGTGTTGGCCTTCTTGTTTTGATGATGTTTAACAAACAATTTACTACTAATGTTGTTTGTCTAGTATATGTGTTTTCTTATTTATTGTAGACAAACAAAGTTATTGGAGGATGGATGGAATTATGCCTACACGATCATATCCAATGAAGGTTGGTGGAATTATGGAGTGAAGATCAAGTTCAAGCTTCATCCGCGAGATTAGCAAGAAGAGCTTATTGAAGATCAAAATCTAGCTTGGGTAACTTAGTTTAGGTTTTATATTATGTGTGTTAAATACCATAAGCTCAATATCATATACACACACGTATTTGGTTTCTATGTATATATATAGCTATATATATACATGCATGGTTTTGGGTTTTCATGCTTTGGACACACTTGCAAAATACATGAGTTTTCACAAATAGAAATTTAATTTGAGAAATTATTTTTCTAACATGTTTGTTTTCATGTTTACAAACATTTCGCAAAGTTTCATCAAGTTTGGAATTGATTTGTTATGTTTAATGGAATTTACAAAATCATGTTTTTGTTCGTGCATATGTTCGTGCATGTTTTACAAAACAGATGAGTTTTTATAAATGGTAAGTAGTATTCAAGAAATTCCTTCTTTGACATGTTTATCTACATGTTTAGAAACGTCCTTCAAAATTTCACTATTTTTGGAGTTGATTTACTATGCCCAATTGATTTTACAAAATCGTGTATGTCTGCAGTTTTTCAGAAACTTTAAATCTGTATTCAAACATTTATTTCTCTCAACGAAGAAATGATTTTTCAGAAATTCTTTCTCTAACATGTTATTCTACATGTCTAGAACCTTCCCACAAAATTTTATAATTTTAGAGCTGTTTTACTATTTTTAATTGATTTTACAAAGTCAGATACGCAAATTTCCAGAATGTTGGATTTTGGGCTATTTTGGTCTTTTCAGCCTATAACGGCTAGTAACGGCTAGTTTTTGATATTTTCGATTTTTGGGGGTTTATGGCTGGTTTAAGAGGCTATAAAAAGACCTCAACTTTTATTGTTTCTCATGGATGTTTAAGAGAGTTTTAAAAAGAGTTTTACAAGTTTGTTAAAGAGTTTTTAAGTTTGTTTCAAGAGTTTGTTTGTGAAGAAAATTCCACAAGAGCTTGAGGAGATCATCTATTGGAGTTTGAGTAATCAACTATTCTCCCTCCATCTCTTGTCATCTATTGAGAAGTTTTCTAAACTCTTTTCTAGCTTTATATTTATTTGTTTGATTATCATCTTATTAAAGCTAGATTTATTTTAGTTTAGTTTGTTTATTAAATCTCATTGTTACACACACCCACTTGAGCTTATTGTATTTTCATACATAGTATATTTGGATTGGTGAGAGTTATAACATTTGAGTATGAGATTTCATTGTGTTCTTATCTATTGTAGAGAACAAATTTACATTTGTTACATTGAGAGTTGTAGGCGTATAAAATTGCCTATAGGTCCCACGATACAGCTCGACGA